>VXAZ01001317.1:34536-149536 GCA_013399875.1 Gymnorhina tibicen
TTTTTTACCTGCAGAAGGCTGAAGAAGCCTGGGGCATGCTCCCCCTGTACACATAAGAGGTATTTAAAGCAAAGCATTTCAGTATAAAGACAGATGTGCAGGACTCCTGATATTGAAAGCTGATGGTAACGACACCATGCACCTGAAAACGCACACTCGGCTGAAATGCTGTAAAAGCCTCCTGTGTGCCAAATTTTATTTTTATGTATTACCCTGCAAGTAAATCATGATAAGACACCAGAGCCTGTCTGATAATCCTGGACAACAACCCTAACCCTGTCATCGCAGCCATGGGAGAAACCGGCACATACTCAGCTCTGACCCACTGAGCCTTTTATCTGTGTGTGTCTCCATGGACCAAGCAAATAAAGGGCAACTGGTAATTTACACATGAATCAACTTTCTTGTCAGAGCAGGCACCAGAGACATCCCTTTTCTCTACCACAGTGAGGAAAAGCATCCAGGTCTGAGCTTGTCTCTCCAGAAATCATGCAAGCCGAAGAGTGATGCATTGGGGAAATGGTGTGCTGGCAGAGGCATGCTCTTCTGGACGCCAGATAAAAAATGGCATCCGCAAAGAAGCAGATAAATATTGGGCTCGAAACAGGACTGACAGCAGCAGTGAGCCTTTGTCCTATTCAAAAAATGCAATGTCATACAAACTGAAGCCAAGATACAATCCCGATAGAAGATTATACAAGATATCTGAGTGGGTATCTGTAAGGAATTCAGTCTACATTTTAATAAGGTACAAATCTTGCAATGCCTCAGGTCTCATTTCCACTTTCCTGCAGCTGCCTTTTGAAAAGGTATGCAGATTGTCTTGGGCTTACAAGACACTGGACATGAGCATGTAATAGCACTGATAAAATAATCCATGAACTTTATTTGTGAAATTAGCCTAAAACATTTCAGTGTGAAAGTCATCTGTAAAGATAAAGCAGTGCTTGCCTTCAGCTTATATCTCATTATGAAGAGAAACTTTTATTGGTCCATAGGCACCACTCATACTCTCTTTCCCACAGTGAAGAGCGGTGAAGCAGGGTACAGCACAGTTCTGTTCAACAGTCAAGATCTCAAAGGCATTTCTGTAGTTTAAACCATTGCAAACATCATACTGCTATAAAACAAAGACAGATGTTTTACTGCTAGATTTGGCATTTTATACATCTATTTCTGAAAACCGAAGTTTTTGTGCACTGTAACATCCACTCTGCTACTGCAGAGATTTTTCTCTGCATTCTTAAAATGGAAAGGATGATGCAGACTGGCATCAGTGAAAAGCTTGAATTAAATGTCAGAAGCTGGGTCACCCAGCACTGCAATGTTTCTTTTTCAGCATCAGCAGATAAGGCCCCTCCACTGGTAGACTCCTGAGGAAGGCTTTCTGGAGACAGTGGCTCTTGCTTGCAGCTGATTTCAGAGAGACGTATTCTCCTTTCCTCAGTCTTTTTCCACCCCACCGCTGATGCTATTTCCCTAAGCCCCATCCATCACTCTCTTGTCTCCATTTCTGTCACTTGTGCTAACATTTGCTTGGAAGGGCCAGGACAGATTAGAAAGGTAGGGATGAAACTGCCATCACTACCCATCTTCCAGGCAGCTCTTAGTAACTGTAGGCACTAAACAAACACGTATTATACAACTATTTAAAATAAGAAAAAAGAAACTATTACAGTTACTCATGTCATGTCATTGCCTTCTCTAAACCTGAAATGTAAAATAAAACTTAATGTTTTTCTTCTTTTTACCCCAAGTAAATTTCCTGCTTTTTACAATTCCACCTTTTCTTCCGTTTTTACCAGCCTGTCTTTTGTTTAACACTTACCCAAAACCATATTCATTTGTGAGGAAGCTTATAGCACACTTTTTCCTTCCTAAAATATGTGAAAGTAAAAATATGGTTCAAGGAATTGATTTCACAATTCCAAAAGAATTTCCGTAAGAGCAATAGCCATGTACCTGATGGATGAAACAGGCCTCACTACTGAATCTCATTGTTCTAGTATTTACATTGTGATATACAGTTTTAAAATAATGATATGGGTTGAATATGCATTGATTTAAATTTAATAGCAATACACCTAATATCACATCTGGGTTTATTAGCGTGGTGCATTTTCTGTGAGCACAAATTGACTAGATGTCAATGATTTTTGAACTACATAGTGAAGCCAGTTAGTTCTAAGAAATAAAGTGATACTTCTTTCTAGTGTCATTCTAAGTGCTACAGGATGAATTATGCTGCTGATAAAGATGTTGCTACAAGCCAAAATACAACTAGAAAGACTTTATGAGCTTGTAAAATTTACATAAGCATAATAAGAAATTCAGCTTTGAAAGAGCTGCATTTATGTTGCTAAACGCATGTCTTCAATGGTCATTGAAAACCAAGGTAAAAATCCAATATAAACTGCAGGGTTTTTTCATTGACATGAAATTTCATTCTCTCTCTGTTTTCTGGTACTTAGACTTGGCTCACTTTGTCTGCCACTGTTATGTAAATCCTGTGTAACACCCCTAACACCAGTCTCACCTGGTTTTTAAAGCCAGCATTGATGCCCAGGCTCACTGACTAGACAACAGTCACACTGCTGCCTTTTCATTGTCCTGCCAATGAACCCTTTCCCTGCAGATACTCCTCCTGAATGTGGCAGTAAAGACCTTTCTTTGTATTTTAGAGCTTTGACCATGCACTCTTCTATTTGGTTTTTTCTTCAGCTCTGCTTTCTTCGTCATGTCTCACATAAGGAAAATTTTTTCACTTTCAGAGTTCATAGACTTCATTTATGCTGATAAATTTAACACAAGGAAGAACACTGTTGAGCACTGCATCCAGCTGTCACTGTCCTCACACTAAACTAAACTACCCCAGCGACAATATAGGGTGATAGCATCCAGCTGCCTCTGGAGAACAGTCCTGGGGGAATCCTCACTCCCAAACTGTGTGTAAGGAGCATCCCTGGGCACAGGCACAGGTGCACCAGCCATTTTGTGAGGAGCACAAAAGTGGAGGCAGCCTCCAGGGCTGTTCTCAGGTACTTTTATTTACTAACTCAAGACATATGTGAGCTTCCTGTCTCCTGCCCAACCTCATTTCAAACTCACTCCTGCCTCCAGTCATCCAAGTGAAAGTCCTCTAAGTGTTAACTTCTGCAATCTTTTTCCATAAAATTCTGCAGACCTACTTGATGAACTTCCTTCAAGTCCCTCAATAAAGCTCTCCTTTGCTGAAATGCCTGCCAAGAATGAGAATAATTAGGCTGCTGGTCCTTTTGACAAACACTGGCACACCATACAGTGGTGTTTTGTGGCTTCTTTTTTTTCAGATTTCAGGACACTGGGGGACTTTGCACAGTCCTTACCATACAGAGCCTACAGTTACCAATTTTCAGGGAAGTACCCATGCTGCCAAATAAGTTAGAAGGGCCATGCCAAGGTCAGGGCAGCCCTAGTGCATGTACTAATGCCAAGCTGGACCAGGCATCATGAAGCTTTGCCTAATACCCAGTAGCTTCCCTCAACAAGACCAGCTGAAAACTGCTGCAAAAACATGGTCACCATGTTTCCACCATCAACACATCACTGTGTGGACGCCTGTTTTGATGGTCCTGTTCTTTGATGGTCCAGAAATGCCTTTCGCAGGCAGCTACAGAAGCTCTGAACTTGTACCAAGCAAAGAGGGACAACAGAAACAGAAAGGAGGCTGATGTTTTGTTCTTACAACCAGGACAGATTAAATACTGACAGCCCCTCTTGGCATGCACATCCAGAGGTGAAAGGGTCCGTTGCCCCTCTCCAGGCTCACAGCCATATGGGTTTATATTTCCATCCTTTGAATGTATGCTCTTGCTTTGCTTTCACTTGCCTTGACTAGTTGAAGGGAAGGTGTACCTTGCCTTTTCTCCTTCTGCAGAAAAGCAGAGCCTGTCTCAGAGAGCCCAGATCCTGTGTGGGAAGAGAGAGGTAGGTCCCTTACATTTATGCTGAACAAATCAGACACCTCCATTGCAAATCTGATTTCATTGAGGTTTATCTGTGACATTTAAGCACACCAATGTCTTGGTGCATGTTCCCTCATTAGCTTTATTAAGTTTCTTTTGTAGCTAGAAGATGGCCAACCTTTCTCACAGAGTTTACATGTCACAAATATCTCTTGCCCATGCTGAGGGGCTAATACACAAATTAGCGTGTCCCATGTAGGACACACTAAGGCCATATTCTGACTACAAGTGACATGGTCTTATTTTTTCTTAATGTCTAATTAAAATCCAGCAGTGGACTGAATTGACTTGATTTGTAAGGGAATCCAATAATGAACTTCAAGATGCAAGGACAATGAAATGGCACGCAAATTAACATAGTTAAAAGACAGAGCAGGTGAATGCTGTTTGTGAAACTCAGCAACTTCCTTAATCACACACTCCCCAAATAAAAATACATTTAAATGTAGAAGTAAGAACATACTTTCTGAACAAGTCTGGGAGAAGCCAGAGGACCTCCCTGCCCAGAGTTCCCAAGCACATCCTTCAGGCAGAACTCAGCTCCTGTATCAACCCCATTAACACAACTGCTCCTTGGACAAACCCTAGATACACACACAAAAGGGCTTCTGAGCTATCTTCTGAGGTGAAAGAAACCTGCTTCCACCAGTGACAAACTCACTTGTGGTATACGACTGCCTAAACCATTTATATTTTAACATCATCTCTGCTACTCTTAGCTGGCTATGGTCTGATTCAGCAGCTGCTAGAGGAATTCAGGCTCAGTTAAACAATTTGCAAACCAGAAGGAAATAGGAGGACAGGACCAAAAATAAGAAAAAACAATAGAGCAGAATGCAATTCATAACTTGGATGGGTTAATCCAAACACTAAATATGCTAAGTAATGCTGCATTCCCTGTAAGGAATAACTTGGGGCAGTACCTGGGTCAATAAAATGTCTGCAGGAGACTTTTAGCACAACTGTACTGATAAATTTGCTGACAAAGACTTCTGTTGTTTCTTTGATTCAGTTCTGTCAATAACTTTATTTCTTCATCCACGTTTTCTACCCTGCCTTTCCAGCTGAGCTGAGTCTGAGGATAGTCACATATACATAAAAACAACATGTTAACAAGAAGATATAAATTTTTTATATATAATTTTTTCCCCTCAGAGCTGACATAAATGACCACCATGATTTGGACAGTGTAAAGTGCTCCCATATCACTGCAGTTATCATTATCTGCTCAGGTTTACTTCTGCAGCATGCACAGACCTTCTCTACATATGCTGAACCTACTGCTGAGCCCCTTCCCCACACAGGACTTCTACACGGTGATGGTACTTGAATTCCTAAGAAGTAGTGGAGTGTAGTGGAGCTCAAAACACATACAGGGTACCAACTGCAGCTGGTGGCTGTCCCAGGGAAAAAAAAAGCTGCAGAAATGGTGTATGAAAACCCCATCTTGGAAAAGAGATGTATTTTTTCATGTCAGGAATAACAAGGTCATCATATAGAAGTACTTGCAGATGTGACAAACTGGATATGTTTCTCTTTTTAATATGGATTACTGATCTATTTAAAGAACATATCTCAGACTAAGTATTTAGACGAATGACTTGGAACTTTATTGGGATTCATGGCATTTGATTAAGTGCATTTTCCTGCCACTCAGGTAAGTATTTTTATTAATTTTATTCATAATTTTATTTTATTAATCTGTGACCTGCCACCAAGAACAAACATGAAACAGGGATTTGCTCAACTTTTAGCCATTCAAAGTATTCAAATCTGTGTCTCTCACATGCATCTCTCCCTCCTGTATAGACAAATTATGCAAAACACAAACATTTAACTATTAATAACTTACTGGGAGACCATAGAGAACATGATTTAAACCTCCATATTAAATATTGTTTTTAAAAAGACAAAGTTATTTGCAGGACAAAATCAGACAGCAATTTATTTAAAATTAGTTCAAAGTGAAACATTTACATTTATTTTTATTTAGATGTTAGCTGAAAACATCTCATTAAAAAAAATCTGTTTGTAAGACCAGCTGTAAAAACATTAATGTCTGTTCCTGTATCAGAGTGCACTCCAGGCTTCAAATAAATTCCAAACACACATTCCACTTTCTTCATTACTCCCTGCAACTTATTTTTTTCCCCCATACTGAGTACATTTTATTAAAATGAAATTTATATTTTAGGAATGGAGTGATTTGAAATATTGGCATCTAAAGGGCTTCTTAGGCAGTATTACTTGTTTGACACTGAAGGTTTTGTTTTGGTAAACAGAATATAAAACCATTTCCTCAAGATATTTTGTGTTCAGCATAAAATATTAAAAATATCTCATTTCCAAGAGGTCTGGTGGGAGTTCATGACAGATGCGGTGGATCTTTTTTTTAAGAACTTTTTGCAGCATTATTGTGTCTAATTAGCCCTGATGATTTACCCATGACAGTATGAACTTCTTGAGAGGAAAGTGGAACATAATCTTTGGAGCAAAGAACAAACACGTTTTTGGGGAAATGGGAGGGAGTGAAAGCACTGACTCGAGATGGTTTATAACAAATGCCCCCAAGTAGTCCTGTGAGTTTTCACTTATTTATGCACCACCATATGATCCATCTTTTTGCCTTCTGTGCTTCATGCATCTCGCACACTGGCTTTGCAATCATGTTGCTGCTCCTGTCTGTGGCTGAGGACTAGTTACAGAGAACCAACCATCATGGACGAGCTAAAGGTGAAGCTAAAGGCCTGCCACGGATGAGGGGAGGCACCACTAATCGTGCACCACCCTCTCCAGGCCACCACCTCAAGATTATGGGAGAATCTAGGAACCAAAATGCAAAATGTCCCTAAAAATGTTTAGCTTTGCTGGTAGGACTTCTTTCCTGTTTGGGCCCTGTGCAAAAATACCTTGTCAGAAATTTTCAGGAGACAAAGAAGTTATCAAAGGAGGCTGGCAGCCAGGTGGCTAGGCAGACACTGGAGATGCTGAGCAGACAGACCCCAATGCAAGAAAGAGATTTCATTTGCATTCAAGATGGGTAAAACACACAAAGTTAATATTTTTAAAGTTTCAATTAAAACATCACTGGTGTTTTTTTCACCTGACTCCAGCCTTATGTGGCAAGGTCAGCCCTTTCACTGAACAAACAGCTCAGTCGCCTCCAGTGTAGCTGTTATCTGCCTCAACAAGGGGAGATGTTTGGCACAGCCTAAAGCTGGGGCACGAACCCTGGCTGAGCTTAAGACATTTATCTGACAGCATCAGCTGACACTCCACAAACACATTTGCTTTGCATGACCTCAGAGCATTCGTGATTAATCAAAAATGTATCTTGGATCTTGAGAACAAGCTACAAGCAGGCACACAAAAAAAGAATATGCTCTCGATCTCGTTTATTGACTCCAGAGGTATATTGAATTTAGAAATAGCAGATAGAATAAAATGATCAATATGTTCTCACTTGTCCATGGAAGAGCAAACTTTATCCCTCCAGCAACAAACATTGATCATGTAAATGTTTTGGAGCTGCTTTCAAGTACAGAGAGCAAAGGCATGAGGACTTTTGAGGAGGGGCATTACATGGAAAAGACACCGGTGTATGTGCACTAGCACTTGGCTGGGAAGCGTGCTGTTTAAAGCTGTACAGTGCAGCAATGCACCTGAGCCACCTCTACCACTGCGGCCGTTTCTGCCAGTACATATTGCTAACATCCAGTTTGGGAAACACTGTGCCAAATGATCTTAATAAAACATTATAGAAGATACTTTAAAACTTAATGAAGGCACATAATCTGCTTCAGAGAAAACTTCCTGCCTTAATTTAAATGAGACACAGTTGTAACATATCCCCTATGCACTGTTTACAATTTATAATTTATGTCTCAGTTCAAATACACTACTTTCTGCAGTCATCTGCTAAGTTATATGATTAGCATTTGAATATTGTAATATTCTGCTTCTTGATACCAGAGTAATATGATGCACTACATTTGTATTTTAATACTTTCTTTTTTATTCACTAATAAGCATACCAAGCTCTAATTAGTTGAGATGAAAGAAATCATGCGCCCCACCCAGTCTAATTTGAAAATGGTTATATCTCTGTAAAAACTCTTCACCATTTCATTTATTAAATCCCACTCTTTTCTGGTTACCTACTGCTCAGGCTACAAGCCGTTTGTGCTCATACTGCACCATCATTCTACTATAGCAAAACTACTGTATGTGCTTCAGTCCCTGTTGGCATGGCAAACTAACTTTCATTGCATGTGCTCTCGATAAAATGGTGGTACTAATTAGAGGATATAAACTCATGCTGAGACATGATATGAATTGGTGTTATGTATCTCTTAAGCTCACAGCAGTATTAGATTTATATGGTTGATGGCCTCAACTAATAGTCAACTAGAAACTTTCAATTTTTTGAATCTGCCGAAAAATGAAACAAAAGTGAAGGTGCTTCAATAAAGCAATTCACAAATTCTCAGTAATCCACACTCCACTAATCTCCACACTCATAAGCAGCAAACAGGAAAAAAAGTATTTTTTTCCTCAGTAAAGATTAAGAAGAGTAGCGTAGTGAAAACACATGCCAGTGTTACCTACTGTCCATCCATCATTTTTCCAAGGGCAGACCTCAAAGGACATGGCAGCAGATGAGCAAACATCACCCTGGCTTATGGAGAAGGATCCACAGGTATAGAGTTGATTTCCCTGCGGTCTGGAAGTGGCTATTACTGTATGACCTGGAATGCAGCCATTAAAAGCCTTTTTGAAAAAAGAAAAAGGAGGAATTTGCTAGGCCTCAAGGGCCAGGAAGTTATTCAGGTACTCCAACTTCAGCCTGATTCAAGAGACTGCATACATGTAGGCTCATGATGACTCTACTGTTCAAACTCTTGCAACATGAGCTATAGGCTCTAGATATCACAGTTGTGTGTTTTGATGTCCATGGTGAAAATGAGCAGAAAATCTGACTGTTCCGTATCAAGAAATATTTTTCCTAGTGCTAATGCGCCTTAAATACCTTGTTCCACAGATGAGTGGCCTGGCACCTGCTGCATGAGAAATAGCCAATTACTGTTCAGTGTCTCTAATTTTCTGATTTAATTAGCGTGCTTCAGAGCTTTCCAGTCTAATTGCAAACTACTTCACAGTTAGCTCTCCGATTAATCATTGCCCATCTGCAAGCCATTGCAAAACTTGGTGGAACAAATCTCTGTGCTTTGGAATGCTGGGAGCTTAGAAAATCAAACTTGTTTTGGTATATAAAGCTTTAATTTTGTTTGCCCTTTTCAGCTGCACTTGTAAGAAGCTCCATACTGATTAAACAGGAAGTCCAGACAATAATATGCTATATTATGCATATAATTACTGTAAATACAGATGAGACTGTAGAAGGTTGGGTGCTAACACGTATGGAGTAGGGGGTCAAGAAAACACATTTGCAATCAATTTCTCCCCCATTACAACAGAAAGGAGGAATTGGTAGAGGAGGGAGAAAGAGAGGTATGAGATGGTGGTGCAGTCCCATGCATGACTCTGGATGTATTTCTGCAACACTACACAGCAGTACAATCACCACATGCTATTTCTGATTTCATTTTCAAAGGAAGCTGTTAACTTCCCAAAACTTAAGAAGTTCAGGAAGTTATATTCAACTGCTTTAACACCATACCTATACTTTATTGTACACTTTCAACTTCAAACTGAACACTCACTGTCGGGTAGGACCATAAGATAGATCAGTTGTTGTGGAGGTGCTACTTTTTCCTCTATTTTACTACACTAACAACAGTAATAGCCACTGAACCAACACAGATTACCTATTTTATTGAGGTGCACATAAACTTCCTGTCCAGAAGACTTGATTAAAAAAGTAACAGCATATTACACAGCAGGAAATTAGCAATTCTATTGAAAATGAATTATTTTGCGCATATGAAAGTATAAAAACAATTGAAGCTTAGGGACCTGAAAATTTTGCTTTAAATCCATGCAACATTTCAGCATGCATTAAATTCAGTGTATATGACTGAGGTATCAGTTCTGCAGGATGCTATGCATCCCTGATTTGAGTTAAATTCAGTAAGATGCAACAGTGCCCGGTTTCCAGCAGCATTCTGTTTCAAGGACTTTCCTGAACTGGGGCTACTATGAACAATTTGTTTCAAAATACCATCACTTAAGAACATGCCAATCTCCATCATAATTTTAATAATTCCAGGTTAATAAGAAAAATCCTAATAAACCCCAAGAAAAAGCTGAATCAGCTCATTAACTTCTCTAGTCATCAAAGAAGATTCAAACATTGTAAAATCATGATACCGATGTTTGGATGATACCTAGTGATCACTGCCAGGGAGCCGTACCTCCCGACAGAAATAAAACTGTATTACTGACATAAGAAAGAATAATTATCTAAAGCTGTATTATTGGTCCTCAAGATGATACCACCATGTCAAAGCTGGAATTCAGACTTCTTCTTCAAGGTCCTTAGATGCTTGTAAGAGTTCCAATTAAAATATATTTTAAAACCATGCAGTTAAGGCCATCCATCTGGCTGAATGACAAACCTTAAAAATATGGTTAGAAATTCTGAGGTGAGCATTGCCACCAAAGAAGATGTGTTTGCTAACACACCTGAATGCTGGAGACACAAAACATGTCTCTGCAGAGCTTTCCAATGCTTTTGTAATTTTCCCAATAACATTTTTCTGCGCCAGGTGAGGTACATGTATCACCTTCCAAGAATAATCTATGTAAACAGATGAACCTATGCAACACAGTGAGCTATACAGACATTGCAAATGTGAGCCAGTCTATCATGCTGTGACACGCCAGTTCAATATTTCTGTGCATGTAGGCAGAGCACTTGAGTAGGGTGATGTAGCAGATGTAGCATATACAGATTACAAATTTAAGATGTATTTCAAATCATGCTGAGGAACATGCTTCTACTCTGGGAAAAAAAACCCTGAGCTTTGCCGGTCTGTGAAAAAAGAAAGTTTTAGGAGTTCTGCATCTTTTTGTTAAATTTAGCTTGTGTTTCTGAAGTCATTGTAGCCTGTATTAGCTTTTTAAAATGAACCACAAGGTTATCAAATTGATCTCCTCTATTATGAGCAGTTCTGCATACAGTCACAGAATTCAACAACAAAGGCAAAAAAAGGTGATGTTTTTAACAATGCAGAGAGACTATCTCCTACATCTGTACAACACTGCTGAAAGTTTTAGCCCCACAGCACCCACTAATGTCAAGGCAAGTTACAGAGCTAAAGCCCTGATAATTTACTCCATTTAGGGGTTATATTCTCAGTTTAGTGAGTGGGAACCTGTGCTTAGGGTTCTGTGGCCAAGCTACCTCAACAGTCCAGGATGCAAGGCTGTGTTTTCCCCATCACTCCCTTGATAGCTTACTTGTGTTTAAACCCAGTTCATAACTGCCTTCCTAAGGTGAACTGGTTTCCCATTCTGGCCTCTTTATTCTCAATCAGAAGAAGGCAAAGTGATGTTAAAGTGCTTAATGCCTCTGACGCAGATGTAGAAAAATCCGCAGGCACAGAAACTTGACCAACATGATCTCCTGGACCACCTCATGTGGAGGCTCAGCAAACAGTGTACAACACAGGTGTTGGGAGAAACTAAGGGACACAGCCATAAATTGTGTCCCCTGGGACTGTCTGAGTCACAGCTGATCCTGAGAAGCTTTGCTGAGGTGTGAAACACCGATCTGCAGACTCCCAGCTCTGGTGCTCAGTCCCTGCCTTTGTTATGAACATATCCAGCAAAACAGACAACTCTCCCATTGTAGCTATTTGGGTTCCTTGCTCTGGAAAACTCTGTGATCATTTTGTAAAGTATTTACTGAGTTTTGGAACTACAGCATTGAAAAAACCCAACAATTATTACAAAAACCACCTTACTTTCATTTCACAGAGGGAGATTATGAAAATAACTGTAGCTGTTTCACTACCACAGGAACAATGAATTTGTACTGGCTGCCAGAGTCAGCATTCAACATTGTTTTCAATGGCAAGCATGTCTAAAACCTTGCAGGGTCACCTCTGTCCTGCTGGAATTACCACCCCAAGGGGACCAGGGAGAGTGGACAGCAAAACAGTGCATGCATGCTGGCACTGAATATGGGAAAAATTTCTCTGTCTCTGTGCTTTTAGGGTCGTGCTACAAGTCATGTCAAGTCACCTCTGGTTTCCAGACTCACTTGTGATTCTGCCAAAGGACCTTTGATGCACCTCCTTCCCACTTAATTCATGAAGGTGACTTATAACTACCAAGAATATTTCATTCTGCTTTGTTCTGGCTCTTCTAAACTTTTCCCATGGTACTATGTAAGTGTTTGTTTATTTTTTTTAATACAGCTTCTACAGTTTATAAAAACTGCACTTTTTAAAACAGGTTCTAGAAAAATTTTGCATTCCTGTTGGATTTCTTGGTTTATTTGGCTCTACTGAGGCAGTGTGCAAAAGCTCAAATTTTTATATTTTTCTCTGTTTTGAATTGAAAAGGGTCAGGACATCCACAAAACCAAGGAGGGGAACATACTATTATTTTTACTTCCTTTTAAAATACTTTCATTTTCCTCATTAAGAAAATATGAAATTTTAAGTACCAGAAGCTGTGCTTACCTTTTTCACTACCCCTGCCTGCACATACTCAGTTGCTGCTTCTGATATGTAAGAAAGGTAAAATATTATTTTTTACTAATTGCGTTAACAAGTTTAAAGCTACAAGGAAGAGTGATTTTTACAAATGAGGATTTTATTTTCCATTCATTCTCTGTTCTTAGGAAACACTCCTCATCTTTCTACCGTGTCTTTTAAAAATTACAGAATAAAGATGCACATCAGACCTTCTGGACTGCAGAACTGGTAAATATGGAAAGCTTTATTCTGAAATGTTAAGTTTAAGTATTTACTTAAAAAGCAACAAAAACTTTTAAAAAGAACAGAAAAGGGAAATCCATCCCAGTCAAGGTAAAATAAGGAGGTTGCTCCAAAATCAGCCCAAACTTGATCCTGCACAGTGGTGCAGGGTCCCACGCAGTGCAGAGACAGGCAGATTGCTGCATCATCATTTCTGCCTGTGGCTGGGCTGACACCAGCAGAGGAGCCGGGCTGCTACCAACATCTCTTCTGTCCTAAGTGAGCGGCCTGAGCAATTTGGAGGATGCTAATTAACCAGAAACTACATGACTTGAAAAGTAACTACAGAGGTACCTTGTCAATGACAAGACCCTATTAACAAGTTTACTGAGAGATTTTAGACTTCATTAGTAGTTATTCCCAAAAGTTTTCAGTCCAGCAAGACTACAGCAGGATACAGTAACCTGCCTCCTGTCTGACTTCTGTAGTTGAAGTGAAGCACCATTACTGATCTTGCCTCTGTCAGATTTCTGCTGAGCTCCACATATGGCATATTTTCTAACATTTTGATCCAAGCAGATCACTGAAACTTAGTCTACTTTATTTCTGGTCAGATATGGGCAAAGCAACAAATCAGGAAAAAAAAATCAGAATATGTCCACAGATCTTTAAAAATAAATAATAATAAAATACAAACACAATTTCTCTTTGCCATACTATCACAGGCACTGAATTATCATTGTGTGTTAGTATGAACTTTAAAAATATTTATACAGCTCAGCTGAAAATATATTTTACTCAACAGCCTGCATATTGCAGTACCCATTTTTAGCTGCTGGTCCCCAGTGCAGAGCAACACAAAGGCTCAAGGCATTTTTAAAGCAGGAACCAAAAGGCAACTCTTCACTTAGATGTTTTTCATTTAACTGTGAATAAAAATTTCTATTCCAGTTTTGCTCTAACTGTGGTAAACTCATTCAGTCCCTGTTTGGGAATGCAGAGTCTGTTCTGGAATGGATAACTCATTTATTTCATCAGGTATCACAGAGAGGCATGATGCCCCTGTGCATGCAGAATACTCTCCTAAAAAGAGCAGAATTGTGCTAGGTAAGCAAAATCTTAATACTTATGGAATAAGAGGATGAATAAAGAGACCAGAAGCCAGACAGAACAGGGGTGGGGCATGGGTTAGGATGGTCTGGGTCCAGGACACCTCTGCATGTTTAGGGTAATCACTGCTTGCAGTTTTCACACATCTCCTCCAAAATACAGAACAAAAATACAGGAAAAAAATCCCCTGCATTTGTCCAGAACTGGGACAATACTGAATATACTTGTTTATACAACTACATATGTATATGTTTATGATATGCTACTGTATTTTCATTCCTTTTTTTAGCCATAAAGTCATTAAACTCATTTTAAAAAATTACTTCATATCAACTCTTTTGCATTAATATCAACATAAACTCAATATATTTAAAAATAACTTGAAAATCAGCTGTTGTGCATATCCCAGAGGTGGTTTAATACATCCATCCATATAGGTATGTAGATGCTTATGAATATCCTGCTGCTTTGAAAATGACTCACTATGCTATTCCACCACAATTTGCATTGTTATAATAGGATATTGACTGATTTTAGGTTTAAGGGACTAACGCAGTATTCAGTAATGACTCTGTGCTACAAGTTTATTGCAAGTGCCGAAGGTTCATTCACCCCAAGCAATTCAGTCAATAACCAATTTTTATACTTCTATCTCCTTCAAAATTCCAAACCAATAATCCCTGTTTTTTTTTTTTTTAATTATTTCAGTATCAGACTAACATTTCCCATGGAAATCAATATGGGTGAGATCCATTAGCCAAAAATCTGCACCACTGCAATGCAAACATATTAAAAATATTGATCTTGCAGGCTACTGATGTTTTGATTGACTTTAATGTTTGTAAGCAGTAATAACAGAATTTCAATGACTGAAACAAACTTTTGATTAAAATTATAGATTTTAACTTTTTTTCTATTTTACTGTTTCAAAGGGTATTGCATGGTTTACTTGTTTGCTGTAAATGATCACAGTAGTAAATCCTTACTCAGTTTCTCATTTGTAAATATTAAGGTCTGTCCCAGGTAACACATCTTCAGTTATACTTTCTATCACTTTTGATGTTTTGGTTCCACTATATCACATGTACAAAACCAGTATGAGCAGCACCAGATGTATTTTTGCAGCATTTTCCCTTCTAAATCCTCACATCTTGTGAGTTTCTGCTACCAGCACCAAGACAAATTTGACCTCACTTTTTTTCATCACTATCCATTAAACTTTGGCTGATTTTTCCACAGTAGCTGGCCAGGATTTTGCTAAAGCCATCTTCCTAATGTGGTTCCTACTTACAAAATAAATATCTCAGATAAAATAAGGGTATTTTCTACACTCTGGGTCTTTCTACCTTGGGTATGAATATGCCTTCACTGCCATACAGTCTGAATGTTTTACCACCTGTATCACATTTACTATCACAGGAGAGAAGTGGCATCCTTGCTTTAGGGACAGGGAAGCCAAGCATTGAGGAATCAGGGGGTAACTTCAGACAATCTGGTTCCCACCTAGGTCCTGAAAGCTATGATGAAGTACCTCCAAAGGATGAGGTTTTCTTCAGAAAGCACCAGTACTTGATGACTGTCGTAGGCTATCCAAATGGTTGTTTGCTGTGGGTTACACATGTAGTTGTTGGCTCTCATGAGCTCTGGGCTAGTGCAAGACCTCCTTTTGCCTTGGGGCCGGGAAACTACATAAGAATATTTGGAAAACAGAAGTGAAATAGACTACTACAAAGAGATACCAGAGATGGGTCTTTAAGACCTTTGTCCCGAGAAGACTGTACCAGCATATGGAATCTGCTGCACCACCTGTAAATCTCCAGTACTCCACACTCATACAGACAGCGCCTGCGTACATACCTGTGTATAAACAAGCACCTGACAGTGGAGCAACAGCTTCATCATTCTGGTGCCTGGCAGAGGGATACACAACCTGAGGCCCCTTCCAGGTTTGTGTAGCGATTGGAAAAAACACGAACCCTGTTCTAAGTTGACAGAATCACTTTATTAAGCACACACACAAGTAGAATCAAAGCTATGCAGCCAGTAAGTAGGAGACTAACCAATCATACAAAGAAACGGCAGAGCAGATGCTTCTTGCTCCTTTATCTTGGACACTCTCACACATCCGACACAGCCTCTGTGGCCCAGTGTTCTGGGCCGCTTAACTGAAACATTCTCACATAGGTATTTATGACTGCAGGTGATCTTTGGTATGCACTTTCTCATGGGAAAAAGGTGCTTGTTAAGGTCGACCAGGAGCAGCCGCTTCTAGAGTTTGCATTTCCATGATCCAGTATTATATCAGTTTAAGGTACATCCCCTTTGACAGACCATGTGAATTTTTTTTTCTTAAAAATCATAATCCTCTTCCTGCTGCTATCATCAGTTACATGACGAACTCACCAACTCTACAGCCCAACCTGGCTGTGTTCAGTGGGGAAAAATTACCTGAAGGAAGAATAACTAAGGGACGAGGCATGCTGACACACTTGCACTACACAGTAAAGCAAAAGAGATGTGGTTCCTGTATAGTATTTAACACAACATCCAACACCAAGGTACAGCTCCAGGACCTAAATCCTCTTACAAAGTCACTGCATGAATGGAGCTGGGTTAACTCTACCTCCATGCATCCCACAGGCTGAAGCTTTCCAGTGGGGTGCGATGCCCAAAAGCCCTGTGCCACCAACCACTCTACAACCTTTTGGAAAAGCTTTTGAGTACTGACCCCATGTCTCCAGCTCTGCAGTCCCGTTAAGCTTTGATGTTTGTTACTATTGATTGCCCACTCTGAAATATTTAAACAGGAAAAGCAAACTAGCATTACTAAGAAGCTGCATGTGGGAAGAGGAAAGACAACCTTAGCTCTGCTGTCCCTCTTCTCTCACTGCGGGACATAAGGTGCTCTATGATTGTTGTCAAACCCCTTAGGGCAGGCAGTGCTTTGTCTGCACCTTGAGATCTTAGGAAGGACTAAGAAATAGAACTGCCTCTAAATATGGAATGTTTTGGGCAAAGGACAGACTATTTCCCAAACCAGGCAGAGATCTCTTCTGTAGAGAAGGAGCTGTATGGCAGAGAAGTTCTGTATTGACACAACCTTGTCTGGAGACTGTTAAACTTTGAGTCTTCAACCACTTTTAGGTAAAAAATCAAAACAACAAGAACAACAAAAAAACAAGGCCCAAGAACCAATAAACTAAAAAAGGAAAAAGGGGACAGTTACGAGCCTAACTACAAAAAGAAATTCAAAAGGACTGGTAACATTGCAAATGGTATTCTACTGTACCTGCACTGTAAACAAGCATCAATTTATAATCCTCAAAATTGAAATACCTTGTTCTCCAAACACATGCAGAACAGGCAGTCTCAGTACAATCTTTTTTTATGTACTCTGTCAATATGTCTACACATGGTCTGAAAACTGCTCCAGGCTGGGGAGTATATTTCAAGAGCTCCAGCACACAAGTTTCCTGCATACTCAGGTGCAGGAATTTTAAGTGCTGCTGCTCTCTACTTCTTGTCCTGTCTCTCTGCTGAGCAACCGCCTCCAAGGTAGAATTTGCGGAAATGAACATATCCATCACATTAATACAAATGCTGGTTTTTTGCAGTTTAAGGTTGTCATCTTGCAGGAACATGCACATCCCTCTGAAGCCTTTGGTAGAGGGGAGGTAGTCAGCAAAGGACGGGCTGAGGCTCAGGCAGTTAAACAGCCTCAAAGTCTTCAAAAAGTCTGTCTCCACATACATTTTAGGGCCAAGATTATGAACTGTGAAGTCAAGCCCTTGCCTATTAAAACATATTAATTTCATATTTTCTGTATTATTTTGCCAATTTCAAACAGAAGCAGTTCTGGCTCTGCTGTGGGTTGAGTGCCTGAGACAGACGTAAAAAGCTTTGCATCTCACAAGCCATACTCCAACCCCTATTTATTAATTCTAAGTAATGCACGGGACAGAGTACAAAATGTTCATACCATTCATTTATTTGCATATTCATCTTGTCTATCACAACAAGGAGACAAATTTAGAATGTTTTTTGTAAGATTTGCCTTCAGTGTCTAGCTGTTAGAGTAATTGCTAGTGAATTACTATTTGCATGAAACAGTCTATTATCCAGTATTACCCATTGAAGCAGATGGCCCTCATTTCATAATGTAGACATACACGGTGGTGTCTCTCTCCTTGTTGCCCATCCAAGTTCAGGACAACCACGGCAGACCTGGGTGAGGAGAAGGCCTGCACACTGACCCCTGAACGTGCAGTCTGAGTTCAGTATCTGTCTCCAGATGGCTGATGCATTTTTGCCACCAGCTTCTGAAAATTCACAAAGTAATAAAGAGGATGACTTAAAAATTGTGTGATTTAAGAAATAATTTGAGGGTTCTTGTTTCTTGCTGGTGACAGCTGAAAAAATTTCAAGTTTCTTTTCCACATCACTGGATGGGCAAAAAACCCTGTTTCAGAAATTGAGACTGAAATTGATCAGTAAATAAAGTACAGACCACCACCAACTCAGTACAAAATTATAAATAAGGATACAGTAGTTAGAATCTAGTATTTGTTAGATTCTACACACTAATCACTCCTTCACTTCAGGTATGACAACGTGCTGATGACCTGAGATGACCCTACCATCTATGCAACAACATTTACTGCCATCTATACTTAATAGCATCACCCATGATCATGAAATTGAAGTAGATCAAGAGACAATTAAGTATAACATACAGAAAAAGTAATGTATCTGGAATTGGCAAGCAGAGATTTGAATAAAGGCTCTGCCAAGCCATGGCAAGGGCCACTTCCAAAAAATTAGTGATATCTTTGGTGGACTGACTCCTCTTCCCACCAGATACTATAATGCCAACTCTTCCCTTTGGCTGTGACAAATGGGTTTTAACCCTCTTCTGACTGAACTTAGGATGAAAAGACATCTAAATAGAAGTACTTAGAAGGTCTGTGACTTTTTCTATACTTTTCTGCAGCTCCACACCAGAGTAGAGACTGTGCACAGTAAGGCAAACTGCATGCAATCAGCCTTTAGATCAGGGTGTTAAACCCCTTAAATTGGTTCGTTTTGTTACCTCAGGCTTTTTAAAGTGCATTTAACTGTCTGCTTCTATGTAAAAGACTGACATCTGTTCCTGAGCAAGAATGACACTCAAAGCAACACAAACTGCTGTTGTCCTTGTTTGACTCACTGCATGCAAAGCTTATACTCTGCTACCAAAGCAAATTACTCAGGACACCCCAAAAAGCTAGAGAGGTACACTATGATCTCTGTGACTGTGTGATTTCAGTGAAGCTTCAGAAAAGGAGAAGAGAGGGCTGCTGGGCCAGTCTCTTAGTGGAGAAACTGATGGTCAAACTTAAGAAGATGCTAGACATCTTCTAAAAAAAGCACTCAGGATCTTCATATCCCAGTGGTACCAACAGTGACATGAACTCTGTGTGCTCCGAAGTTTCTGGACTGATTCATTAAATCCCACATGGCTGAGTGAAGGATGCATATTCTGAATTAACAAAGCAACCACACACAAACCCTGTAGGGCCAAAATGCCTTCTCTTATTTAATCTTAAAAAAGAAAGAAAATTACCCCCTCTCCAAGTGAATTAACATATCACTGTGTACTGAGTATCTCCTTAGTCTATATACAATATAAAGAATCAATTATAGACTCAGAAATTCTTAAATGATCTGCAGGTTTTCAGGATTTTTTTGCAGCTATTTATGTTTTTCATGGCAAGCCTTGAGACTGAAACACGGAAGCAGCTTAAAACATAAAAGCACAACTTAAAAAAGTTTGACACAAACACTATAAAAAAAACCCAAACCAAAACAACTTTTTGGCACTAAAAGCATATGCTCTGTCCCCTGCAGCTAAAAGTCACATACTGAAAGTGCATGTTCCGTTAAGAACTACTATTTTCAAGCATGGCTGGTGATTTTGGACAGTAACATTAAAGAAATCTTCAATCTGGCAGTTTTCTTACTGCACATTTACTAAAGCACCCCCACTGTCCAAAATCCCAGGAGTTTGGGGATCTGACATCATGGAAGGAAAAAAAAAAATTAAAAGATTCCCAAGGTACTGTTTTGATCTGGTTTATGCATTTTTCCCCTAGCAGTATCATTATTCCAATCCCCTCCGTGGAATATGTTGCAAATGCAAGAGCACTTTGCTCCTTTCTTTCCTTGGAACAGAGAGGAAATGAAGCTGGCCATGGCCCACACAATGCCTATTAAAGGTAGTAGTGTTCTCAGCGAAGAATTATTTACAAGCTGTAACATCAGGAACAAACTGAGCAGCACAACTTACTTCACTGATTTCACTTACTGCAAATTGTTTGCATTAAGATGTTCTGGAGTTAACATGAAGCAGACTTCAATGTTTACTCTTCTGGTTTTTATTATGGTGTACAAACAGTTTGTTTACTTATTATAAACGACATGCATCCCTTTTTTCTTTTTATTTTCTTGTTAGCATATTCACAAAGACATCCAGATTTCAATCTGTTTGTTGTATAGATGTATTCAACAAATTCATAAAGGTGCTGTTCATAAACACTTTACTAAGGCTCATTTGTTATTCCCTGTGTGTGACAGACCACCTCAGCAATGTGATGTATTTGTTTCACTCCCTGACTGGGGACACTCCGGACATCAAAAACAATGACAAGGGATAGTATCTTCCTGGTTGACATCTCCTAACAGACTTTCCTTTGCTATTGTATGTCAGACCAGAGAGGACACTGTTATCAATAACTGTCAGTCCTCTGCATCTGGACAAACATAACAGATAATGTCAACCAACACACCTGCCAGAAAGCAAACCTAAGAATTTGCAGTAACAAAAAAATATTTCTATTGTACACTGCTTAAACAGCTTTCCATGACTGTATAGTGTTTATCTTTAAAAAGGACAGTAAGAATGTGCTCAAAATTATGAAAACAGCTTAAAAACTATGAACCTGACAATCTGTGTCATCTGGATTTTCAGTCACTTAGCTTTCTTTTTCTCTGCCCATTCATACAGCCAGGAACCAGGAGGTGTGACAGAGATGTTGCACGGCCTACAGCAAGACCCAATGCCCCTACATTCCTTTTGGCAATCACCTGTCTGCCCTGTTCTTAACCACCTCCTCCATGGAGCACCTGAAGGCAGTAACCCCATATATACCATTAGAAGGTTTCCCTTAGTGACTAATCCAAGCTTTTCCTGCTGTGTTTTAATTTTATTCCTCTTCCTACTATTTACCAGGTCTGCAGAGAACAGACTATTCCTTTCCTCTTTGAAATACTCTTTCACAAACCCAATGATTTCCACCATGGTTTTTTTTTCAGTCCTTTTTTTTAAAGTTAAATCTTTCTCTTCTTTTCACCTTTTTTCTTAAGGCCACATTTTCTAGAATTCTTATTGCTTTTGCAGCTTTCCTTTTCAGGTTTTCTAGTTGTTCTTATTTTCCATGGGCCATGCTGCCCATCAGCATACAGAGGCTCTGGGCTGAAGCATCATCAGTAGTTATGTAAACTATAGGCTTATTTAAATATGTCTATAAAAGGTTTGCCTTTTCTGCAGCTATGCATCATCTTTGACTTATCCTGTATCTGCTGCTGCAAAGCAATTTATTCTCCAGGGTGCAAAAGCAAATACTGCTTGACTCCTGTGATTCTCTCTGCACAGCCCCTGATAAAATTCAACCCTGCACAAGCCTCACTGCTGTTCTTCAGGGTCCCACTTCTGCTAGGTCAGGATCAAAATTTGCTATTGCTGTTATCCCAGTACTGTGAGGCACATGGACTGTTTCAGCAGTCAGGAGCAGCAGTACTTTCACGTCTTGCGGTGGCTGATGGAAAGAAAGGCTGATCCTCAAAGAGGGACTGCAAAACAGCTGCTGCCAGTCTCAAGACATGAGCAGTAATGGTGCAGCACTGTCTTCCCTTGCTTCTGAGTATATGCAGAAACAGAATTTTCTCATTTCCTTTGTGAGCAACCACAGAGTTACCCAACTCATTAAGACACAGCCAAATTCCAGTGCTTGTGCCATATACTCCAGAAATTAACTATCGTGCAAAGGGCACCAAAGTTTCTTTCTGGAGGGCAAAGACACTGCTCTAAGTCTGTTGCATTACTGCTGTTCATTGCCTATTACTATCCACAGCAATTAGTTGAACTTGAACAGTGCCCAGATAATATTTCTGGAGCAAAGCACGTACTCACATGGCAGAAAACTGGCACAAAGATTCCTTGTATTCGTTGGAATGTATTGAGGAAATAAGGAGGCCTGAGAACATCTAGTTCTAAATGTGGAGACTGACAGGTTTTGCAGACATGCCTCTTTTCCTCTCATTTCTGACAGCTGGACCAGAAGACAATGTGATCCCACTCCTTTTTTTGTGGAGGAGAGGTGAAGAAAACAGACCTCTGCTGCAGAATAACCCTGTCCAATTTGGCTAGAGATGAAATTTTCTATCAGTTCAGGAAATGCAACCAATGCCACAGTGATCTACACAATAAATACTTGAAATTAATTCTTTTTCCTTCTATGAATCAAAACCAGGAGAAGGGAATGGTTAGAGTAGGTCAGAGAAAGTGCTACATGGTGGCTGTAGACGCAAAACACAATACATGTGAAACCTTAGAAAAATTTATTTGCAACTAAGAGATGAGGTCATCTTTGTGCTTGCAGAACAACATGTCTCCCACAGGGAAATGCAGGGCACAGCCAGAAGTTACCCAGCTATGCACACAGCTGCCAGGCTGTGAAGAGCCATCAGAACATGAGATAACCTGTACAGCTACATACTGAAATGCCAAAAAGTTCGCAAGAAATCCAAAGGGGTCACAGTCAGCCTCAGTTTCTTTATGCATACCCCTTTCCTGTAGAAAATCACGGGGCCCGAGATGAAGATCATGTCACCAAGTCATTCAGCAGATTTCGAGAGATTTCTCATTCAGGGGTCCACTCACATCCATGCAGAGTCAGCTAAAAAACGTGCCACCTCGCTGATGCTCAGAAGCTAGTAGTTGGCCCAATTTCTGCTCAACACACTGTACTTTTGCCATGGATAAACATGTGTAAGGTAAACCTTACAGCTGTTGCCTGCAAGAAAAGGAAACCAACTCCGACCTCGTAAATAACTTGTGTATGTCCCTGTATATATACACTCACCAAGATTTTTATGTGTGCAAGTGTTGTGTTATTATTTATTGTAGTTGTTGTGTCAGTAGTGGGGTTTTTTTCGTATTATTACTTTATTAACTCTAGTCATTATGAATCCTAGTTAATAAAATAAATATCTGAATTAAGTGAAGGCTTATCTATCTCCCTGGTGTAACTGTATCCCTGCTAATCTATCTGCTACCACAGTGCCTTGCTACAATTTTCACAGGAAGTAGGTGGGCTGAAGGCATTGAACATCCTGAGACCTGGTGGTCTAGTTTCATAATGCCCCCTGTTGGTTTAAGACAATTTGAAGGAGAATACTCTGGAATGAGGTACCTCCCTTTACGGATTCAACCAATCGCTTTCCACCAGTAAGTTTTGAACATGAGCAGATGTACACAAAAAAAGTAACAATTTACTAACAAGGAGAATAGCAACAATCAAGAAATAACAGAAAATTATCACCAGATACAAAACTGCTAAACCTCGTGGGCTCCCCAGAACAAAGAGAGACCCAAAAATGGTGGGGATGTCCCTGAGTGCATGGTTTGAAGGACAAAGGGAAAAGTGGTGTCAGTCTTCTGTCACCACCCTGCTTATCTCTCCAGTAGCCAAGTTCTGCTGAGAAAGGCAGCTGACATGCTCCAGTGGCGGCTGGAAACTCGGTCAGGGCCAGAACCTGCGGAGGGACGTCGCCTTTCTCTCGGCAGGAGACAACAGGAGCAGGCAAGGTAATGTGTCTGCGCTGGGGTGGCTCCGTAGCTTCCTCTCCTCGGTTGGCTGCCAATGGCGAATTGGAGCGGGGCCGCCCCTACTCCGTGCGGCAGCAGCTGGCAGGCACCTATGGAACTCGCCTCCAGGCAGCTCAAAACTACTACCTGAAGGCTCTTTGAGGCGAGGAAAAAACCAAGCCCCAAAAAGAGAAGCCAAAAAGGAAAAGTCTCTGCCTCAGCAAAGACCAAGAAACCAGTGAGACAAAAACCACACTGCGAAAGAGGACGCTTGGCCTGCCCGAGCAGACTTTAAAGGGGGCAGAAACCACACCCTTCCCCACCCCAGCCCCCTCCATCCTCGGCGGCAGAGTCATAAAGAGACAGTAACAATTTTGGGCACGGATAGGTATGAAATACAATAATAACCTTCTCGGTTATCACAACAGCCCCACTGAGACAGAGTGCGGCACACCAGCAGCATAAGGCTGCCCTGCAACACCCGTGCTGATGCTGCTCATAATGATAAGTCATTAGGGGTGCTACTCTGAGCAGACTTCTGGAGATGAAGGATGCATTGCTGACAACAACAGCAGGACAGAAAGAGTAAAACAGACATACTTTCTACAGAGTGGAAAACCCAGAGGCAACATGATACCTCCAAGTAGCAAGAATCTAAGAAAAGCAAGTATGTAAAATGAGTAGATCAAGACTTTCTTATATAAACACCAGGGATCAACACAGGTCAGAAAAATTTAAAATACACTGAAAACCCATTGGCTTAGAAATCTCCTGAACGTTTTGAAGTTCAGGGAAATGCAAATTTTCTGTCAAACTAGAGGAAGTGTATGGACCAAACACACAGGAAGCTAGGATATACAGATTCTGCAAAGGCCCAGTTTTTGTGCCTCGTATTTTTACTTCTTGCCTATATATGTATATGCAAAATCTGAAATTAAAATATATACCATTTATCTTACCTAGAGACAAGTGTCTCATATGGACATGGTGTTTCTGCCGAAAGAGTTTACAAAACTTTCTGGAAGATGCTCATCACAGAGGAAGGGAGAACACATGCCTAATTACAAGTAAGCAATTAGAACAAAGATAATCCTAAACAATTAAAAAATAGCAGATCCACCAGCATAGCAGTCCAACCCATAGTAGGTCATCTCTTCATGTATGTAAGAAGAATTTGAAATGAGGCAGTAGCACAATGAGGCAGTGCTGCCTGCAATCAATAAACTGATGCTCCTTGCTTGTAGCCCATTTTTAATTTTTAAGAAAGAAATCAGTGTGCACAGATAAAACATGGAAGGCTGTAATCCCCTGGAGTGATCTTGTCACAACATGTGTTACTGCAGTTCTACACTTTTACCTTTGTTGTATATAGTAGAGCAACATAATTAACCACTAGTAGGTAGTGTTTATGTTAGTTCTCAAAAGGTTAAGAAGCTGATTATAGCTAAAATCAGCTTTGCCTGGGGCTTCAGTGGCTCTGTGTAATCAAATTAGACAAGCAGGGCACAGTGTCACCTAACACAAACCATGGCACTTTCTTCTCTGTTTTGACC
Source organism: Gymnorhina tibicen (assembly GCA_013399875.1). NCBI lineage: Eukaryota > Metazoa > Chordata > Aves > Passeriformes > Artamidae > Gymnorhina > Gymnorhina tibicen. The sequence goes on from VXAZ01001317.1 coordinate 59,996, forward strand.
TTTTTCATTAGATGAGCAAGCCAGGTTTTAGCTTAGTCCAAACATTTTGAACAGATTAGTTCCCAATAAACTCTGAGTGATAAGTCAGGCATTCATCCACATCCTTTTCTTGAGTGACTCAGTGAGACCACACTCAAGAGGTTCCTCAGTAATAGTGTCAACTTTGCTTTCCCCCAAAATAATCTCTTTAATTAATTATTCTTTTTTTGAGGGGGATGGAGATGAGGGTGGAAAAGGTTTCAGAAGGTGAATGGCAATTACTTCAAGTCACAGAGTATCTTTAGCCTCCGTATTTATCTCAGTCATTTTATTATTTTGATTCTAGAGTTGCAGAACAGCAAACAGATAACTTCATAAACACAGCAGAGAACACATTAGCATTTCTAAGTAACCACTTAGAACAGGGTAACCCGCTCGGCAGAGTTGCGGCTCAGTCGCTCTAGGTAGCTTCACTGCTCTTTGAAGTCAAGCAAGGTGAACACTATAACGGAGGTGTTTAAAGAGGTTTAATAATGCAGACAGAGGATCAAGCCAGCCTGACATCAGAAGAACACTTTCCACACCGCTGTATCACAACTCAATTTAAATGTAGGCTGCCATGCCTATTGCTTCCATAATCTTGCCATCTTTGAACACGAAGGGAACAAAACATTTAAAAGGCAAAGAATAAATAAAGAAAAATAATGAGAAATTTAGATAAAAACCTGTGAGTTAAGGAATTCACTATGCTTTCCTGAATTTTCTGCACTAATCCAAAATAATTTGTTTTATCTTTACATATTTGGTCTGTAACTTCAAGTCCAGCTCTGCTTGTGTATGCACTGCAGGTAACTGACAGAACCTTTATGTTGTGAAAGTAAGCATATGAAACAATAGCTTCTGCAGATGATTTGTGCATCGTTATTGTCCTGGGTTACAATGTATTCTATTACCATGAGCTGTTGAGACCAGGTATAGCAATGTTCCTTGCCTCCTCCCTCTGGACTATCTCCTGTTAATGGGCCCAACAATGCCTTGCTGTATGACTCAGAGATAACCTGCACCTGGGCTATCTCCTGTTAATGGGCCCATCAGTGCCTTGCCCCATGACTCACCATCCCATTGTGAGATGCTCCGCCCAGGGGGAAGGAACCAAGCATTCCCACCAGGATAAAAATCTGGGGCCTGGAACAGCAGAGGCAGACTTACCTACTGGGATCCCAGAGGACAAGATCTACACCACTGGATTTTCCAAGGAAGACCAGACCCTCCTACAAGACTGCTGGACCTTCAGAGGAAGACCAGACCCTTCAACAGAACCATCACTCCAGGAGGACTGCAGTCACCATCTAATTGGACTGTTACCAACCCCCCGATTATCAGGGGGTCAGGTTTGCGCTCTGACCTTGTCAGTGGGTTGTTTTTTTGCGCTACTGCATTTATTTTATTTTTCCTATTAAATTGTATTTCTGACTTGGACTCTCTCACTAGTTTGTTTTCAAACTAGTACAGTTATTTACAGACAACAAAATCCAAACTTGTTATTTTAATTAAGTCACAAATGAAAAGTTACAGAAATCATGCCTCCATACTTGCACACCCTTGTTGGTTCCTGCTAATCCAGCAGTAGTTCATGAATTTGTATGTGGTTAGCCTGCCTTGCCACAGCTGTATACCACACTTCTATGCTGCACGCTGTATGAGAAACTTAATACACCAAGTTTAACATAAGGACAGGAAATATGATGACCACCTATATTTTCAATGAACTTCAAAAGACTGTGCTGTTACTGGTCTGCACAGTTTATGTGAGAGAAATGCATTTATTAAGAAGAGAAAAAAAACCTATCACACAGCAAGATATATAAATGTATTGATGGAGTGTCTGTAATTATTACAAATAACCTTACTTTTTGATTGCATCATCAGCCAGCCAGGAAGCTCCCAGCAACCCCTCTACAAGTCTAAAGCAGAGCCATGTTCTTCAGAGAAAACATACACTAGCCATATATATACATTACAGATTTAACAGTGAGTCCCTGTACACTTCTTACATACGTCAGCTTTTTAGAATACTTTTTTTGTCAACTGACTGTGGTACACAGTAATTCAATTATTTACATCCAGTGGCAACCACCATCCAGCCAAAACAGCCTATTGTCTGCCTTCCCACTTGTGTACTGAGATCTGCCACATGTCTAATGCAGAAGCACGTAATTTGTGTGTGTGGGTGAGGATAAGACAACCCCCTGATGGGACACCGTGGCCACAAACAGCAGGTTGGCACCATGTGGGGCCATCTCTGCTGTCCCAGTTCAGCTGGGAGAAGCCACCAGCATCCCCACTGCTGCCAAAATCCTTCCTTGTAAAGGGAAGAAATAAAGGAAAAAATAAAATCAACTTAAAACACTCGCAAAATCATTTTCAAAATATAAGACTATGCAATGAAACAGAGAAATTCTCCTTAATGTATGATTTACTCTTTCAGTGGTAATTTCTCTTTGTTGCAATGAATGTCTGTAAATGGATTAATGGCATTTAGCTCTAGAGTATGTCACTGATCTGTGCCGAATATACAAACTGTTATATGAAACACACTTAAAAGACCACAGTCATTCCTAACTTCCTATTAATATGTCATCTGTAAGAAAAAATTGTATTCAGAAATTAATGTACCATTTTAAAAACCCAGGCATAAATCTCCCAATCAGGAAATAACAATGTACCAATTTAAAGTGTTGAAAAATATTAATACCACAATAAATTAACACTCTGGTACATTTAGTCTTCTTCTATCAATTTGGAGAACGTAGCATAGCCCTGTGCTACTACAACTGAGCTGTTTCAGGGACTCCCAAAATATACAATATAAAAATGTTGCCTCCAAGATCTCTAACGCCAACACAGAAGAATCAACAATACTGCAGCAATAAATGGTGATCATTGCCTCATAGTGGCATACTGTTTTGAGGTACATGAGTGGGTGTATTGGTTTGTCACGGCCTGGTTTTGGGTAGTGGGGGGCCGCAAAGGTGGCTCTTGTGAGAAGCTGCTGGACCCACCATGGACCCACCATGTCCTGCAGAGCCAATGGCTTATGGCTCTGAAGATGGACATGCTGCTGGCCAGAACTGGGCCAGTGAGAGAGGCTGGTAACGCCTCTGTGATGACACATTTAAGAAGAAAATCAAAACAAAGCCCCAAGATTGTGGATTCTAGCCACAAGAGAAGAGGAGGAGGTGAGAACATGTGAGGGAAACAACATGGGACACCAAGGTCAGTGGAGAAGGAGGGGGAGGAGGTGCTCCAGGTGCCAGAGCCGAGGTTCCTCTGCAGGCTGTGGTGCAGACCATGGTGAAGCAGCTGTGCCCCTGCGGCCCATGGGTCCACAGGGAATGCAGAGATCCACCTGCAGCCCAAGGGGGAGGTGCCCGTGCCAGGTGGATGCCTGGAGTGGATGCCTGGAGGAGGCTGTGATGCAGTGGGAGACCCGGTGGGGAGAGAGGGCCCTGCTTCCANCAAAGGAGGGAGGGCCTGGGGGGGGGGAAGGTGTTTGTGGGCTTATTTTACTTCTCATTACCCTCCTCTGATTCTGTTAGTAATAAATTTCACTTAGCAACCAAGGTTGAGCCTGTTTTGCCCTTGGAAATATTTCTCCCGTTCCCCTCATCTCACCCATGAAGCCTCCATTAACCCTTTTTCCTCTTTTCCCTCCTTTTGCCCAGCTGTGGTAGGGGAGGGTGAGTGAGCAACTCTCATGGGTGCCCGGCGTTGGGCCAGTGTCAAACCACAACAGCGGGTATCTCTGCAGATGAGTGGATGTGGACTGCCCCTATGGAACAAGGGATGAGATCTGATTTCATTGTATGTGAATATATGCAAATATGTGAAAATATCCTGGAGTGCCATGGCATTGCTGGTTGTGTCAAGCTACAGGTAACATCTGGGCCTCAATAACAGCCCACACAGCTTGCACACCTCATTCAGGGGCTGTTACCCTGGGGTAACACTCTCTCAGGGAACTTCCTCAAAGCAGACAGCTTTATTAGAGTCAGCCAAATGACAGTGTGCATATGTAAATCACTGTTGAGTTTGTACTAAATCTTTAATGTCTTAATGCCTTCATTTGCCTTTTTCCCCTGACTTTGACATCGCTTCAGTGCAAACAGCTATATTTAATTTACAAGTTTTTCTGGCTATTTTTTTTTTTCCCTCCCCAAAATCAGAAGGCAGGAAGTAGATGGGTGTAACTTAAAGAGGCAGCTGAGATGAGCTGCTGGCAGGGTGAAGTGGTAGGTTTTAGTAATAGCTGGAAGCCGTAAGTGGTTCTAAGCTTTGAAGTCAGTGCAGCTTTGATGTGCTACTCCCATAGTAAATCGCAAGACAGTCTTGAAAGAAAAAGATTTCCCAAATACCATCCAAGTGTCATTGCTTGTGAAATCCTTGTATGATTTTTTTTCCCTCTGTTGAACTTTAAATCTACCACTGGGCTGCTCTCATTGCCTCTCAGTCACTCCTGGTCTATTTGAAAGTGTCTTGGTTAAAATGGTAATTATACCCATGCTCGATTTGGTGGAGGCAAGTAGCTTGCTGCCTGTTATTTTGCTTTGCTGAAATGCTTCTGAGCATTTTCCTCCCCAGATCTACAGTGTTCAGACACTATGAGGGATCACAGGGTGGGATGCTGGAGCAGCAAAAGGTAGAGGCTGTAAGCCAGACAAGCATCTCTGCTCGTATACACAGGGAAGTCTGCTTGTCTCCTGTACATGGAAACAGCCACAGCTCTCCAAAGACAAAGTATCCACGAGGTGATGAGGAGAAAACACCTCTCCTCTGCTCTGCCCATTGCTTTGGGAGAAGTGACTGCATGATGCCTGGGAAAGAGGCTTTGCTATTGAAATTCAGCCATGTACATTGGGATTGATGGGAGAGATGCAATGCCAAGTCCAAGGAGAAAAAAGATCAAACCCACCAGGAACAGGCAAGTTTTCTTGATGGGTATTTGTCTCCCATACCAAAACACCACACAGGAATATCTATTGATTTTTCCCCATAATGTAAATTGTCATTGAATTGCATACTTAACCAGTATGAGCTTCCACGTTTAGTGAAAATATAAACAAAACTATCTTGGTTTAAGTTAGGTTTAAGAAAGCAACTCATAAAAGCCTGATAGCTTGAAAATGGTTGTACAATGTCCAATTTATTTTAATAGCTACATTTTAAACCTAAGCATAGGTCTCAAATGTCATACACACACTGTATCAATGTGTATCAGAAGTGTATCAAAACAACCATTTTCAAAGATTTTGAAACTAGCAGGACAAGAGGATTAAAACAGTTTAAACCAGTCTTTATCACACATCAAAAAGCTGTTTACGTGGGCACACATATTTGAATGGAAAAGGGAGACACCTGTCCCAGCCCATGGTGACTGGTAGGAACTACATGATCTTTAAGGTCCTTTCCAACCCAAACCACTTCATGAGCCTGTGATTTTATGATCAGAAAGAGCCATGCCTGTCTAAATGGCCAGAAATAAAGAAAATGGTATGTGACCAGTAAAATACAGGACAGTAACATGTCAAGGTTAGAGGCACTGAAGATTTCAGCTATTCTCAGAAGATATAGCAACAGGGATGGGATATGTGAGGGGATAGATGGTCCACGAATCTGTTAAGACCTTTGAAGTCTGGTTATGACTTCTATCCTGATCTTTCCTATTAGTTGTTAGTTATACCAATTACATTCTAACAGTGCACTCTAGCCAGACTCTGCAGACATATAAAGCAGAAGTGAGATGTTAAATGGTCAAATATTGCCATGCACATGATTGGCACTCACGACTCTGAGCAGTGTCCTGCATGGTCCTGTACAGGTACAACCTGCAAAATGCTAATTACATTCTGCACCTTCAGGAAGCTGGTGGTGTAGCTTTTACTGGGGTAAGCCACAAGCTAAATATGCCAAAACCCAAACTCAGTTGGGGTCTGACTTTAAGTGGGGTCTGACAACAGTGTTGAAAACAAATTCAGTTCTAAAAACTGTTTTAAGGTGCACTGGAATAACGATAACCAAAGTAAAGCTGTAAAGTGCAGCCTCTCATAAATATTGTATATCCAGCACTGAAATCAAAGAAGTAACTTGCTGTTGCTGCCAGTGAACTTGAGTGAGGGAGTGTGGGATTAGATGTGGAGTCTATTTGCATTAATTTTGCATCAATATCCATATTAATTCTAACACAATATTGTATCGAATTTGGGGACAGCACTCAGCTCAGTCTCCCTGGTGAATGAAATATCACTTGTAGAGCTTCAGTAAATCATTTAGTAGCATTAAAAAAAGTCAGGCATGAAATCAGGAAAAGTTTAGAAAAAGAAATGTAGCACAGAAAAATCATACCAGAATTAACAAAATATGTAAAGAAAGAGCCTGCATATGCAAAGAATAACTATTCAAAATCAATTTCTCTTTCTTCATTTCTACAAAGAATAAATTTTTCATGGTTGGTAATAGCTTTGGATGATGACAAATCAATTCACCTGGGACTGATTGTACCTCTGTTACCAAGATAACATTATTTATCTGTGGGTGCAAACTACAAGCTGTGAATACAGCTAAAACCACACAAATAAAAATGTAGTTCTAGTGAAGACACAAATCGGCAGAAACCAGGACTTGCCTGTATCGTGCAGCAGAGCTCTCCTAAAGTGAGACAGTCTGACAGCAGGTGATATATTTCTCAGCTCATACTTCTATTTCACCTGGAATTTCTAAAACTTTAATAAAACATAAACTTCATGATCAACACACAAAATAACAGGAAAAGTCCTCGCTTCTCTGCTGAGCCCTGAGCTGCTTTGGAAGAAAGACACAAGGATGTAGGAGATAAAGGGAGCTGACATTCCCAAGATTATGTGTGTGTATTTTCTACTGATATCATGCAACATGATGGATTCCCTGGTGGTATCTATTTTCCAGTTAGGATGGGTATACTGGTATTAATGACCACTTTGCATCTAATATCCTTGTTTAAGGCATGCTCTTGCTTGGTTGGCTCAATGAGAGCAATCTGTGGCATTTGGCTGGTGGGGAAGCCCACCACATTTTGGTCCATCTCCACTGGATGTTTATGGTTTCTCTTCATTGTCACCCAGAGATGACAGAGTATGAAAAACATTTTGGCTCTCCTTTAATCTGTCGCTGACTCCTCCTCTGCTTAGTGTACCAGAAATCCTACTGTTAGCATGAGTGAACACCTTGCCTCTCCACTTGTGAGGCTTCTCCATCCCACAATCTACTCTTTCAAAAAATGCATGGCATTTACAAGGCATTGGTAAAAATAATTGACTAGGACAGACTGACTGATTAAAGTCATGGAAACTAGCAATGCCTTGACGCTGCAGCCTGGAAGCAATGAATGTTGCTCCTTAAAAAACCAGGTGGAAATCAACTCCTTTTTTTTAAGACGGATAAGGAAGGGAGAGCCTTCACCTCAACGACAGTGCAGTGGTTAGACCACTTGACACTACAAGCAACAACCAACTTCAGTTCCCATGTCAGTGGATGGGGTCTCAAAGCACCATCTCAAAGGCAGGTGACCAACTGCCAGTCAACAGTTCAGGGTTCTTCTTGTGTTCTTTCAGGTCCTTATTCTTTAAAGCTGCACCCACTCCTCTGCACAGGCAGGCAGACCTTTATGAGAAGCTGATACTTTCCTGGAGGAGAGGAGGTATGTGCTTAAAGAGTAAGGAGAGAATGATACCAGACAGAGTATGACACAAATGTTTAGTAAGTTTCATCCAGGGCTATTAAGAGAAGAAGAAAAGAACACCCTTAAAAATTTGTCATTAGTTCACACTTGGCATTTGTTTTAAAATAGTGGTCTGTTGGGACAAGAACTGAAGAGAGAGCCACCAAAATCACTGGGAATATTCAGTGGCAGCTGAATCAGGTGCCTAGCAGCCAAAAGCAATCTGTAAGATTTATAAGTTGTGTTGAATTTGCAAGGTACACCTAATGTGAGTATAAATTCCGTAGTCAGTAGCAGGAAATTGTCAAAATCATAAACATCCAGAATAGTCCTGAAATGATCCAAATCCCATATCACAGCTCTGACACATACTGTTATCAGTGTCCACCATAGTATTGCTGGACAATGTACTGCAGCCATTATCTTACATGTGTTTGCTTAATCTGATGGGATTTTATGGGAGGTTTCCTTTGTGGAAAAGGGAATAGATTTCACTGAATGGACCAAGTTGCATAAACAGATGTCTAGAACTCTCCCCAAATTAACCAAATAATAAACATTTAAATGTAACTACTTGGAGTAAGGCCAAGTCCTTGAAGTACAATTCTTCTAGAATCAAAAAATGATGCCTGCTTCTGCAGAACAAGTGTTTTGAAGTATGTTCCCATTTGTTTGCGTTGCATGTACAGCTACAGTGGAAAAATCCTGTTGGAACAGTCACCTTCAAGCAGGAATGCTCCCTTCCATGCGAAGCCCTTCCAGTTTAACACCCAGTTCAGGATATAGTTTAAACTCTGACATAATAGCACTGATCATCTGGAGGTGAAGATGGTAATAAAAGATGACCTGCCTTGACCAGCAAGGCAAAGTCACAGCTAAGGTCTGCCAGACTCAAACAGATCATTGTGTAAGTATCTAAGAGTCAAAACTGGCCTTCAGATTTCAAATAGATGTGGGGTTTATTTATATGTTTTCGGAGTTGTATTGTGTGCATTTTGTATTTTATAATGTGCATAATTTCAAACAATAAAAGTCTCAGATAAAGTGGTAAGAACTTTTATACACATTGCCTCATTTGCACAACTTTTGTTCTTAAAAGCAATGATGGGCACTTAACTGTGTTTGTTTGAAAGTACATGACATTTGTCTTCAAACTGACTACTGCATCACAGCAGTAGCAATGAATATAATCTAAAATGGTTTATTCTATTAACCATGTGGATTATTTTTCTGTTAAGCTGCTGTAGGTATGTCTTGCAAACCTATCTGAAATAAAGGAATTAATGTGTGGGGAAATGTCTTTCACATAAAAATTGGAATATATTAAAAATGCTGCTTATTAAATGTGGCTCGTTAAATTATTTATGGAAATACATAATTATTCATAATATAAATATATATGATAAACAATTATTTCATAGGGTATGGTTTGCATGTTGTAATAGAAGAATGTAATACGTCTGCTTAAAATAGTCTTGTCCTTAACACTATCTAACCTATCAGCATTTGCATTCTTAGCACTTGTTTGCTTTTGCTTTTATTATTAACTATTTAACAATCATGATGCTTTTAAAACAAGTCTCTTAACTGTCCCTGTACATCAACATGACAAGATTAGTTGCTGATGCAGGTTATCAGAAAATCACAAGTCCTTTCTACAGAAAATTTGGCCTTCCAAATGTTCCTAGATGGGACAAAGTTTAAAGTGCAAATATACTGTGCAAAGGTTCTCTAAAAATGGCATAATGGAGCTTGATGTTTCTCATGTTTTGGTTATCTCACAGGTTGGTAAACCAGTCCTCTCAGCTGAGAACTAGCTGGAGCAGTCAGAAAACTGTTACATTAGCAGTGTGAGGGCAGGGTGCTAAGAAGGCAAATATAATATAAATTTAATCTCCATGTGTTGCAAATAAATGTATCTGGCAAATAAAAACAAAAGGAATGATGAAATTAATGCTATGCCACTGCTAGTTTTTTCAATTCTTGTTTGTTGTCTAACCACAGCCATGAAGCCCAATTCGATAAAACTGGCATTACTGATGACTGTATTATGATGGCATAATTTGTATGCCTGGAGTATTAAAAAGTCTGCTTATTGCTTAGGTTTACCTTACTACCTTATTACTTAGGTTGATTCAAGAGCATAGAAGTGATGAGGATGTGGAGTTCTATTATTAACAATACTGAAAAATCTGATCTTGGCTCTATGGTGCACGTAAATCAGTACACTAAAAAAGCCCAGGAGAAGATGCTGGTGAGGAGCTTTGTGACAGACAACCATGGCAAAACAGTGAATGGACTAAATTTGTCCCTAGGCACACCTCTGCAATGCATGGAGAGTTTCCTCGCCCTGAAAGGTATAAGCTCAGGAGATGAACATTGGTTGTCACAAATATTAAGAGTTTCTAAAAACAATGAACAATGCTCATAGACAAAAATGTGTCATACCTTCCATGACTTTACCATTTTTTGTTTTGATTGGATAATGACAAATGGCTGGCTGTCTGGGGCCTGTGAACCTGACCTGGTGACATTGGTGGGACTGAACAGAGAGAAGCCTCTGCTGGCAACACACATGCTTGGAGATTCAAAAAGGGTATTTTTTCTTCACAGTAGGAGTAAGATGTGTAAATTTAATCAAGATGTGATATTTAAACATAAATGAATGAATGGTATTTTTACAAAGTTGTTGGATGACAAAAGAACACCTAACAGCATTAGTCCCACTGGTTTAGCAAAAAAGTGGAATCAGTTAAGAAATATAAAAAAACGAAAATCAGCAAAATATGACAAAGAATCTTAAGTTATCTTAGTAGAAACAAAGTATGGCTGGCAAACTTAGCAGAATATACAAGCAACAAATGCAAAATTGCATCAGGTTTCAGATGGAGCTGGTGAAACTGTAAATAACAATGCAGAAGAAAATTGTTCAATATATGCTTCTGTTCCCTATTTGGAAAAAAAAAAGATTGCTTGATGAAGTATATTTTTTTTTGCTGCTCATCAATATCTTCTCAGGGATAAGTATTTCTGAATTGTCAGGCTTGCAGAGTTTGTACTCAAGAGCCATAAATCATTCAACTGGTTATTAATGTTCATTTTAAATAATGCTTAAAATAGCAGAGAAAGTACAGAAGATGGGAAAATCCTATTCCAAAATTTCAGAGAAAACTATTTGCATAGGTAGCCTGACATAAATCTCAAGAAAAGTAAAGGAAAAATGGATATCTAGGTCCATAAATTCCTACCCTAAGTTCTACGGGCATGAAGAACAGTGTCTCTTTTTTGAGGGTGACTGGTGCTTACTCAGCTGTTCCTGAGGCTGTATGCTCGCACCAGGGAAGAATGGCTAACTAAAACTGGAAGTTCGGAAGAGACTGTCCAGAGAGGATGTGTCATTACACAACACAAGGAAAAGAACCAAGAAGATGAGCACCTATCAGGAAGTAATGTAAGAACATTTCCTCCTGCTCTGGGCTGGGGGATGAGGCTGATGCATACTAAAAATCCCTTTGAGAACCACAATGCTGTGCTATTGGAGCCTACTAATGAGGAATCAAGGTGCAAAAATGTAATTAATTCAAGCCAATGCAACTTACTGGAAAATAACTCCTAAACAAATAAACTCAGTTTCATTCTTTGATAAATTAGCATGTTTAGCTGATAAGGATTTATATGCAAACACAGTATACTCCACTTTTGTCAGGCAATTGATTTATTCCTTGAGAACATTCTGACCAGGAGGAAAAATTATGTCAACTTTGCCAAGAATTTTTACAAAGTGCTTTATCCCCCTTTTGTTTTCAGCAACTAAATTTTGCTCTTCCCAGGCTTCCCATGAAACTTCTGGACTGTCATTAGACTGGAGCCCCTTACCTGTTCTGGTTGACTGGTGATGACTGCTGCTTTGTCAGCTGTTTGATTCCAGATACTGTGTCTAGCATGTGAGTTACTCCCACTTGTCTTTCAAGAGAGACATTAAAATGTCTTCCTTTTACTTGGAAGATGCATTCCTCATTTCTTCTTCTATGCTGTAAACTACTAGCACAAAAGTTGGAGAAACTCAGTTATAACTTCATTACTTAACTAAAACTTCAACTTAGGCAGAAATTGCTCAAAATTGTTTACTCATGAAAAAGGGTTGAAAGTCAGTATTATTCCACACTTCTAAGAACTTGCAGACTAAGTAATCCGCAAATGAAGCTATCATAGAGAAACCACTATTGAACAGAGATGTTACTGCTGGAGTGTCCTATGGCTATTCAACCACATAGGAAATATTTACAAATTTACTGTTGGTAAAACTTGTGTAAATCTGAAGATGGATGGGATGGTTATTAACAAGAAAGGTAATGGTCCTTTTTTTTTTTTTTGTGTTAGTGTATTTGTTTGGTTTATTTTTTAAAAAAAGCTACCTGTAATGCTTCCTAACACTAGTTTAAAACCAGTATGAAGAGCAGCAGCTCTAGAAAGGGCAAGTTCCTCCCAAACTGACTCTTTGTAGTAGGATGATAAAAGAGTCAAATGTAACTGTTGCCTAATGAAATGGGAGAAAATCAGGCAGCAAAGATCTGATATTACATTAGTAAGATGTAGACAGGTCTATCTCAAGTTGAATGACTGGAGATGCCACAGAGAAATGTATGAAAGCATTTGAAATCTGGAGAAATTAACTTGCACTGAGACTTAAAGAACTCAATCTATTACGTTTCTAAGAAGAAATGGTGTGGTGACTCAATGCCAGTATGTAACTCAACAGGGAGAAAAACCAATTTACTGAACAGCTCTTTAACTTAGTGTAGAAAATGCACAAGAACTAATGGTTGGAACCTGAAACCAGACAGAGCCAAACCAGAAACCAGCCAATCTTCTTAACAGATTGCAAATTATAAAGGGAAGGTAGCAATAGATTCCCCATCTCTTGAATCCTTTCAGGCAAGGCTGAATGACTTACTGGAAGAAACATTTTCACCAAATTAAGGTTTTAAATTTCAATATAATATCTGGTCAAAAGTTAAAGACCTGTATCTAAAAGTGGACAATAAGTGATCTAAATATCCTTTTTCACATTTGTGAAAAAAGGAGAGTTTTCTACTGAAACAGAACTTTTGAAAAATTCTAACAAATCCAAATCTAAATCCAAACCTGAATCTGGATTCTAACAGAAAACGAAAACTGAAATGTGAAAAATCTTTTGGATTTTACGTCAATAGAAATAAAATTTTTGCTACTGAATTTTGGAGGATGTCTCTCAGGGAATACCTCCTTGCAGGTGCTGAGTTCTGGAAGAGTTTGCAATCACGCACTGGAGTAAGACCTGCCAATGTGCAGATATGGATACAAAAGGCACTAATGAGATAGCATTAAGTAGTATCAGAAGCAACAGTCACAGCAGTCTAATAGTTGTCAAACACTTCATAGGAAATACCTGACTGTAATAATTTAAATTATTCATTATTACCACAAAGACTGCCTTGGGGACTCTAAGACAACAACTAACTAGTTCACTCTACTCTGAAAAATTGCAATGATAAATAGATATGTTTGATTGCAAGAATAATTTTTGATGAAACTGTTTCTCCAATATCAGTACTGCCTCAAGTACATGTAACTGTTTTGTAGAACAGTAAATTAATGGGTGTTATTGAACTCTCTGACACAAGTGACATCTGCGTGTCGATGCTTTCAAATTCACATTTTCATATTTACTTTTGAGGCTCTGACACTCCAGAACAGAATCTGCAATATTATTCAACAGGTCTCTATACACTTTATCCTTTCCAAAGCACTGCAGAGCTGAGCTACTCTAAGCACAGCACAGGAGCTCACATCCAACTAGGTTTACACATGAAATGAAAAGCTGTCCGCAACACCTGAGACTGAGCAGGAGTATAAAAGCAGAGCTCCTTTGAAGAATCAGGAATAGGGAAAAAGCTACTTACTTCCATGCTAAGAAAACATAAGTTAAAGCTGGACTTAGTGCAGCAACTGCCAGAGCTGTGGCTAAGACAGTCTGATGCCTCAAAGTTACCGTAATAATTTCCAGTCCCCCACAGAAAAAGCACAGCAGCAGAAATGGAAGTGCAGGACCAGTTTTAGCAGCAGATGAGAATGTTAACATAGGTGATGAAGCAAGCTTCACACTGCAGATTCCTGCACTCCTCCAATTGTGTATTAATCTTGCAAATACCTTAAATTAACATGCAGCTAGACACAGAAACCCGCCACCTTGACAAAAAAGCTTCACCATTTTATCTTTTCCCCTGAAATCCAAAGTTTTTATTGACAGAACTATGTGCACATAGACATAAAATGCGAAGAGCTATACAGTAAACACTGATTAATGTAATATTAATACCCATGAATGACTAGTGAATGCAAAAATAACATTTTTAACAGAATGGAAAAAATGCTTAGTATCTTTATTTTAAAAAGCGCATGGTTTTGTTCCTATTTCTTGTACTGCTTGACCCCTATCCCTGGTCATGAAACACAAGTATGAGAAAACAGCCCAGAAGAGTCCTCATTTAATTGATTAAAGAGTGAACAAAAAAAAGAGAACCATTGGTAAACTGGGCTAAAAGCTGCTAAGAGTATGAGCCAGGTATTGTCTCAGCACTTAGCACAGTTTACGGTTGCTTCTACCTTGTTTGTTATGAGCAAAATACATAAATGTGTACGAGTGGAACTGTAGTGTGGTGCAAATACAGCTGAGGAAAAAAAAGAGGAAGAAATAAGTCGATCCTTCCCCAGAGCTGTCACAAGCCTCACTAATGCAATTACCCCTGCACACAGACCCTGTGGTGCTGGAGGGTCCATGTGACCTCACTGGAGAGTCTCCTGCTTGAACCCCAGGATCTGCTGAGCATGGGGTGCATCTGCAGATAGACAGGATTTTCTGAGGAAATACACAACAGAATTCTTGAAACAGCAGGCAGGAGTCACCTGTTAGGCAAAGCCAACAGAAACTGCCACTGCCATAATCTAATGGGTAATTCATCGCTTCCCTGGTATCAACACAAGCTTTGCAACAAGGGCTCTACCTGATTAGCACTTCTGTGTGGGGCCACAGGCTGCACACCTGCTCTGCCAGTGAAGGGCTTGCTGCTCAACTGATGCGGTCAGTTTCTTGGATGGGTGTTTTTAAGCAGATCTAAAAGTCCAGAATAATTTAACTTAAATTTACCATCATACCACAGAGTATTACTGATGCTATTTTATTAATCAACACAAAGCAGTAGTTTTGAGGGGACTCTTTAGTACCATATTCTTTCTTGATATTAAATCAAGCTATACCAAGGACTCAACTTATTTGTCAGTGAGGTCTGCAGAATCTCATCTTTCATTTGCTTTGAACTGCAAGTTTCATATGTACACAGAAAAAAAATATCAAAAAACACCTTTGAGCCTTTAAGTACATAATATGTATTCAACACATCTGGAAACGGTGTGCTTTTACTGTGAGGCTCAATGGATGAGAACCCTGTTCTTTGTTGGGACAAACTTTGTCAGAAACCACAATCAGGCCCTCTTCCTCTTTTCCAGTTAAAAGCATTTGAAAAGACAAAGCAAGAAAACAACTACTTTCTGCAATACAACAGACCTTCTTTTGGTGCTGACACACAAAAAGGTGACTACCTTACCTGGAAAACTACCACCATCTCCACTCCATATTCACTCATGTACAGACTTGCATCCTACACAACCCTCATGGTTACACACCATATGGCTATGGTATGATTCTCTGTGGTCTTTTGGAACTTAGGCAAGTATACCAGCAAAAACTCCACAATCTTACATGGATATTAATTACCGTTACCATGGTTTCTTTACTGACAGGTAATGCACCCTATGGAAGGCTGGACATAGCCCTGGACTACTGGGTACAGGTGGCCTGGCCTGAGCAAGATGACCTTGATGACCTCCAGAGGTCCTTTACCACCTCAACCTGTCAAGTCTTTTTCTCCCTTTCTATTTATTTATACGTAAAAACCCCCAAAACCTGTAGTACTCGGTTAGAAATTATATTAATATTTTTTAAATTCAAAGGGAAAAAAAAAAGTTGTGGTTGACTTACCTGAGTGTAATTAAATGTTTGAGATATAATACAGAGTTCAAGCTTAATCTTTGGTACTAGGAAATACTATCTGAAGACTCACTCAAGAGCACCACCAGCACATGTCATACCTGTCCCCCAAAATTAAGTTTGTTTTTCTTCTATCAGCCTGAGGCTACTTTATTCAGATGTATGAATTAATTCTTGCACTTTTTCTCTTATTACATAGACATATTCAAGCCTAGGCTGTTCTGTGAATAGAACTTTTCTTGATTATTGTCAGTGTTTCATTCCGTTGTTTGTCTTTTAATGTTATAATTTCCTTGTTTCACAATGTTTTAACTACATTGGCTGCAACTGTTAACAGAATAACTAGTGATTTTGGGGGCCAGCTAGGAAGGCTTTAAAAAGATTTGATTAGGCAATTCATTTTACTAATGTTACAACATCTTCAATTGATTACTTTAAATGAGTGTTGGTGCATATCCACTTTGGCAAAATACGGCAAAGTTTAATCTTCTCTCCTAAATAACAAGCTTTAACTGGCAGAAACACGTCGGCTAAGGAATACAAATGGGATTCAGGAAAACAAAGGCCCTGTTTACCTGGCAAAATTTACCACAATACCTTTCCTGGGGTGAAGTTCAGGCCACTATCCTGAAATCAAAGTGATTTAATTCCTGAACAGCATCACAGATGAATGCAGATCCATGGATCTGCTTTCTCCCATCCCCACTTTCAGCTATTCCTGCCCAGTAGTTGCTCCAGTAGGATGACTTCCCAAGGGCTTCTGAAGTCTCTGCTCAGAACTAGGAGAAATGTTGTAAGGTCTCAGAGACACAGCATGAACTACAACTACAGTGAGCAGTAATGCAGTGCAACCTGTCATTAAAGCATCTATTCCATCTGTGTCAAATTCCAAGCTGATCTCCAGTCTCCTAACCAGTAATACACCCACCCCTATTACATTTTATGTGACGATCTTCACTGTACAGACTGCTTTAAAGTCTTCATCTTTGTCCATCCTGCATTTTCTTATGTCTTAGATGGGAGATGGATACATCTCCTCTGAAACAGAAGAGATGTATTTTGGTTTGATTCCATTAGGAAGGTAGGTTAAGACTAGACAGATGATAACCTCAAGTCTAACAGAAGACCTTAATCAGGGCTGAAAGTGAAGACTGTAAGAGATAGGAGTCTTAAAAGTTCCAGCCCCCCTGTAACGGGAGTTTGAGCAAACTTCCAATAGGCCAGGTTGCTCAAAGACCCATTCAGCTTGGTTTTGAACACTTGCAGGGATGGGGCATCCACAACTTCTCTGGGCCAGTACCTCACCATCCTCACAAGGAAGAGTTTCTTTCCTGTCTTTTCTAATCTAAACCGGCCCTCTGTCAGTTTGAAGCCATTCCCCTGTTGTCCTGTCACTCCATGCCCTTGTCAAAAGCCCCTCAACAGCTCTCTTGTAGCACCTTTAGATATTAGAAGGTGCTCCAAGGTGCCCCAGAGCATTCTCTTCTCTGGGCCGAACAACTCTTTTACTCTAATCTTCATGGGAGAGGTCCCCCACTCCTGTGAGCATCTTTGTGGCTCCTCTGGACTTGGTCCAGTGGGACTACATCTATCTTGTGCTGAGCTCCCCAGAGCTGGATGCAGTCGTCCAGATGAGGTCTCACCAAAGCAGAGCAGAGGGGCAGAACCAACCACCCCGACCGCTGGTCATGCTTTTGATGCAGCCCAGGATACGGTTGTCTTTCTGGGCCGGAAACACACACTGGTGGGTCACATTGAGCTCTTTGTCAACCAACAACTGCGTATCATTCTTCTCAGCTGCTGCCAGTTGACTGCCTACACAGCCTGTATTTGTGCCTGGGATTGCTCTGATCCATGTGCAGGACCTTGCACTTGGACTTGTGGAACTTTATGGGATCCATCTCTCTTCTGCAGGCCCACCTCTCAAAATCCCTCTGGGTGACATCCCTTCCTTCCAGCATGCCAGCCACAGCACACAGCTTGATGTTGTTGACAAACTTGCTTAAGGGTGCACTCAATCTCACTGTCCATGTCACCAACAAGATGCCGGAAGATATTAAACTATGACACCAGCATGCAACCAAATCCTTGAGATGTGGATGAAAGACCATGAAGGTGTGACCCACAAAGTACTGTTGCCACAAGAGCAGACAATGGATTTATTATGTCTTGCTTTTTCTCTGTATTGCTGTATTGCTGTAATTGCTTTGTATTGTTGTTCTCACGCTTTCAACATTAAATTATTAAAGTGTATTCATTCCTTTTTGTAATCAAGTAAGACATGAATCAATTATGGTAAACATTTAAATTACTTAACAATTCTTCAGTCAAAAGCTTTAACAACTCTATCTGGAAAAACACAAGTAATTTTTCCAGTTTGATGGTCATTTATTTTGTCTCTAGAGATTTTAAGGGAAAAGCAAGCAAGAGACTGTGAGATAATCTGCAGTAGGAACTCCTCACCAACTAGGATTGCCTGTAAAACCCAGTATACTGAATGGCTGGATATCAGACCCTTTTTGGAAAAGCTGGCTCAAGAGATGTGACCATGAGGCAGTTATTTCTGAACTTATTTTCAGTGCAAACAGAGATAAAAGATGGGCTTCCAAGCATAGAAATGAATCTTTCTACTGCAAAAGGTTTATTTGAAAAGATCTCCTGTCATTGTTCTGATTGCTCTCATTGTCATTCACTGAAATACCAAGGGCAATGCTGCCAGGATTTGAGTGTGGGCTCTTTCAGTACCGCAATTCTCAAGGAAAGAGTGAAATAAAATCTTTCACATTAAACAATAATGCTTCTACATCTAGTAACATTTAATAAATTTATTACATATTACCCTAATGTAGGTTTATACCGTTGCTCATATAAAGACACTGTACGAATTATTCACTTGGTTCTCTGTATGTGTTTTACAGTTGTTAGTGTAACAGATGCTTACAAGAAATATAAGCAAAAATGTGAGCAAACTGATAATTCAGGAGCAGTCACATAAAATTATACTATTTTAAACTACATTTATATTACAGAGGATTAGCCTGGAAATAGTTATCTTACATTAAATCATTATAAAAATCTCTGTTGAGAACTCCTAAAACATTAGTGATCTTAATTCATCTCAATGTATGCACTAAATACAAATACGCAACCTTAACTGGCTGAAATCCTACCCAATTTAAATTAATTCTTCTACCACTTTTGTGCACCTTGGGAATTCATTAAGTGGTACAGAAACATTAAGGCCACTGTGACCCGTCTTCAACAGAAATGTAAAATCAAGACTTATTATTTACAGCTCTAATGAAGCATCAGTCTGCTTTTTAAGTAACACCTAGGATTTCTTTTACATAACACCTTTTTAGGTTATTTACATTAGATGAATACAAAGAAAGAGAAGAGATGCTCTGATGTCAGTGTTGGCCAGTGTACAGTAAACACTGACCAGTTGCTATCCAAGCCCTAATTTACCAGACTAAAATGACCTCTACATGCAACAGAGACATCAGAGATTGGAAGTTAATCCTATTTTAAAGAATTCCACTCCTGAAAACAGTATTTTTCTTTTAAACTGCAGTAATCTCCCCCAAAAGAGCAAAAAGTTGCTAAATGAAAAAAAGTTGCTGAATGTTGAATCTATGAAAATTTTAGTAATATATAATTTTTCAAAGCACCAAAGAGCAATGTCAATTCTATACAGAGCTGAGGATCTGCATGGTGAGATCCCAAGCCATAGCAGAAATGTAATTAAAGTCTCTGGTTGTTGTGAGCTCTCAAAACAGTCCTACATTTTCCAAACCTTAAAAATATCCTGTAGTAAACTCAGTTTCATCTGCATGTTTAGTTCTCACTAACAATCTCACAAATGCAGACAGATATGAAACTAACTTGTCAAACGAACAACTGCATCCCACAGAGCAAGGTCAAATACTGTTTCAGCTTTTAAATTAATATTGTATAGGCTATGTCTTCCTTTGAACTTGCTTTTATTTTCTACAGAAATACACTACCTACGGCTTTTAGGAAACCTGATAATCAAGCATGAAAGTTCAGTAACTGCTTTATGTGTTTCAGATTACTTTCCTATAGAGACTGGAGATTTTCCTTTTACATTGATGCCTACATCTACTTTTTGGAATTATCACACATTTAACTAAAGTCTCTGTATTATTTCAAATGCTTTTTATGATCTTTGATTCATTAAAGAAAAAGCATAGCTTTTCAAAAAACAACAGAAAACTCACATCAACATTCTTGGATGCTGCAAATCATTTGCTATGTAAACTAGACTTCCACTGAACATCATTCAGGAAAGTGTCTCATTTATTTTAACCATAACTTTCATTATGTACTTCTTTAAAACCTCTGTTGCCTACACAGAGTTAGATATTTATTCAAGGCTCTATGATAAATTTCCCAGTTCTTGTTATCACTATTATTTTTCTTAGACTCCTACATATAATGTCACCAATTACTTAAACAGAAAGGAAGACCAGAAAAATTCAAGCAACAAGTAGACAAGAGAACTTAAGCCCACACAAAGCAAAAAAAAAAAAAATCAGAGTGGGCTGCATAAAATAGCAGCAGCCATACTCTTTTGGCCGCATCTTGCTGTAGAGGGTTAAAATGCATTTTTAAATGAACAAGCTGCCTCTGGGCATAAACACATACACTGGCTTACTGCAAACACATGGATGTACCTGCAGAGACACGGGGACAGTCTGGCAGCATGGACTCCACTGACGTGTCCAGGGGCTCGGAGCTGGACACCCAGTTACAGCAGTTCTGTAAGAGTAGGCAGGCAATTCTTGGGATAAACCAAAAACTCAGAGCAAAAATAAATACAGGTGTTGTAAGTAAGGACAATGATCATATCAAAATACTCAAACTAATTTACACAGCAGTCCCAATAGCAACTGGACAGTACACTACACTAACTTACACTTACTGATGATGAAATACTCTACATACTAAGTGAGCAGAGTAAAACCATAATTGAGGAGATTTGCAATGTGCTGAAGTATCATGTCTTTTAAGTGCTACTTTGAGTGCCAGTGGACTTGAGTAGGGGCTTGGACCAACTAGTCCCTGAATTACCCACCACACATTTTAAGCTTTTCCTGGTTGGTGTTGATATAAACAGGTGTTGATATAAACACTGAGCCTGCTCATTTGCTAACATTAAGAAATCAGAATTTTTCAGGGTGTTTTGATGGAGTACACTGTGGAAAGAATGTTTGTGAAAATATGAAACAAAATATTATAACTGAACAAAAGCCATCAAGATAGCAGATTAATATGCAAATAATTGGATATACAGCTGAGATGAATGTACATGAACATTAAAAAAAAAGGCAAATACTGGGCTCTGGGGAATTATATTCAGGAGGCCTTTACATTTACCTTTCATTCCTGAACCTCTGAGTAGGATGAACTTACTGTGAATTTTCTAAATGTTTTGCTCCAAATGCTATCTATTCAGAGTAGTCTATAAACTGAAGCATTAAATAACATGATTTTAATAAAATATGCTAAAACTACACCAAATCTAGTGAACTGAAGAATTTAATTATAAAGCAACTACATTTTTAGTAAGATTACAAGCTGAACAACAAGATCTACATTGCTTGCTCTACTAAAAATCTGAGTTTTTCCTTTCTGAAAATCTGATTAACTTCATTAAGGGGGGGAAGGTAAAAAAACCGCACAACTTTTTGGAAAGACCCAATCAATTTTCAGACAGATTTCTAAAAAAATCATGCCATCAATCATGATAGTAAAAATGGACAACTTCTCTTTTGGTAAACAGCATGTATTGTGTATTTGTAGATGCTTGCTGCCCTAGTTGTGCACCATGGAGTCCGTCCTCACTGTGGAAAGATCCTTGACTGGTAGATCAAGTATCTTATTGTATTTCCTTAATTCATTCTGTCTGGAAGAAGATGTCAGCTGTGTTGCAGTGAGGAGAGAATTTCAAAGGCTTCAGTCCCCACCAATAAAGGGCGAGGAATGGCTTTTGAATAGATTTGTCAAGGCAACCCTACTGTTCTGGGACCAGGGAGAGCAGGGACAACATAAAGGAAGGGTTGCTGTATGAGATTAGAAAGTGAAGTTCACAAAGCATGGCAGATTTTTGTAAGAAACAGTAGATCAATGAAACTATTGAACTCAATGGAAAAAGAAAAAAACAAACACACTATCCAGTAATATAACATATTTAGTAAAAAATTGTTAAAATGGAAGTATTTCACAAAGGTTTTAAAGTTTAAAGTAGTAAAGCATTATAATTTTATGATTTGCATGTGTAATTTTAATTAACAGCTGAATGTGAAATTGCAAATGTAAGGTGGTAGAAATTACAAAAGAAGTAGAATTTTTATGAAGTATTACAATCATTTGAAATAAGTAAAATTAATATTAACTACTGATAGAACACTACATCAGAGAGCTGGAGATAATACAGAAGATTAGCACACAATTAACTAGCTTTTATATACAATGTGACACTTGCCTGTAAGAAATAAGTATTCTCGAAAGCAGTGTCAAGATATGTAAATGGATGATTTGTTTTATCATTCATCACAGCTCCTAATAAATTCAAAAATCATGACTTCTATAGGTACTAAAAATAGGCCACCAGTGATACAGGAGAGATAGCTCCAATGAAGAATTACTTTATTTTAACAATTCATTCTTTCAATGACAGCAATTAGCCCTACAGACAGGCAGCGATTAGGTGTATATTTTAATTATTATTCATTTTACCACTAGCCTTAAACCTGATTAAAGTAAGAGATATCCAGGTGATATGCTAGTCTTAATACCACTCTCCCACATTTCACATATGTAAAATTCTTCTTTCTTACAGGAGATTTTTAATGCTAATGTAAGTTATGACACTCCATCCACTTTTTAGGCCATTAATCATTTAACTTATTCTTTAACATCTACTTTCTGCAAATGAAATTAAAGGTAATGCACTTTTCTTATTCAGACTAAATGCTTAAAGAAAAATGGAGTTGTCAGATTCAAATTACAGGATTTAAAATTTCAGTTTTACTACATAACACATATTTTAAGGTTTTGATTTCCCATAAAGAAAATGGGGATTTCTCTGACAGAGCCTGTAGGGGTTACCATTCTTTATATTTTTAACACTTAAGTCAGAGCTGTCAGGCTGCATCCCAGGTGATCCTCTATTCCCATCAGTCGCGGCCTATAAAACTTTAAGGTTAAGTCAGGAATAGGCACTCTTTACACAAAGTTTCACTAAATCCATGAGAAAAAGCCAAGTCTAACAGAAAGTTCAGGATGTGACTAGTTTAAATTCACTCTGTGCACCTACTGTTTTAGTGTTCTGCCATGGGAATGCAGAAAACACAGAGATGAGCCTGATCTGGTGAGGATGAGACTCATGAACAGTAGTTTAGTTGGTCTCACTCTAAAACTATGATTTTAAAAATCTCAGCAGCCCCATACTGAGTATAAGAGCTTCCGAGTGCTACAGGAGTAATTACATATCAAAAAGCTACTGAGAGAAAGGTTATTTTGCCATTTGTGCAAATCACCAAACTGAGTAATGAAGAGCTTAAAAGGGATTTTCCACCACTCCCAGACCAAACCAGTAACACAGAGTACACCCAGGACTTTGCTCCAGGTACCAGGCACTGCATGGGCTGCCTTGCCATGTCTCTATTTTGCTGTGAAGAAACACTGGACTTAGTGCTTATTATTTTGACTAACTTGGAAGTTCAGAAATGGCTTTAATCTTGGTTATTTTAGTGGCTGGTATGGATACATGATTTCCACTCACTGTCCTGTAACATGCTGTCTTTCACACCCAGATATGTTTACTCAGCCATATACAGATGTATATACTCAAATTCTTTAAAAACACATGGCCTTACCTCTCTCATCCACTCTCGAATAGTTTTCCCAACTTCTTGATGCCACACATTGTGAACAGAGTCTGTCAACGCTACGGCAGTTACCCTGTTCTTTACTTCTGCCTCTCGTTGAATCATCTGTTAAAAAATATTGCATTTAAATTAATTCCTTTTGTTGAATAGAGTCTGCTTAGTCAGAGATAATGATCGTAAACTTAAAAAGAAACAGCAATACAGATTCAATACTTGACTTCACTTGTTTTAAAGCTTATACAATTCCTAATGGGTCCAGAAAAACAGAAACACCTAATTTTGATAAAAAAAAATAATACTAACTTTTAACTGACTGAACTATTCAGTCCTATTATTTTCCATGTGGCTTGACAATTCCAGGATTAAAGGTATCATAGTGAAAAAATGGAAGATTCCCTGAGGACACCTTTTACAAGCTTCTCCAAGTTCCTATTTCAGTTCTTCAGGGAAGCTGGTACCTGTGGTTCACTGTAAGGTTCTCATGACTATCATCTACTAATTTTCAGTAGATTGCTGTAGTTTTTCTGATGTACAATCTTACTTTGACTTGTATGGTTTTTTTTCTTTTTCTATCCAATTTAGCTATCTTGCACGCTCACCATGGTCCCAAAATTCTTCTCTCTTCTCTCTTATTCATATGCTTACTCAGCTAACACCAAAGCCTCTCAACATTTTTAGGATATTAAAAGAGCCTCTGTTGTTGCAAATGACAGTACGACTAAATAATATCAGTTCCAAAACAAATTAAATGATTGCTGCAAATAATACAAGCAAGCTGACAAAGATGCTGTGGAATTCAGCACTGCTATGCAAGATAAAAGGTACTGGGAAAGAATAGTTTGATATCAAAGAGAGACAAAAAGGTTTTAATCTCCTGACATGAGTGATCGTAATTTATAACACTGGATCAAAGAAAGCATAATAAACTATACTTACAAAACCAGCATTTCACAACTGGTGCCATTATCACTGTGTATGCTGCAATGAAGTTAATGATTTTTTTAAGCTTCCCTTTGTATAAATGTAACACATGCCACATTTCTAAAACCAGGCATTCTTTCTTCATGCTCTATTAACTGCTTATCAGCACACAGGCTGCACCTCTGAATCTACTGTTCCATGTCCTTGCCATAAGAATGACTCCAAAACCCTACCAGAAAAAAGTTTTTTGAAAGAGACAGTATCTAAAAACAAGACCTGTCAGCCACACACCTAACTCGCTTTAAACCCTGCTGTACACTGAATAAGTTTTTGAAACACACCATATGTACTAATATTCCTGTTCCTGTGCAGTGCATTCTAGCACTTACTCGGCTGCACTGGCTTCCACAAAACACTGTGATTACACAGGCAAAGGTGCAAAAATACCACTGTCCTTGAAGCCCACATACCTACCAATTACTCAGAGTTATTACATGCTGGGTGAAGTTTAAAATCACCAGCTCAGGGTATTCCAGCATGACTTCCTCCATGAAGGGCCGGTATTCAGAAGCACTTCTAATGACCAGCAAAGATAAAAAATATGCTCTGCTTTGGAAAAGCAATTTTTTCTCAAGCTGCTGTGTCCCATGTTTCTGTTTCGAAAACTAGCCACCCAGTTAATCTTAGAACATCACCTTTTTCTTCAAATCACAAGAAAATACAAGGTGCAGTTCCCTTTTTCCTTTCCAGACCTAGCTCAGGTTTGCTATTCTCAATTTCCCTATGCACATGTAAGAACTGGCAGCCATTGATCACCATCTCTTTCTACTCTTTCTTCATATGGTACATGCAGTCTTTGCTTTTCAGATCATATATGATATATAGGAAATAATATGCAATACCCAACATGCTCCTGGTGCTTGCCATTCAGCTTTGTGGATGCCTGCAGAATTGTATTCTCTTCACAAAGATCAGCAAAGAGACTGAGGCTGACAATGTGATGTTTTTTGATAACTCAGCCACAGTGCTAGGGTTAGGATAAGGTCTCATGGATGCAGCAGCACAGAGGGATCAAAGGGATTAACTGAGCTTCACTTACAGATTTCTTAACATCCAGCCCTGAAGAAAAAAGTTTTGGTAGGCATCCATGCCCTTCTGAGCCAACTTAGAAAGAAACAGACAAAAACAATACATCAAGTGGGGAAAGGATCAAGGGTATAACCTTCACTTAAACAAGAAGTCTAACGTGTCCATGTTTCAGTGACACAGAAATGTCACAACAGAGCATGTCAAACTGAGGACACTTTTGCTTCTATCAGAGCAGCTCAAGTTCCCTGCTACAATGGGACACCCACTGATAATAATAATCAAGGAGAACAGATCCAGGTTAAGCTCAAGCAGCAGACTCTCTTATCAGGGATGGTAATTTACCCTGCAAGAAGATACAAGAAGTCTGTGCGGTTTTGGGCACAGATGCTTCAATACTCCATAAATGCTTCAGATTCAATGGATTGATAGCTCACAGTTAGAACATACTCATCTCTTCTAAAACCAGTTTTGAATTAAGATAAATTTTAAAAATTAAATGAGTGGATAAAACCATAAAGGTAAACCAGATTGACTTTAAACAAATATGCAGCATCCAGCTACCATTCAAATTTGATATAACTCAAAAGTTGTTCTAAATTCCAAAGGAAGGATACTATGAGATGCATGACTTACATTTCCCAGGACTACTTGATTTATTCCATGCAGCCTGTAGAGTCTTTTGAGGTAGACACACTAAAACTGAAGATAATTAATAGACCACAGTCTACTAAAAATATCAAAAATTAGATATTTTTCTTCAGAATAATGGTGTTTTTTACTGAAGCAAACAAAGGCCTAAGGATTTTGTCTAAAATTCATTTATGCCTTATACTCTTTGTACATCAGTAAATTCCACAGAGAGAGTTTTCAAAGCCTAGAAATTACTTAATTTCCTGCTCAGTGTCCATTTAAAAATCTTAAATTATTCTTAGCTGAATAGATTTTGCAGGAAGATATCTCTCTGCAAACCTCATCACTGGATGACTCACTCTCCCCTTACACTCCTTCTTCCAGTAATTCATTTACAACCAGAAGTAGGTAAACTGGCACTCCTCTGTTCTCATTCTCATGTATTACTGCATCACTCACTATTCTGGGTCCTCTAGACTTTCCCAACAATCTTCCCTCTTCAGGCATTTCCATTTTATCTTTTTTCTTGTGTTCCTTCTTTGTAGTCATAGTAAAATTTGATTTTGTAACTTACTAACCATATACCAACACTATATATTTGATTCCCTTAGAATGACAAGTTGTAGACCAGTTTTCCTCGCATCAAGTTAGAAAGCATTCAAGCATCCTTTTGAAAGTCCTCTTTATCCTAGTGGTTGAAAATTTGTTCCTTCACTTTGGAAGGGAAAATGTCAATTATCTAATTGCAGAAGTATTCAGCTCTAACAATTATATAAGCAAGAACTTGAAACTCCCAAAAATGCATTCCTTAAGTTCATACATAATACTCATTTATTGCTCAACTTAATAAGTATTCTACTGCTAATCTGTCTGTAAGTTTATATTATACAGTTATCATAACATTATAATGCCAAAAGGTTGATACCTGTGTTATCTGTAGTGTATGTAAATAAAACATAGCTTCACACACATAGTACATATGCAGTATATTTAGCATGCATATGTAGTTACAATAGATGATAAAATACGCCTTTGGTATGTATTTTATAGCAAAATACTCCTGACAAATGAAAGCATCAGTGTGTTAAAAGAGGACTCAAAAGTCTGATCCTGCAAACATGAAGATCCATGAAAGTGCCAATTAGACTTTAGGTAAATGGCCTGTGGAAGTAAATCCTTGAAACATTGAGTCCATACCCTTTATACCTATTCTAACATTTAAAACAGATAAAAATTCAAACTTCTGAGAAAAGTTAAAGTATTTTATTTTTTACAGGCTTTTATTTCTGCAGGTTCATATAACCAAATCAACAACCATCACTTCATATTCAGGGAATATTTACTCTTCTGAGTTGTTTTTAATTAGGAATGAGGGAAAATGAATTAAAAACACATCCAAATTTTAATTTCTCTTGAAGTTTTGAAATAAACCTTTCAGTTACTTTCTTCATCTTCCATTGCAATTCAGTTGTCGACAACAAGCATTTGACTTGAAGCAATATAATTTTGATGGAAGTCCTCCATTGTATCCAGTTGCATCATACTGGTTTGAGACCCGTAACACATTTTGGCATCTGCAAGCAGAATTCTTTCCAGAGGAAACAACTGGAAGCCCCTGTCCAAAAGTACTCACTGGTTTCCAGAAGTGTAATGAATTTGCAGCAGAAATTCTGGTGGATCAAAACAGCATCAGCTGGACACTGAAATATTTGTAGAAGCAGTGGCAGATGGAAAGAGAGAAGAAATCACGTGATAGGAGTAGTATGCAAGACGGCAATTTTTACTTCCTTTCGGAAGGGCACGCAGCTTCCCTTTGGGTAACTTCATATGCTCTCCTTGTAACTTGCTTGTTACAAGTCTACAGTCAACCAACATCTTTTTCAACCATCATTTCACTCCGTCTCATACAAACCAAGTAACTGGTTACTTGAGCCTCTCCTCAGTTATGAAAAACTCCTCCAGGAAATATGTAATTCTGTATTCTGTAGTGCAAGTTTGTTGGTCCGGCATTCCTAAGACCTCTCACTGCTTCCTGAATAGAATTCCTGAATTTCTGAAATACTCTCAGTTTTCTGCACATCTTAAAGTGGAATTAGATCCCCAAGCCCTCATAAAGTATTATTCATGAGGAATTGGAATTACTGGGCAACTATGCTCGAACAGCCCAAAGCAAATATAATAAACAATCCAAAGTTCCACCAGTTCTCATTTTCAACTAGCAACAACAATAAACTTCCCTAAATGAATTTGCAGATGTGATAAAATCCCTACTTGCAGTAGACAAAGCCTCTGATACACATCAGTTTTTAAACAGCAAAAGAAAATACCTCCAAAGATACAATCAGAGAATGACCATAGCACTTTCTGGTATTTTGGTCAAAGATCCATTGGATGTTACATCTACAACTGTGATACTTTTCTACAGCAATAAATCACACTGCAACAGTAATAATAATGCATGAACATATTAGAACAGATTGCTTTACAGCACCTGGAGTCTAGGACTTGTCAAAGCTCACAACGTAAACCAATTTCTCTTGCAGAACCTAAATTTCCCCCTTACACTGGGGCTGTAAGTTCATAAAATCAATCACGGTAAGAAAAATATATAAATAAAAAATAGCTCAAGATTTAAAAAGTCATCTCCCTTACGCATAGCTCAGTGAAAAACCCCAACAACTAAAAAAACCCTGTACGCAGAATTCTGCTGGTATATTTTTGAACGTTGCAAACAAAATTCATGGTTCTCTAGTAAAAAAGCCTCACGCTTTAGCTTTATTAAAACTTTAAACTTATTAATGTAGTTCTCCTGTTCTCTTGACCCTAGTGTGTCATGACAGGGAGCTTAAGAGAGAAAAGTCTTTGAGGACCTGTAATAATGAGGGGAACACCAACTTCCCAAACACAGGTGGTTTAGGTGTGGCAGGGCTATGGGTAGGAATGCTGGCTCACCTCACTTACAAACCTCCCAGCAATTTGTCTAGCATGAATGAAGCGCAGCAGTTCAACAGAAAGCCCATCATGTAACATAAACTGGTATGGTACCATGGGGATAAAAGTCCTTGAATTGGTCTGCTACATCTTGCCCACAGCAGAACAAACCAAAACAAGCTGGTGGCAGGGACATCCTTCACTGTCTGGCATTCTGCAGATAACTTCCTTGCAGACGAAAAATGTACATTAGAGAAGAGGGTTTGGTGAAGCTCTTTCCCATTAGAAATTCAGCTAAAGCAAACAAAAACTAATCCCTTTTTTACTGCGCCATTTCAGCAATGAAGGTTGCTGAAATACTTGTCTTTGCACTGCTGCAAGAACCGCAGTGATGATCAGAAAAGAGGTTTGGAGCAGGTGAGTCTACCTGGAGTCAGCCAGTTGGGACTCCCTCCTGACTGCTGGAGTCTGCTGTCCCAAGACTGGAGATTTGAACTGGGGAAATCGCATTGGCATGAAAATCAGGTTTTGAAGGGTCAACAGCTTCTACCTATCTCCTATCCAGGTACAGAATGTGACGCCTATTCAATATAAGTGTTAATGTTCCTATGTTGCTGATAGCAGCAGCTACCTGTTGGCTTGCATCTAATATATGAGATAAAAAACAGTCCAGTCTTATGAAAGTGGAGCTCCACAAGGGTCAGTTTAAGCTGCCAGAAAGTCTCCAACATTACCATGTGCAGTACTTGGCACAACTAACGCTGAGGAGCATCTGACAACTCAGGCTAGTTTGTTAAAAGATAGTTTGGGTATATATACTGCAAGTACATGAGCCCCAGGAAAATCATAGTTGCAAAATCACATAGTTCACTAAACTATTTTATTTTTTACTCACAGATAATTTGGATTTGGGTAGTTCAAGACGGTATGAGCGTGTGATCACACCAAACCTCTTTACCATGCATCTGTGTAAGCAGCATCCTCTTAATAGGGATGCAGGACGTTTTCTGGCAGGAGGCTGTATCAGCTCTCCAAATGACATGAACTCAGCCAGCAAGACCATTCCTCTATTGGTATAGCTACGCAAAACCTGCCCTGGAGATTTTGTTAACGAAGTTATCTTGGCTGTGATGGTGAAGGGATTCTTCCACTCTTTGCCAGTAAAACCTTATTGGCTGCAGGTCACAGCTTTGCTTTCTCTTGGTTTATCTGGATTTCTGAAGCATTAGACAGCTATTTGAGTACCATGCCTAGTTTGAAATGAAATAATAAAGTAAAATATAAAAAAAAAAAATTACTATTCAACAAATAAAATTGAAATAAAATATAAAATAAATAAAATCCAAAGCAAACCCAATCACAACACAATAAGCCCAAAATATTAGTTAAGTGCTAACAGGGGCCATCTAGACCCATGACCGAAAGCTTGAAGTGCTGTATCAAAAAAAGTCAAGTTCTACATGGACTAGGAAACAGATGTCTCTGCTTGAAACTGGGAGTGTTGTCAGCCTCTTACCCCAGGCTTGCTATCCTGGGCTCAGCTTTCACAAGGAAAAAGCTTTCACAGTCCTAGTCAGCTCCAGGCATGGTCAAACCACAAGCCATCGTTTTGAACATCTCCTTGTATAAATGTAGGTTGGGTGCCAGACTTTCAGCCTGATCTTGCAGCCATTAGACACAGAAGCATTTAAGACCAGCAGCGCACAGCTGACCCACAGTAGTGTTGCCCAGCTGACATTTCATCAGAGGTGCCCCATCAAAGCACAGTGCCAAACACTGCCTGAGACCTATCAGTGAGCAAACAGCAGTAAGTTTTCAAACCCCACTAGTTTTCTTGCTATTGATAGAAGTTGTGGGAAGCTCCATCTCAGGGAGGAGCAGGGTCTCGGGATGCAGATGACTGAGTTACGATGACTCCTTCAGTTGCCACGTGTCAGACTCTCCGCAGTAGCTCACAGCTTGTATGGGCTCCAGTGAAGGGTGGCAGCAGATAGAAGCTGGACTGTTGATGCTGCTAACAACCTCAGCCATCTGGTTCACCCATCTGAGGGATGTTACTGCTCCAGGGCAGAGACACTTGTCTGCTTCCCAGTCTGGCTCCACACTGCCACTGTTTTCAGCCCCAAGGCTTCAAGCCTGGTCAACATCTTGGCAATTGTTACTTTAGCTGATTTCAGATCGATTAGGCAGCAAGGCTGGACAGAAATAAACCCTTTATACATAGGAAAAAAGTTCTTCCTAAGGTACTTGCTTGAGCTGAACGTCTTCTAAATTACAGTGTACCAGCTTTGCTCTATCTAGAAACCCAGTATGCATATAAAATGGATGAATAAAACTAGTTGTTTACTCTCAGCCTGTCTTGTTGGGCTCCTCTTTTGCATTATGGGGGTGAAAGTGTTTAAAAAAGGTCTAAAAGCCCTTGAGCCAGAATAAGTAGGTTCTTGGAATTTTTCTTACTCAGATAAAATTAAATAAAATACAGTGATCTTAAATCTTTGAGATGAAAAATTAGTTGAAATAAATTGCTCCTGAAAATCAGAGTATATAAACTGCTCCTGAAAATCAGCGTGTAACACAACTAATAATAAAGGCTTGAAAATTAAATGATACAAGGGGTTGGAGTTTTGTTTTGATATTATACCATTACAAAGGTAATGGTTCATATCTAATGAAAAACATGGCCTGGAGTAAGTTATGGAAGTAATTTTCTCATGTTTCAATAAATGTGTAAATCCAGAACTCAGTGTACAAGTGAACAATCATATTAGTGAAATGAATGTGAAACAATCAAGTAAATAATTGTTTTTACATGTTAAGTATCAAATACAGCAGGGTAAATCAGCATTACTTCTTCATTGCCTCTGTTTGAATGCTACATGGAAAACTTTCATTACAGTTTTATGTAAATCTCATGCTGGTGCATTTTTCAAGGAAATAATCGGGTTCCTTGTATTTAATTTTATACCTAGAGAAAGAGACATCAAGAAGGGCAAATCCTCCACAGGATTTCTAGATGTTGGCTGTGTCTGAACAAGGACTAGTCATTTATTTAGGAAGTTGCCCCAGTTTTATCATACATGCACACAAACATATCAACCTATATATTAACTTTTACTAGGAAGCCAGACTTCAAAAAAAATAAAAAACAAACAGAAAATTAGAAAAACTGAATGTTAAGCTCAGCACCTCACAGGTGGACATGAAGTCTGACATCCTTGTTATTTAAACATAGCTGGATTTCCACTTCAGCCAGAGGATAAGACAACATTCACTCTTCCTATCCTTTGAAGCCTCAGCTTCGACTCTTCTAACCTCTGAGTAACTTCAGAAGGGAAAAGCTTCTCCACAGGCAACGTCTCTGAAGCAAGAGGGTATGTAAACTGAAACTTCTGAGGTCACACAAACTTTTGGAGGTAACTCTCTTTGTGATTAGGGAATGACAAATCACGCTTTGTTATTGCAGGCAGCCAAACGAGAGGAGCAGCAGCTTCCCTTTCTTTCCCACTAAAATGCTGCTGCCGTTTACATGCTCCTTCACCAAAAATTATACACATTGTGGCAGAAACCCAAATTACTCAAAGCAGACCTCAATATCATAGAATCATAGAATGGTTTGGGTTGGAAGGAACCTTAGACATCATCTAGTTTCAACCCCAAGATATGACTGACATCTTCAAAGTCTGAAAAAACAGTAAAGCAGGAGGACTACTAGATAATGTTTTTATCAGCCCTCTATATCAGACACTGGACATGCCATCAGATATCCAACAAGGTTTTCCACCCATTTATGAGATGGGAAAGTAGCAGCAAGACTAACAAGTCTCCTTGGAGAGACTTCATATGCTGAAGGGCTTTGTGAAGCGAAGGATGTATAACAACATAAAATGCAATTTTACATAATATAAAAAACTAATGAAAGAAATGATTTAGAAAAAGATCTTCCAATTCAGAGTACAGAACAGACTCATAATTAAATGTCTGGTCCATGTCCTCTGCCAGTAGCCATCAGGCACAGCTTTACTGGCAAAGGAAGCTCAGACTCTCCACCAACATACAACTTCCACCTCAGCATCCCTGGGCGTAGAAAATGGTGGGTGTCTTGGATGCTGTTTCACTGCCATGAAGTATTTATGTGTTCCTCCTCCTGGCCTGCTCAGTGATTCTGCACCAACCTGGTCATCAGCTTGCTCATGTAATTTACTTCTGAGTAATGCTCCAGGAAAATGATGTATACTATGCTTTGCACTGCCCCCAGCATAAGCCTGCTCATTAAACACTACAAATCACCCTCCAGTACTGACGACATCACTCAGAGAAGTGATGCCAGGTAGAGATGAGTCAACAAAAGAAAAAGGAGTGCCACTTCTTAGCATAATGAGTGCTGTACCTAAGTGTGAGGACAATGGATGCTGCACAAAAGCACCAAATATTCCCAGCTGCCCGTGTAGGAAGGTACTCGTTTATCACACACAGTCCTTCTTTGGTGAAATAATCTAAACTCTTGTACACACAAGCCTCAAGGAGGGACTGGCTTATTAAGAATGATGCATGCTTACTTTCAAGATCGTTAGGAAGTGGAAAAGTCCTCCTGAAAATTTTGTATCGGACTCTGGCTCTGGTGGTTGCACTCAGGTTGCCAGACTTTCCTGGAGGTATCAGCCAGGCCACACTGGTTGGCTCCTGAAATCAGGCTACACCAGTGGGCAAGCTAGGATAGGCTCAGAGAGCACTGGGCAACCCTCCCCTCTCAATGCAGGAGGAGACAGCAGGCAGAGCTGCAACAGTGAATGTCTGGTCCACCAGGTAGGACCTGAAGAAACTGTCAGCCTTTCTTGGGTGACCATAAGAGCTCCTCAGGATGCCACAGGACCATGAAGATCAGCCACCCCCGCACTAAAGCAAAACCAATGTCTTCTGAGCCTTCTGCACGTACTCTTTATAGTTTCTGGCCAGTGTACTCTGAAAAAGGCTTGCTGTGGATTTAATTACTTGCCCATCTTTGTAAGCTAAGGGCTCATAATTTTCAACTTAAGAAGTCCCACTTCAAAAATATAGCAAAAAAATTTATAAAAATATTTCAGAGATGTCATGGCAGGCAAAAGACACTGAGTGAAATCTACATATTCAGGCCATCATTAATAAAAATTTCACATGTTAAAATCATTGGATAAGGTAGAAAGTCAGTCCCTTTTTCTCACAGTACTTCATGTCTGCTTTTTATTATACATGTACCAAATGGTAACCTCCTTGAAAGAGAACCATTTTCCTTTTGTTTGGTCCTGAACACACAGTTGGAAATATAAGTATCTAGCACACAGAGAAGCATTCCTCTATGCTCTTTGCCTAATTTTAAAATAAGTTAAATAGAATATACATAATAGCCATTTAGCTAGATCAAAGGCAGCCAGAGCCACCCCTGGTGTTTATTTCCAAACCACTGAACATCACTAGCAAGATACTCCCCATGACCCTCTGATCTCATAAGGTTCATAAACAACACTAAACCAGAAAGCTACTGCAAGCTTTATTTCTGCTCCTTTTCCTCGAAAGTCCTCTTCACTGAAGGAACACACCAGGATAAGTTTCCATTTCTTTATTTCACTACCAGCACCACCACTACCTCAGCTTATGCAGGCAGAGTGGGGTCTGATGAATGACCCACTACCATGAGCAATATGGCTTATCACACAATTGGTTGAAAGTCATCATGTAACTGGACCAAATACAGTTCACAGCTTCCATCTCTGGGAGCTTCAATAGCCATGTCTGTCCTCTTATAAAGACGACATCACACTCACATCTCTAGTACTTAAATAAGTAAGTCCATTCATCAGACACAGCAACTTGAAAG
The DNA here is from genome assembly GCA_013399875.1 of Gymnorhina tibicen. Taxonomy (NCBI): domain Eukaryota; kingdom Metazoa; phylum Chordata; class Aves; order Passeriformes; family Artamidae; genus Gymnorhina; species Gymnorhina tibicen. The sequence goes on from VXAZ01001317.1 coordinate 95,152, forward strand.
CACACTTTGTGGGGGGGTTGTAGCAACGGAGGGCATCAGTTCTTAACTTTAGACACATCACATTTAATATATAGGTATGCACTTACGGCTTTATAAGAGTCCTTTTAAACTTCACAAGAAGCATCACTACACTAGGAAAAATGCTTTGCTGGGAGGTTTTCTCAGTTTAACCAAATTATTTTCTAAGCTAACAACTAAACTCATAACCACCTTGAATACAGGCAAACCTTATTCTGCTGAACGATCGTGAGACCTGCCCACTTCTAACGCACCCTGACCTAACCACCAGAACAAGACCAGCCTTCCCTGTGGAAAGAGAGCAAAGGCGTGCTGCCAGTGTTTTCAGATTATTTCCTCCCCCTTCTCCCACCTTTGTGTGAACTTCTGAAATGAATGGCTTTGGCTTACAAACCTGTGTTCCTGGACCAAACAGCCCCATGAAGCTGGCAGGTTTTTCTGCCCACACCACTTGTATTGCTAAGCTTAGATCCCACTCCTCCTCCTTCTTTCTGGCAAATGGGGCCAGAGGTGCCGGTGGAGGTAAGCTTGAGCCCAACATTATGAGCAGCCCACAAAACTGCTAGCCCACTGGTGCTAGGATATGGAGACACACGGCTTCTGCAGCAGCTAGGACAGCCTGTGCTTTCTGGTGGGACATCATACTAGTTGCGCCGAGCCCACAGATTTCTGAGACATCTGATATAGGAGAGAATGTTGTTGTGTTTTGGATCATAAATACATTGTCTGCGATTTTCTTTTTCTGCAATTGCTGCCATTTCCAGAGGGGATGACATTGCATCGCAGGCCAGCTAGCTTGGGTGTTGAAAGCCAAGTGTGAAAACAGTGGCACTAAATCCCACCCGAGCCGTTCTTGCAAAACATGGGTATGAACATGTGTTGTGGTACACAGATTTTATCAGCACTCTTCTGGCTTACATTTTCAATGTGAAGCTATAAGCATGTTAGGCAGATCACTTCCAGCGTCTGAGGATGTGTTACTGGGAGAGCAAAGACCTGTGCTGGCCCTGTGCTAAATGTGCATTCCACTTGCTGGTACTCACCAAGTTCTGCTCAGCATGCATAGATGTTTTATTTTTCCATGTTGAGGTGTTACGAGCAAACTCCGAAGCTTATGTGAGTAATGAGGGAGGTGGCTGATGTGATTCATTTGATTCAATGAGACTTGCATTGATGAAATATCATTTAGGTTTGATGAAATACCTAGTTCTGTGCAGAAAAATCTACTGCAAAAATCTACTGCAGCATATGTGTGGTTTGCCTGCTGTCTCAAAAGAAATACTTAGGCAAGTTTTAAGGAAAAAATCATACTTTTATAATGGGTTGTGTGCATCCCTATGTACATAAACACACCTCTAAAACTGTCACAGCGATTTTCACAGAAATGTACATATAGCAAAGAGTCCTCATTTCAGCTTCATATATTAATGAACCAGAAATTACATTCCCTTTATAGCAACTGTCCTCTAGCTTTCCCCTACCTTAAGGAAAATAGCACATCAAAATGCTGGCAAGAGCCAAGTCTATAAGCCCATTATTCAACTACCAGGCACTAAGCACCAGTCAGAGGCAACACTAGAAAACATACACTTGCAAAGACTTATTTTCAGGGACTGGGAAGTTTTCTGTTTTCCCTTGTTTTTAATTTATAAAGCTATTCCAGCATTTATCTGAGCACACCATAGTGGTCTAAGTCACGTATAGCACAAGAACCAACTGAAGTTGCAGTCTCACAGCTTCCACAGTATTACTGCAGCACTAAAACCATCAATAAAAATGTTTTCACACTCCATCTGTCAAAATCAATTTTACTATAATAAGTATGATATTTCTTTTAAGATGAACAAATTTAGTAATTTTCTTTTATTTCTCCTTCTTTTTTCAATCATCATTTTATCCATGTTAGTTTAATATGAAAGTAGAGTGGAATGATACCATGTGGCTCAAATTAAGACACATCAGTCCAATTCTTAAGTAAGCTGGTAACAACTTTTTATGAAGCAATGCTAGTGGAAACTGATGGTGGCAGCTGTAGCCCAGAGCAGCTGTTACAGTGCAAATTCAGCTGCACAGCTCCACGAACTTATTAAAATTATTCTGAAAAATAAACCCACCAAAACCTTCAATGCATGAGCAGATCATTTATTCCTACTTAAAGGGTTTGAGTTGAGACTCCCAAAGCAATGGCTAGGAGTGATTTTCACCAGGCATTGGATATAGATCATTCATGAATTGCACAAAGGCTACTGAAAAGCCATCAGATGGGAACAGCTTTTGGTCACTACTAAACAGGGGGCAGATTTGAACCAGTGACCTAGAAGTGAAAGACTTTGTAATCTGATTACCAATCCCTTGAGCCATCCCATCCCTCCCCTTTTCTTTTTTACTGATAAGAGAAAAGGAGTCTTATTACCTAAGCAACTTTTGTAGCCTGTTAGCAATGCAAAAGCTTTCATTTAGTGCTTGAAAAGGAAAGTCTCATGGGCACGCTTATTAGCCCATCTCAAGCACAAGCTCTGTATTATTTTTCCCTATTAATTTCAAAATAAATGTATTGGTATAAAAGCATAGCACAATGCTTTTTTTATGATAATGATTTATAGTAAAGTTCTTGCTGATTAAAATAGGTGCTGATGAGAGGTTTTTACATAGCTGTGGAGTCAACAGATCCCTTACTAGCAAAAGAAGAGATAACATGCTCCTTTTGTCAGCAAATACTCCAAAGAATATAAACACATTACTGAAGTATGGTGCGTATAAGCATCTAAATCATTTGTTTCTCATACATAAATCATACAGCCACAAAGATGTGTTTTCTCACTCAGAAGCAGGAAGGTTTGGTACATGCTATAGTTTGATTGTCAAACAGTATTTTAATGAACAAACAGGATCTCCCAAGTACGCCAAGACCCATTTGTATCACCTTTAGGACATGGTGAAGCTATTGTTTCTCCTTTTCTTCCTCAGTTCTTTTCTCAAGACCCTCAAGAAGAAATCCGGGAGACCTTTTCTGTCAGTTTCTTACCTCTTTCTTTTTCCAGACACTGTGGCCTGCACATTACCGATGCTTCTTTGGTTGGAGGTAATAAACAATTAGCTACACCACAGTGGTGTGGTGTTTGTGTTTTTCTTTGCTGTACTACACTCAGCTAATGTCTCAAAAATTAATGCAAGTGTATCTGAAATTAACTTTTCATAGCCATAAGCAAAATCCTTCTAGGAGTGGGAAAATCCTATTATAGCAGTTCTGGCATCTCACTGCTTATAGACCATTAATACGCACAAAATAAGCTTTCAAATTACCATTTGGTGAATGCAAAAAGAGTTGCTCTCTTGTTGATTAAACATCTTCTTTATTTCTTTTTGCTTATGAACTGATAAAGCAAAACTAGGAGATGCTCGCTCTTCTTAAATGACAAATCTATTACTAAACATTGGGTGGGTGACCAGACCGTCCAAGACTACTACATGATCATACAGAAATAATTAAGAAACCTACATATTTATAATAAACATGCTACACTGTCCTCTGGAATTGTACAGTAACTTCCAGGAGGATTTTTCAGAAATGCATATACTCATCTCACTGTTTAAAAAGATACTGCTCAGAATTAGAGTGGTTCAGAATCACCTTAACATTTGCAAGTAATTATGTGGGACTACAATACAATACTTACAATTCACTCTGCACAAAACACAACCTATTATTATACTGGCTTGCCTTTTAATAGCAATGAGTTCTGGCTAGAACAGCATTTTAGAAGTTTATTAAAAAATTACATGTCCTTTTTAAGACAATCAGTAGGTTTCGAACATCTTAAATCTAGAACTTACAAGTGGAAAAACCTTTAGTTACACCAACCAGCCATCACCTTGATTAACAGGTAATTTCCAGCGATCAGGCAATTCAGCTTTTAACTCCACACATTTACTAATACTTGGTGTGAGAAAATTTACGCACTCATATTTACACAAAGTCAACAACACCTAACCAGAAAGAAATATTCAGGCTAAACACCAGGGAGATATAACAAAAAAAATACTTCATATATTTTGGGCCTGAATATTTCACATTCATTTGGGCCTGATCCCTGATCCCAAATCACTGCTTAGCAATGAACAGCACTTTAAACCACAGGACTTCATTTCTTGAACTTGAGTGTTGGAATTTCATAGGAAAGAAAATTTCCCGACCTGGCCAGCACATAGCACTCTTTACAATGCTCTGCCAATTGCAGAGGACAAGGGCAAGGTAACAGCGGTGCTTGGTGTCTTCACACTGAGCTTGGTTGTTATTGATCTGACATCTAAATTTCATATTAATTTTCTCATGTTTCTGAAATGATGCCTGGTTTTATTAGCCCGATTAATCTGATTATTCCACTTCTTTCATAATTTCCATCCAAAATAAATGAACCCATAAATGGAAGAAACATTTGAACTTGGAGCAGCAATTCAGGTGATTTAGTGTTCTGTAATTGAGAAACATTTTTCCAAGGGTAATGTAAATGATACACATTTTACACATACCAAAGATGGACCCTTTAAATTTCCTATTCTCATCCTCTGCTTATCTTTCTCTTGACCTTTGCTGAAATAAATCACCCTAACTCATCAAGACTCTCCCTAACGCATTTCTAACACTGTGCATCACACTTGCTGGCTGGAAGCACAGCTGGCAAGGGATCTAAACCCCATCGCTGGGCAAACTCAGCCTTCTGGCTTTGCCAAGAATAACATTTCAAGTTGGTTTTTTTTTTATAAAATTGTTACTGTATGGGACAACTGATTCTGCATTTATTTGCAAGTGCTGATGACTCCATCCATGATATTAACACAAGGCTAAAAGCAAAACAACAACGAATTAAACAGCCTAGACCTTCTTAATAAGAATTCAGTTGTTAATTAAAGTAAGATTGCGGAATTCAGCCTAATTCTGCTCGCTGTCCCAGAAGGAAGCTGCAACCGAGGACAAGCAGTGCCCTCTAGTGTCACCGGCTGCCGAACCCCCCTCCGCCACTCCCCCCGCAGCATCGCGGGGACTGCCTGCGGGAGACGGAGCATCGCCCTCCCCTGCACACTGGTGCGGGCTGTGTGCGGCTGCAGGACCGCGCACAGGGATGCTGCTGCACGGCGCCCCGCGTCCCGCACTTCTGCACAGCGGCACACGTGCATCCACCGGCGCATTTACTTATTTCCTGAGCCCATGTGTATGCACACGTATGCATGCACACATGCACACGCACCGAGCCTGGCATGTTCAAGGCATCTTTAATGTTGCAGCCAGCTCAGAAAAAAAGATATTTCAGTGTAAAGTAGCAGGCCATGCATGAAAATGGGTGTCAAAAAGCTCGGCAGAATCACACCCTGTGAAGATGTCTAACAGAACTGCTGAATACACAATACGGGCAGCACGGGCTGAATGGCTAAACTGAAGTGGCCAGAACACAGCCATAAGGCTTTGAATCCATCAGAAATTATAATAAACCCGTAATTAGTGTTTTGACATCTTCCCCCCTTTTTTTGTTAATTGAAGGTTAAAACTATTTAGACTTTTTTTATGGCTCAGTATCAACAATTTTGTAAGATAACTTCTATGCCTTCTAGCAAATTACCTCAAACTTTACTCTTTGGATATAAAAATAGTCTACCAGCACTCTCAAAAATTCCTCTCTGATGGGAAAATTCTACAAAACCTCAGTAGGTGTTTTATTTAAGCTGAAATTACAACGGAGTCAATGCTGGGTTTGTTTAATTTTTCATTTTACTGCATAAACATTTGACAAAGAGGGAAAGCTATCTGTTCATCTTGTGAATGATGGTATGCGTCATATGTTCATTAGTATTCTCATCATCCATAACGTATAGGCAATAAAATAAGGAAACAAAGACAAAAGGTATAAAAGAACAATACAGGACAGCACCAGTTATAGGCACATGGAAAAAAACTCAAACATATAAAAAGATCCATATGAGGTGTCAAATAAGCCACTCTTCTAATAGTATTAAAAAAAAAAAAAATTGCAGCCTGACAGTTACCCAATTTCATTTGCATAAAAAGTGCAAGTGACTGTTTATAAATATATTCCGATCACAAGATGCTTGTACTGTTTCCCCACCTAAAGCATTAATAGGTATTTATTCCAATCCTTGCATTTTAGAAAGCAATGTACATAATTAGGTTTTTACAAAAAGATTACAACACACATTATAAATTGATTCCTGTTTAATTTGAAGGCAGCAAATTTAGATATCTTAAAAAACCATTAGGGTAAAATTGCTGATAAAACTTTATTGTGTAAGATTCATTAAAATCTCTAAATGCAATATAGACATTTAGGTGTAATACCAAAATTTGGAAGGTTTTGTTTGGAAGATTTTAGCAGTAGTTTAGCATTCTGAAAAAGTTAGCAAGAGCAACTAAAATAATTCAATTGCATTTTACAGAAGATGCTGCATCTATGGCTATTATCAATAAATATCTTTTTAGGAGATGGTGCTACCACCTAGTAAACCCATCCCAAACCCCAGCATGGTTCAGCTCAGCATGAAACAGTTTGGGAGGCATAAGGAAAAAGTGCAATTAGATATTACAGATGTTAAGAAAATTTGTATTATTTTCCTGCCATACACAAAGACGCTAACAGCTAATTGAAGGAAGAGAAGAAAAGACAAGGTTGCCTGCCATAACACTTTATCCCTCGTGCCTGAGGATGCCAACCTACTGCAGAAAATGTGATAGGAGGTTACACTTTAGGCTGGCCAGCAGAAGTTAATTTTGCAGAAGAAAGCTGTTGTTATTCACCCAGAGCTCAAGCCATGCACGGCTCGCTTGAGAACAGGGAGAACATGCACAGGGCGCAGCCCCGCACAGGCATCTGCGTGGCGTGAATGACACCAGCAAAAGAAAAGAGGAACCCAAAGACTGACATCTCCTCAGTATTACTCATTATCTTTGTACTGCAAGGAGGGTTACGATCAAAATGGAGGCTTTTTTGGGATCTCGGCAGTTCTGCTGTTTGAGGCAGGTGGCTGGGGTGCACTGGCTTCGCAGAAAAGGGAGGAAAGGGATGGATGCAGACTGCTGTGTGAGGGCAGGCACCAAGCTTTTGCTGCTGACAGGCTGGAAAAGTTTCACTTGGGATACATCTGGGTGGAAGAAGAGTAATTGAAGGGGAGTGTGTCGATATGTGAGAGGTCAGGGTGAAGCAGGGAAGGACTGAAACACACCTCTTGTATTACCAGCATCAATAGGTCTTTGATGCTATAGAAAATTATTCTGCTAAAACTTATTATGAATTTTATACCAATACTATGTACAACATGTAATTCTGTGTGGAACTGTATGAGATGTATGCACGGAGATGACAGAACAGCACATTGTGGCATGTATGCATTTGGCTTACTGAACACAGGCGGATGCTTTTCCCTACAGGATGTGTCTCCTGAACTATCTGATTCAGAAATATTTGTTTAAGCTGCAAAAAGTTATCTTAGTCTGTATGAAAGAGAAGCAGAAGCTAGAAAGATTTTTTAAATTCAAAGTAAGATACCCTAAGGAATGTGCATTATATAACTAAATTTAATTCTGTGCAGTTACAAACTATAGACTTGCTATCACTTTCCACAAATTGATGTGAATCTACCAAATATAGTGACATTGAAATTTCAAATTTCTTTTTTTTCTGTAGCACTTGCTTCACAATTACAGTAAAAACTTCAGTTAGATTTTACTTAGAAGAATAGTGCAAAATATAAAAAGGTATTGAGTATATATAAAAGAAGTGCAATTCAAAGCAATGTCAATAATAAAAGAACGCTATTTTCTATGCAATTCAATAAAAATTAGTTTTGCCCAGCTAAAAAAATGATTTAGCCTCTACTTAAATAGGACAATTGCTTTGGGGTTTTTTTTCTGAAAAAAAAGGGTGTTAGGAAGCAACATTAGAGTCTTCAGAGCAAGATGATTCTAATTGTTTTGCCTTCATATGCACTATTGTTAGGAACACCAACACCCGTTACCCTTTCAGCAATAAGTAGGGCTAAAACTACGACCCCACTAAATCTGGTGGTAAGCAGTCTGTATCATGCTCAGAGCAGCCTCTCCTCAAAATAAGAACATGAAGAAAATTAGCATTTCTGGAGTGAGACAGGGAGGCTCTGTCAATTCCCTCCTCTGACTGCTGCACCGTATCACAAGTGTCGAGGAGTTCTTGATCAAGTCTTTGTCATTTAAACACCTCATTTTACCTCAAAAAAAAAATTAAGCATAAATAAAGTTCAGTGACTTTTATAAAATGCACTTAAGAGTACCTCACGAGTAATGGAAGTGTGCCAGTTAGATCATTAAGAGGTTTTGAGTGGAGGGGAGATACCACATACATGCTGTTCATGTAGGGTGGAATGAAGCAGCAGAAAACATTCTTAATTGTTACATGGTATCTGTCACATTAGCAGTACCTGGACTTTGAAAAGGTCTCTCTAGCAAAACAGCACAGAACTACCTCTTCAGTAATGTGCTTGTAAAATGAAAATTGTCTCAGTGGCACGGGAGAGAAATGACACTTCAAACATCCTCTGTAATTTTTCAGTCTCTACGTACCACAGTTTTACAAACTGAAAAAAAACAAAACCAAACCAAGACAAACCTACAAACTTTGAAATTACCACAGACTCTGAAATTTCATTCTTTATCAGCCCTGCAGCAGAAAATTGTCATTTTTTGTTGTGGGAAGCAGGAAAACTTAAAAATATCAGTTTTTACATTATGCTGTTCTATTTTACTCAGAGTGAGTGAAAAGACTTGTCTGCATTCCTGATGCCCAGCAATCAAGCAATTATTAAAATTCATTCAAAACACTTATTTCAACACATCCAAACACTTGGGGTTGCAAATATCGGCCGAGAAAAAGCTCACTCTGCAACATCCACGGAGAGAATCTGAAAGTCTGGAAGTACCTACATATATCTTCATCACGTTTTTCCAAGCATCCACTTTGTTTAACAGCACAATGCATGCTACGGATACGTTTTTTCCCAGAGACTATTTCTACCTGAACTAAGAATTAGATTTCTTTTCTTCATTTTAATTTAATTATAAACAATCATGTCCCAGTCTTTCTTTTTCAAAACTGAAACTGCTTGTAAAAGATCTCTTTTGCTACCAGAAATTTTTTGGGTCTTGATGCCCTGCATAGTTCACACATATAAACAAGTACAGTGTTTTTCTTCAACTGAGTAACACAGATAATAGGCTACCATGAGACACTCAGGCTCTTATTTTATTTTAGAATTAAAATCAAGTTCCACTCCCCATTTAAGAGATTAGTCCATATTTAGCCCATGCCCATCTTCTACCTTTATTAACTCAAATATCAGCAAAAGAGAGCTTAAGAAAAATGAAAAGTGTTGCAGATGCAAAATATGTGCACAATGCAGACACACAAAATATATAACGCTTGCGTAAGATATCACTATATACACGTTATCATGCATAGCAAAATATATATCAGTATAAATACCCACATATATAATTTATGAACTGAAAAAAAATAGATCACATTTCCAGTTATGATCCTACTTCTTTTTTCCCTGCAGTTTTTTGAAATCTGTATTTGCATGTTCATCCTCTATGCTATGCAAAGCTCAAAATTCATCATTGATGCAAAAATCAAAAAAGATCCTTGTTCCAATAGGTCAACACATTCTTTTGTGATTTTAATAATGGCCTGTCCTACTACATTTATTATTCATATAGAATAAGGATAGACAATTTTTAGGTATTATATAGCTTTCTTCTGGAATATTAGCTTTGTGGCTTTGAGAGACCATTTTCTAAAGATCCTAATAGTCAAATGACATCTTGGGAAATGTTACATTCTCACCACATTTGCATGATAATGAAAATGAAATTTCATACTTGCTACCTGAATTATACTTATCTGAGTTTTGTTTTACCAAATGACCAAAGGAATATGTTCCCTAGGCCAGAGTAACACAACGCAACGTGAAACATTATTGCTTCAGTGAAAGACATGAAACTATTATTCAAGTAATAATAAAAAAACACCTGCACAGTTTATGTTACTGCGTTAACATGACCTTAGTTGTGTATCTCTGAATACTTACTTCTTTCAAAGAAAATTCTACAACACCCACAAAAATATCCATAGGAAATTTTTCTAAAAATATTCAAGGAACATCTGTGTGATGCTCTTTATTCTGGTCTTCTATAGGAGAGGAACTCTTTCATAGTATTTTATTTTTCACCAACATGCAGTACTATCATGTGCTTGGTAAAGTTCATATGTCAGCTTACTCAATAGGTATGAGCCACCCTTTGGGTATAACTACACTTCACCTTACCTACAGGAACATATATGTGTAAAAACGTTTTCTGACCACAAAATGAGTTTGGCAGACAATAGTAACAGGCATCTTGCCTATAATTAGGCATGTAGGCAAATACGTGGCTTTCAGAAATTGGAGCGGTGAATTTCATAGCTCCTGATTATGGGTTATTATTGAGGCAGACATCGAAAAGCTCCATCCACTACCAGTGAAAGTCAAGGACTCAGCTGTTTAAGCTGGATTTGGAAAGACAGCCCCCAGCACACTATGTTGATAACCCAAGGACACTGTAGGGAAGCATTTGTCCTCTCAGATCAACACCAAGCCGATCAGTCTTTGGTCTGTTCAGCAATTTACCTGCACGATCCATTTTGGAGTATGCCTCTAGAAAACCAAAATCCAAACAGTTTTATGCTGAAAGTGCCATTTTAGAACTCGTTTTCTAACACTGAAGAAAATCTAGTACAAATCATACAAGTTACAAACTGACAATATTAACCTAAGCTAAAACACCAGCACACATATTCTTAGATTAATTCTCCTGTTATAACTGTGACCTCTTTGAAGACAGAGTAGTTTTGATTTTTGCTGGAAGCTATAGGCATTATTTTAAAGGAAAAAAACCATAGCATGGAATAATTGGTGTAAATGTAATACAGCTTTTCAGTACACTCTGGTTTATGCTGGGCTATAACTGCAGAAACACATCCAAAGTAAGTAAAAAACAAAAACAAAGCAAGTTATCCTGGAAAAGGAAAAAAAAAGGAAAGGCCTGTACTCAAAGGAACATCTGAATAAAATTGCGACATCTGCCGTAGAGTTTTCCCTAGAATGTTTGAGATGAACTCTGTGTAACACTGCCTTCCAAGAAAAGACAGGGTGATCAATGCAGGAGCACATCAGGCTCCCTTGGACAGGCCAATCAATGCAAGAAAGAACCTTGCCCAGGGCCTTATGCAAATAGAAGCACGTCCTGCAACCCAGGGAGGGAACATGCGCAATAGATCAATGGCATCTGAAAAACCTTACAGCTATATCAGCCTCAGACAGTAAATATATAATGATGAATCCCTCACGTTCAGCCGTGAACTCTTTAAACTAGGTTATTTTCAACAGCTGGTTTAAGAAAAAAAGTCTGCTGGCTGTAGACTGCAATGGTGGTGAGGTGAAATAAGATTACTGAGGGTTAAATTAACAATGCACTTCTTTTTTAAAGGATGAGATAATATAATCGCTTCACTTTAACACCTTGTAAAACGCTGGCAGTTATGTGCCCACAGGGGTAGGGACTGAGAGGGGGGTGACTGGGGCTATTTTGTTTTGAATTTTTTTAAGATGTAATACTCAGATGTCACATGTCTCCAGCCACTCTAGGACAAAATATAATACAGATACTGACAAGCAAATAAAATGCCTCAGCTTAATCAAGGTTAACCTCATGCCTTTTCTATCCTAATACTGCAGAAGATTCATTATTAGATGTAATTTGCCTTGGAAATGGAAAAGAGAAAAATAACTAATAAAACTATTTATTTTTAAGGTGTTTATGAGGCAATTTCACTCCTGCACTTTGACATACTGCATTAAAATCTCAGTTCAATTCTCCAGCATTAAAAGCACAATTTTCTCAATTAATATATGTGCAAAATCTACTTATATTTTTATTTCCTATCACATTCAATCAAAGTCCTTAGATAAGATTATTTTAACATTTAAACATTAGTAGTCATGCTATTATTAATATTAAAATACTTCACTAATATACTGAAACAGCTATCTAACACATCTTGACTAGATTAAAGAAAGGAAAGTTCTAGGATAAAATGGAAATTCCAGCTGCTTCTTATGGTACCACAGTTTGAGAGCTCCCTTTACTACAGTATGTTTGCACTCCTTTTACTCCAACTGGATTTGCAATGCCTAATATATTATTAACTTGTAGTTCCTCTGATTGATCCACTAAACTGGGTTTTAAAATTTTATAAAATCTCTACTGTTCCATGCAAAAGCCATACATATACTTTTCACCATAATTACCACTTAACATAATACACTTGTGTAGTTTTACGAGCATAAGGTCACAGAAATGGGAAAAAGTATGAAATAATGGTGAGACAACTTCATTTTTAAATGTTTTGTTCCATTAAAAGAAAACAAATGCCAGAATTTAGAACAGCTTAATATTTCAGATGGAATAATCTATTATACAAAACTTTTAAGTGCATACTATATGTGATATTCCCACATCTATCATTGTCTAAGCAAATATAAAACTCCTACTCTTCTTTATTAGTGTTCCTATATACTTTCAAAGAGAACTGTAAACCTTTAGACTGTGACGATATCATATGTTGTAAAATCTTTAGTATTGTGCTGTTCTCCAAACCATTCTAGAGAGAAAACAACATACAAAGTTTAACAAAATGCCAGGTTTTTTCATACTGTACCTGCTGGGAAAAGAATCCCACAACCAACATACTCAATCGTTTGACTCTATAGCCATTATCAATGCATAGCCAGATGCAATGACCTTATCCACATAAACTGATGTTCTAGAAATTTCATTTTCCTGTCCTCATGCAACACAGCAAAAAGAAGCACGTTCTGGTAAGAACCAGAAACAGGCAGATTACATAAAAAATAAAAGCAAGATGCACACTCATAGAAGATTAAGAAGGCAAAGTCTGAAGATCATCAACCTGGATGGGGTGAAAAGCTAGGAAGTCTGTCAGGGAAAATAGGAGATATGACTTTTTATTGACACTGCAGGACAGCATATGTACCAGCATCTCAGGAGTTCACCTCAGAGAACCAAGAAAGAGATGGACTGAATTAGTTTACATCAAAAGAATGGTGATAAGGCAAAACTGTGCACTGTCAGGTACTTAACAGGTTAGGGACAGAAGACATGTCTCTTGTTACCACTGATGAATTTCCTCAATGTCTTGAAGAGCTCTGATGAGTGCGAGATGGTTCAGATAGCAAACACCTCTATGAAACTTTTAACTTCTGGGAAGTTTCTGCAACCAGTGAGGAAATAAACAGCCAGGCAAGAAATTCAGGAAAAGCAGTTGTCCTGGGTTTTGAAATTAACTATCACAATCAACAGTGTGCTCTATACATTTTAAGGAGATGGTTGCACAGAGACATTGCCCATCAGCTTTGAGAGGTTCAAGGGATGACGTTTATCTGCAAACAGCTGAAAGGATGAGTGATACATTCTTTGAATATGGTCCTGTGCTTTGGCTTTTTTTTTTCCTTTCAAAGCTGGAATTTGAAATGAAAAATAAACGGACTGATACACTGTCTTGCAGAATTTAAAACAATTGAAACAATGCAGGAAAGGAAAATAGTACAAAGGAATTTACTGAGTCAGAAGGAAATTTCTAGCTAGATATAGGGATAGATGCCAAATATGGTTTTATTTAACATCTTCATTAATTATCTGAAATTAATTAAATTTGCAGGTGACTAAAGTGGGAGAAACTGCCAAGAGAAGTAAGGCATGAAAGAAATACAAAACAAGCTTCCAAGATTCACAGACCTGTAGCACAAAAGGGATTGTTATGACAATCCAGTTTCTCATCCTGCACAACAAGGGCCACAACACAGCTAGATTTAATTAGGAAGACTGTGAGATAATATTGTTTGGGGGGGTGTTGGGAGGAAATAATCTACTACATTCACATTTACTACATTCAGTACCACTGGGGAAAGGAAAATTGAGAGCACTAAAACACTCTGAGGGATACATGCACATTAGCAGGTACCAAATTCAAAGAAACTTTGGAAAAAAAAATCTAGTACCACTTTGGTTGCATTGATCAAAATACTGCACAGCAGAACAAAGATAGTGAAGTTCATCTTGAGCTAATTATGTTAACTGCTCTTAAAATACTGAGTTCAATTCTCAGCATACTGCCAAAGAAATGTTGACATATAGAACTGAACTCAGATAGTTGCAAGAAATAAAAATTTTAAAAAAAATTAGAAGACCTAGTTATATAAGCTGAGCTACAAAAGAACAAGTAGATGAAAGTAGGAAAACAATTGCTAAAGATCACAAAACTCTTCAGGCAGAAATCTACATGTTCACTGTGTAATGTATGGATTTTAAAACAATGCAAAGAAGTTACAAAAATATAAAACTAGTGAGATGATGCAACTCTAGAAAAATTTCTGCAAAGAAGTGCAGAAAATGCTGTGCCTTTGACCACCAAATCCCATAGGCTACAAACACGTATTTCCAAGTTACTGGATTTTCAAGTAACCCTTTTACTCATATCCAGTTGTTTATTTCATAACTAGCATGCCAACTTTGGTGTCAAACTAGAAAATTAATATGAACAGTACAATGAGATGAAAAGTAATGATGGGTGGTGCCAACAATTATTACTCGGTATAAAATTCCAGGAAACATTGTCCTTCTGCTTTCGGAAGAAGTGGGGAAGGGGCATATACACAGCTAGCCTCAGACCATGGCCTGAGCCAAACGAAGTATGAGATACCACATTAGCAAATGATTAAGAGGAAGCAAAATGTAATGAGGCTGAGCATGTTATCTAGAGCAAGGTAACAAGAAGGGATGAATATTCAAAATACAAGTCTCTTCTGGCCAATGCTCAGGCTTTCACTGCTGCCATCCTCTACTATCATCCAGCAGCAAGGCTAATAGGGCTGCAGATGAACTGAGGAAGGCAATGCCTACATGGCATTTACTCTAAACCACCAAAAAATTAAAAAGGAGTTATGATTATGATTAAATGCAGTTATGATGCTACTCTGTTGCAATCGTTCATCACTCCTCTATCTCTTCCCATTAGAGCATTCTTCCAGATTGCAAGCTCTTTAGGACAAGGCAATGCTATGTGATTGCTACCACGATGCAAATGGATAGTAACAATAAATGCTAGCAAGTGAACTAATTATGCCAGTGTGTGCTTGTCAGCGTGTTTATTTAGGCTGAGTGGCCTAAGATGTTCACCTGCTCTGTGTTAGAATGGGCAATATATGTATACAAATACATATATGTACAAACACACACACACACACACACACACACACACACACACACACACAGAGTCTTTATGTATGAGTAAAAGCCAAACATGATCAAGGAGCTCTTCTCAGTACAGCAAAGAGTGACATGTATATTTCAGTACTTTTTGCTCAATCCATCATTTAATTTCCTTATGGTTGCAAACCCTCACCACAGGATCTTCTATGCCTGTTGCTTTCTACCTCAAGCTGAAACTTGTGCATTTCAAAAAGCATTAGCAAAAAAGAGTCCACTGTTTCCAAAAACAAGTCTGCTCTCAAATTCCTCCGTTACTCAAGGTCAATGGGACAAACCTGGTTGTGTGTACAGACTAGGGAACGAGAGGTTGGAGAGCAGTGCCGTGGAAAGGCAGCTGGGGGTCCTGGTCAGTGGCAAGTTGAATATGAGCCAGCAGTGCCCTGGCAGCCAGGAGGGCCAAGCATGTCCTGGGGGGCATCAGGGAAAGCATCGCCAGGGCAAGGGAGGGGATTGTCCTGCTCTGCTCTGAGCTGGGGCGGCCTCACCTCGAGTGCTGGGGGCAGTTTTGGGCACCATAATATACGAAAGATATAAAGCTTATTAGAGAGAGTCCAAAAGAGGGTAAATGATGATGGCAAAGGGCCTCGAGGGGAATCTATATGAGGATTGGCTGAGGTGACTTGGTCTGTTCAGCCTGGGGAAGAGGAGACTGGGGGGAGACCTCATTGTGGTCTTCAGCATCCTCAGGAGGGGAAGAGGAGGAACCTCTTCACTCTTGTGACCAGTGACAGGATCTGAGGGAATGGCAGAAAGCTGAGTTGAGGGAGGTTTAGTTTGGGTATCAGGAAAAGGTTCTTCACACAGAGAGTGGTTGGGCACTGGAACAGGCTCCTGAGAAAATGGTCACAGCACCAAGCCTAACAGAGTTCAAGAAGTGTTGGGATAACATGCTCAGGGACATGTTGCGATTCTTGGGTTGTCCTGAGCAGGGCCAGGAGTTGGACTTGATGATCCTGATGTGTCCCTTCCATTTCAGCATATTCTTTGATTCTATGATTCTAAGCAAGGAGGAAGGAAAAAGGCTGTTTACAAGCACTGGTGTTAAGAGGTTTGACCTGGTTTTGGTTAAAACTCAGCTATTCCAGTGGAGTGAGCCTCAACTCAGAGAAGCATCGACTCCAGAAAAATTAATCCAAAAAGGGGTCCAATTGTTCATGACTGAAAATATGTACTTGCATATGATGGCTTTCACAGGAACACAGACTCCTGGGTCACACCAAGGACCGACAGTCTCAGCCAATTACTCACATAACCCTTGCCATGTGTGGTCATGCTTGGCAGCAGCTTTGCCCCAGTCCTTTTCTCAAGCAGGACTTCCTAATCCAATGGTGAGAAACCTAATTCCATCCTAAATTTATTCATGACCAGTTTTAATCCATTTGTTCCTGTGCCAACATTGTTCTTTGGCTTATATGGCTCTCCCTTCCTGCTGTTTATTCTCCTGATATATTTGCTGAGTGCTACCAATCCCTCTAAGCTTTCCTTTACCAGGCTGAACAAGAAACTCTGTTTTTGCAGCAGTTACAAAGCAGATGCTGAACCTTCTCTTTCTAGATAGAGCTACCAAAGTCAATGTAAGAGCACTAGCAATTTACACAGCTCTTTTTAAGGCTGATAAGCCTAAAGGATGTGTATACTATCTCTATGGCTACGTTCATTTTGGTGTTTATGATAGGTAGGACCTGTCCATGCTGGCACCACATCGCAGCAGGTCTGGGGGACTGTCATTATTTCTGGCAAAATATGCTTTCCATTGATTCGAGTGTACCAACACCTCTTCCCCATGTCTCTTCCAGACTGACTTAATCCTCCCAAATGTCTCAAATTACCTCAAATGAATCACAGCAGGATGCTGGACAACATTAATACTTCCCCTCCTAGGACAGAAAGTGCAAACAGACCATAGCATCACATTTGACTCTTTTGTTACGTTACCTGGTCATTCACTTACAGCCATTGGCAATGAAGCCAGTTGTCCGAGGGCTTCTCCAGCCCTGCTGTTCCCTGTTGATGAGATCGCTCTTTGTGCACAAACGCAGATGACTCGCCAGTCAATGCCCAACTGTCCTGAAGTTTGTATTATTTCCTTTACTTTCTATTACTGCAGAAATTCTACTTCTGAATACCAGTGGTGACTTCATCACTTAATGCCGGGACCCAATTTCAGGAGCACATACTTAATTTGTGTGCCCATGTCAGTAACAGGAATACTAAAAAAAAAAATCTGCGTCAAGGCTAGAGACCCTATTCCTGTCTAACCCTTTTTTACACAACCTACCACTGATTCCTCCATTAGCTTCTCTTGTCCACCCTCATTTCTCACTTGATCTTTTTCAGATGAACGAGTATTTTTCCAAGAAGGACAATGAACAGTTGATATAAATAACCAAACAGAATTAAAATTTCATTTTTACTTTCAGACTTGCTTTCCTGAGTGTGTGCACTAAGTTTGATCTGACTCAAAAATATGTTATTCTAAGTGTCCAACACAGAAAAAGATGAGACCTAAACCAGGTGGGGTTGGGTGAGATGACTTGTCCAAAGACTGGACATATAAGCCAGGCCCCCATAAACCTTCAAGACAGCATCCTATATTGCTTTCCCAACTGACATTCAACACCTGAAGTGTCTTTATTCCTTTTTTTTTTTCCCCCAGTTAAATGCTCACAAAGCCTTAAAGCACAGTGGTATTTTGCTTTTGTCTTCACAATAAGGACTCTGGTCACTGATGTGTTTTCCTTCTCAGCTCTCTACTTCCAGCTCCCTCCCATGCTTCCTACAGCCATCACGGATCTTATGTTATCTCTACCACACATCAGTAGATGTATTTCGATTTAATATGTCAGCCAGGGGAATTAAGAGTTGCATGTCCACAGTACCCACTCATCAATTTTCCAGGCAAACTGAATTAAAAAATAAGTAGAAATATTTATGTAAGTATATATGAAAAGCCAAATATAACAAACCATTCAGTCTGAGACTTCAGGAAATTAAATTAATGAAAAACTAATAACAGGTTCACAGCCTAGTCATTAAGTTTCTTAAATTGCATTTTGCCTGTGCCAGAATACTGATGCAGCCTGAGAGACTCACAGGTAGCTCAGCAGGTGCCTGTCTATCATCATTATTATGGCACCTATCAGCACCAGTCAGGGCCAGGTCCTTGCCATACTCAGCAGAATACAGCAAAATGAAGTGCCAGCGTATTGCAGAGAGTTATCTCAAAATGATGAACCTAAAATTATTTCAAATTGCCAAAATTGGCAGATTTGATGGAATTAGGACTCTACAGTGGATACAGTAATTTGAACAGTGTATTTTAAGGGCTCTCATTTTAACAAAGCTAGCTGAAAAGACACCCTCCCCCCCTTTGCCTACACCTCAGTGCAAATTATCAATATATACACCCAATATTTTAGCCAAAAGACCATAATGAATAGTTTATCACCTGCTAAAGACAATGAATCTGCTTTCCTTCTCCTAATTATTACATTCCCCTGTGTACTTCGTAGTTTTACAGCAGTATGAACAATGTAAGATGGAGCTACCATTAATGATTCTCACAATTTTGTCATGATTCCCATGACACTTGGTATTTTTTTAAAGGTATCACTAAAATTAAAACAAAAAAGCTCCACCTCTAGTTATAAGATTACGAGGAAACACTTGAAAATGCAAAGCCTAGAGTCTCAGAAATATAGGAAGCAAACAGCAGAAATCTTTCACAAAGATTCCCCTGTGTGGGTCTTTCATGCAGGCAATGACAAGGAAAAACATTCTTTTTAAGGCAAAATAATTGTAAACCCACAAAATTTGGCAGAAAAACTCAAAGGAGGTGTTGTACCAGAAACTTCTTATTTTCTGTAAACTAAATATAAAATTGACTCCGTCAACTTGAAATTCTCACTTTCTGTTAAATTTCATAAAATTATTATAAGCTTGGAGTTGGGAAAGTTCCACAATTTACTGTCAAGTAAAGCAAACTGCTTCTGAAAATAAATCCCTGACTACACTGTGCAAGGGATAACAGAATTAAGAAGCTGAGATGTGTTTATGAATCATGGCTTGAGTTTTTCAAAATCAGTAATTAGCAATTAGCAAAACACAATGACCCAACAATTGTTTTTAGAGCTGTGCATTTGAAAAGAAATTTACATGTAGATATTATCACATGCACTTTAATTTCAAACCACAATTACACTAAGTTTTAATTACTAAACATTAAGATACATTCTAACATATGGCATATGATTTACCATTTGTAATTCAACAACAGAACAACAATAAAACTTAATACATTTATTGGTGAAACTTTATTTTCCACACATTTTAATCATTTTCAATTATTCCCCTAGTAATCTATGCCACAACAAGGTACAGAAAATGCGTACCTATGTTGCAGTAACTGGGTAACAGTTTCTGTGTATTTGAGCATGATACTGCAGACTCATCCTATTTTTCTTAACATCTTGCAATCACAGACATGAGAAAATGTAGATCAAAAAGCTGCAAAGATCAATAAAATTTTTACTTGATGTGGCATGTATTTGAAAATTGCAGCCAAGCTTTACTTGTTTGTTTAATGAAGGACTTCCAAAACACAGCTTCATTTTTATGGTGAGAAGAAATCTGGAATGAAGACCAAACTTTGGCCACCAAAGTTTTGTAAATAAAAATGATCCTCCTTTTATACCAATTTCAGATGTGATGGTCCTATTTGCTCTCTTTTCACTTTTGAGTTTCCCCACAAAGTGCATGCCGATCAAGGGACAAGGCAGAACAGCACTGCCTTTCCTGTGCTACCTCCCTCAGCAGCTTCAAACAAAGGAGCACCTGGATGGGTACTGCCTGTGTGTCACACCTGGACACGAAAAGAATGACACGGAGTCTGGGTTTCCAAAATGCCTAAATGGTCATGCCCCTTAGGGCTCACGTTTTATTTATATCTTTTTGAGAACATCTGTGGATTGGAAGATGAAGTTACCACCTTCAAATCACACTGGTCAAAGGAAAAGTTCATCAAACATCTCCGCCTTCGGAGAAAGAATGCAAAACAACTAGACGGTTAGCAAAACATGGCTATGTTTACAGAAGGTGCCTGAGAATTCTTATCTACAGCATTAAAACATGAAAGCACTGAAAAACTCAGGGCGACACCTGTGCAAGGCTGAATGTTGTTCTCTGCCTTTTCCTGGGAGAGAGGCAGCTCCTCCCACATGATGGTATGAATGTCCATGAACAAGACTGCTTCATAGCAGCTTTCACTGGGTTTTTCTGTTTAATGCCAGGACATCCTGTTTTCACCAAGAGCCTTGAACCTCAATGAAGTGGCAAGCCATGGCTGACATGACTGCAAGCCATCATGACAGACCTCGCAGCACTGAACATGGAAAGTTGACTAAAAAGATATTAATTGAAAACACAAATATTTTCGGATATTTTTTGCTCGTTTTCTTTTTCCCTGCTGGCAAAATAAAATTCAGAGGTCTTAGGCAGAAACCTTCACTCCAAATTAAAGCCATATGCCTCACACTGCTCTCCTGTAAGAGGCACGGATGCAGAAGGAGCAGCTGTGCAACAGGTCTCCATAACGACTGTAACCTACAATTTCATGAATCAGTTAACCCAGAAACTTGCAAAGGAAGTGTAGAGGTGGTACAGTTGCTATATGGTGTAGCTGCTCTATCAACCTCATCATCACCCCCACATGAATCAGAGAAAAAAGTGAAGTGATTGAAAATGTATTTGTCATAAGACAGTAATTGCCCATCAGCTGCTCCATTTCTTTTTGGAGCTCATTGCAATTACTAAGTACCGTATGGATATAAAGTTTAAGCGAAAGGAGATGATAACAAAATAAAATCTTACAAATTAATACAGCAATAAAATAGTTCCAGGTTTATTTCAATAGTATGTCCTTCAGCGTACGAATTATTTAAACAAACTACTTTCAGTAGAACTCAAATATCAAACTACCTCTGCCTCAACCAGGTGCTCATATCCTTTGATTTTTTAGAAAAACATTGCGTTACATTAAAAATACATTTCAGGTCTAGTTTTGCATGACAGATACGTGATGTGTCAATGGATATGTATTATATTCTTCTTCTCAGGCATGCATCTCCTGCAGAGACAGCAGACTACAGAAGCTGACCCTTACTGAGACCATGTTGTCTTTCTGACAAAGGTCCTTTTTAACTTCTTACTTACTCGTTGCTTCCTGCGATTGATAAAAACTTTCGCTCAGCTTGTGATAATTTCACAGGCCCTGAGCACCCTGACCCTGGAAGCCCCAAGGTCAGAAGTCAAGTCTTGTTCTGAAACATCAGTGTGCTTCATATTAAAGTAGAACAAAAGTGAAGAAATATCCACCAGTGTGACAAGAGAAACAGGCAAAATGGGAATGACACCTTGGTCATCTGTTACCCAGGCCACCTCAAGCCATTGACTAAAATGTGATGGAAAAACTCTCCAAGCCTCTCCAAGTCAGCATTCTGTTTAGGAAACACTGAGAAAGGTCTCCAGTTGATTCTTGTTCCTGCCCTCTGCTAAGTGTATGTATCTCTGAGCATCTGGTGACCCAAATAATGTGGCTTTACAAAGCCTACAGAAATTCTGCCAAAGCTTTACTTTGGACCCACAATAACCTGGGCTGAAACACAGAGCAGCTGAAAATCACAACTCAGGAAAGCCAAGACAGAACAATTTCTCCCTAACCTTCATGACATCTCAAGAGCAACAGGCACATGCATGCAACATATTTTTTGCCCAAAGATGTGGTTAGAAGAGTTATTCACCTTCAAGGTATCTTAAAAATTTAGTTTTGAGACTATTTATTGCAGGTAATAAAATAGCTGTGGAAAATTATCAATTCCCAAATGATCTTCAGAACAGGAAAACAAACAGTTCTCAAGTCTCAAATCTGTACATGTCATGCATATTTTACACATACTCTTCCAGGACCGCAGAGAAAATGAAAATGGCAATAATTTCAACAAGAAAAAAAAGGGGTTAAGGAAAATCTTAAGTTCTTAAAATAATACAAGTGGCCATGGTCTAGATTGTTATTGCTACTTGGAGCAACGTAAGATTAAAATCAACACACTCATGCATACTTTTTCTTAACTAAGGCATTCATCTTATGTTCAGGCAGGAAACACCTTAATCAACGTTCAGTTAGATTAAACTAATATGCTGTAGACAAAAGATGTACATATATGTCTGCTGTTTCCTGTGTCTATAAAATCAGCTGTAATGCCCTGCAATTTACTTTTCCACAATAAACAGGACCCCCACTTTTTTTTAGTTTTCTTCAATAAAACACATCCTGATTACACTAGTGTCTTAAAATCATATGAGGAGACTGTAGCTACACTGACAGAATGGTATACAAGTTTAACAGGCAACTTGGTATACCAGATGGGGTCGAGAGATCTGCCTGTAGAGAAAGGAGTGAAAGACTGACAAACTGGATGTTCAGCAGTATCGGCACAAGATGCAGAGCAGCTTTACACTGAGCAGAGTTTTTCCCCACCTTATATCACTGCAGAGCCTAATAAATGGGAAAACAGAAGTCTTTCCAGCAAGTTCTGCAGACCTTTGTAGAAAAACTGCAAAAACTGACATACAACTGCCAAATTTCCCCAAACATTCAGTTCCAATCTATATACAAAAAGCTGCATTTGTTATGGTGACTTTGCTTTAAAACTGTTCTTGTATGTCCTCAGTCTCATATGTCCTCTGGTCTTTCTGCCCCTCAGCAGAAACTGGTGCCTTTTAGTACACAGCCTGGACAAGAAGGATGCCACGTATTCTGTTTCCCCCCAGTCCTTCAGGTTCATGCACCCTTGGGACCTTATTGTCTATCTCAAAACCAGAAAGATGCAGTGACCTTCTGGTTGCAAAGAAATCCTGACTGTACATGACCACTGGTTCAGTTGTTTTTACCTGGCTACTTTCAAGAAAGTGACCACAAAGACTGCAGAAAATCTGTGACGGTCTTCAGGAAAGAAGGCAATGGAGAATTCACACTTACCAACTCTACAAAGGCAAGTCCACCGTAACTGTGAGCAACAAAAAACACGTTCTCTGCAGCTGACTGGGAAATAAAATGGTCCCAAACATAAATTGCATGTTCTTCAGGAGAGCCATTATCCTGCAGAAAGAAATGATGTTTGTGACAATTATCTTTTAAAAAATGGCAATTCTGTCTAAAAACAACGTGTTCCTATATGCTAGAATGTTTTGTTAAAGATCAAATGAATACACACTAGTATCAAAAAAAGAACAGATTCTTTTGTCTAAATAAAGAAAATTCAAGGTTGCAATTTAAAGGCAGTAAAACTGTTGCTTTTTGGGCTTATGTTAATAAATATAACAAAAACTATGCATCTGCAAAATTTTGTGTAAATACCACGATGACAATTCTGCTAAACAAAGGCATTCATAAGAATTAGGAGCTACAGCTTGGTTTTTCATTCTTTTTACAACTCTTTGTCAAACGTTTATTCACTGATGGTTTGTTTAAAGTGCTTATGCTTTAGACTGATAAAACAAATACAAACAGGTAGGAACAATATTAATACATAATCGTAGAATAATTTAGATTGGTAAAGACCTTTAATTTCAGTTTTTACATTTTTTTAAATTCATATTATGAGCCACTGGAAACCTGAATTAAGATTAAAGTTATGGTATTTGCAACTACTCTCTTAAATGTTACTTTTTGTGACTGCAGACTGTGAGACACAGTGCAAATAGAACACCTCTTCACTGGTGGCAGCCATTACTTCAGAGTTTTTGGTAGCTAGGGGACCACCTTTTCTTATTACTGAAAAAGATTTTGTCAAAGCCAGCCAGTGCAAGAGTCACGGAAGGCATTAGAGTGACAAACACTGATTTTAGTGCACTCTCATCAAAACTCACAGTTGTGTACTCCTATCTTAGAGGCTCTTGGCAAGCACTATACCCCTCTATATTTTCCTTATTTGTTGGGTTGTTGAGGTGGTAACTACAAATTTGGTGTAATCTCAGGTGACAAGACTAAGATGGTCTAAGTACCCTGCTCCATCAGTATTTCACGTACCCAGGATAACAATGCTGGCTCTTTCCAGGCTCTTCAATGCCAGAAAGAGCTGATCAGCCAAGGTCATGTAATTTCCTAATATTTGCATCCCTTTTTCTTTTGCTCTGCTCCACCAACAACTTCATATCCTTAGGTGGCTCAGACACAGAAAACAAGTGCCTCGTTTCCTCATGAAAAAGCAAGCACAAACCAGCAAAAGCCACTGGCAATCAGAAGCTGCTAATTACACAGTGTGAATTATTGAAATTTATCAAGAATATTGAAGTGATCTAGATCTCAATTCCATTCTGCAACTCAGTTTTGGGGATTTAAACTCTTTATAAGTGTCTAAAATCAATGAGAAGAGACATAACTAAATAATGTGGTGGATTTCTCTTCTCATGCCCTGTTTCCTACATAAGAGTGAGACGGCTACAAATCTTTTATGGATCCTGACTCAAAGTTTTTAGAATAATGATGTGCTTTTATGCTTTTCCACTATGGCAGCAGTGATTAATAGCCAGAAAAACCTGAATTCCTCTTACTCCTGGATAGATTCTGCTCTTCATTGACTGTGACAGAATGCAGTTTTAACTAATTATGTATCACCTACTGTAAACCACCTCAGTGTGAGAAAGGACTTATTTCAAAAGAGTTTGTTGCTGTTTTGAAATTTGATTGTATAGATGAGTAAAGACTCCTCCCTTTGTGAGGAATGAGGGAAGTTTTTAAAAAGAAATTACATAAAGAAAATATGATTGACAGACCAGTTATTAATAAAAAGCTGAAGAACAACTTGAACGGGAGTCTCCTACATAAAAGTGATGTACTCTAGAATATGTATGGAAAAAGCACATTAAAACACCGGGAAAGTTTTAATTAAAATTACTAATTTATCTAAAAGATTTATGTTAGTTATATACACAGGAGGTACTTGTTTTTCAGTAATAAACTCATTGATACTCTTAAAAGCAATTTTGTATAGGTATCCAATGCTGTTCTAACATTCTGAGGAAAAGAGGATGTTGTTTCTGCTTAATATAGCATTTTCAGGTTACTCTGTATTTATTATTCTACACCCTGCTGATAAAAGCACAGAATTTTAGATTCCACAAGACTAAGACATCAGCATAAAGCTTCTGAACTCAGCCCAAAAAAGCTTTCACCAATCAAAGCATAACCAGTGGTCTAGTAAACCAAATTAATAACTGCACAGCTTCACAGTCCAGTACAAGGACTCAGCAGGATTCTATAAAAGCAAAATGAAATGAGCTAGAATGAGTTAAATATAGACTGTAACAACAGTTTCCTTCATTACCAGTTTAAAAAAAAGCCGTAAAATGTCAGGATAAACTGGGTTGCTGCATCCTCTGCTAAACCCTAAACAAGGTAAGAGAAGCTTGTATGTGTAAGAAGGAGTTTGGAGGAGTCCTATACGTTTAGAAGAAAACCTCTTCCTTCAGAGCATCTGCTTATTTTTTCTCCTTGTAACAAGCCCATATTACCAACACCTCAGACCTAGTGCCAAGTCTGTACAAGAAACATCCAGCTGCAGGAGCACAGCACTTTAGGATTTCAAACTGCACTGAGTCTGTGAGGTTTAACCTCCACTGCCTGGCTTAGATTAAATTATGAGACTGGATGCTGCATTTTCAGTATGAAAGGTGACAATCCCAGGCAACTACTGCTTTCTGTAATTTCACTGCAGCTAAACTGAATGCATTTATATAGAACATGGTTAAATTATTTGATAGAGAGGGGGTATCTTGGTCAGAGTTTACATAATTATCTATACAAGTGTACAGAAGTGACTGGAGATTAGCCTGGAGAAATCACACTACGCACCTCAAAAGGCACCTCAGGCTGAATGCATTCCTGTTTGTGGAACACACTGAGATGGAAAGGTGCTGAAAAACTTGAATTTAGATTTCCAGCTGCTGAAAGCTGGTCACCTGTAACAGGTAATTCTACATCAAAATAAGCGGTCTGGTTCTTTGGAGTTGTGGAAGTCATAGTTCTGGGTCTCCATTCCTCTGAAAACCTTTCCTCTTGATTAATATATATAATTATACATGAAAGGAAAAAACACTAAGAACCATATTATGTGAAAAGGCTCTTGTGCAATGTTTATCTAATACAAAGTAGTCCAAAACAGGGCTATTCCTGGGCCATCCATTGGGCAGAAAAGTGGAGGGAGTGAACTCAGATTTTGGTCTGTCATTTTTTCCAGTATTGCTAGTGCTAGGAGTAGAAAGGTATATAACATTTGAACGGCTGGAGCCATTAGGTATACACAGATAAGCAGTATGCACACCGTGAATACAATATTACATCCTGTTGCATTCAAAAAACAGGTTAAATTTACCAATGTAATATCACAGTCATTAATTGTTAAATACCAGGTTGGAGTGGATGCAGCAACTGAAGCCTTATCAACTATGCCAGATTCTAACACCTAGACATTGTAAGGTCTGCAGTTATGATGGACTACCTGAGTTGATAACACATGGAATTGTCTAAACAACATTTGCATATTTGTGTAATTATTTCCTAAGGTTAATTAGCTCCTGCAAAGCAGCTTGCCCTTTGAGACTGCTTACTGTGACAGGTTCATATATTTTATTTTGTGTTTCAGTGCCAAATTTTCCTTTTTTTTTTTCTTTTTTTTAAAGTAACCTGTTGCTAGAAAGTTAGAGATGGGGCAAGATCTGGAGGCCTTGAACCACCATCAGCTTTAATGGGGCAGAGCAGCTCAGATCCCCATCTTAAACTTCTAATACAGCAAAACTAAAAAAAAATCACATAAAGAAAAAAAATAAAGACTAAAACGTGCAGTTTTCAGATCTGGTAACCTTCTACTTCGGGGATTTTTTTAAATCAAGGAGTAGAAATCACATTTTTCTGAGACAAGTGAAAAGTGCACACAACTAGGGAAATACACCACACAACTTGAATAGCTTTTTAAGAATTTATTTGAAGATGGTTTCTCTAATTACCAC
The DNA here is from genome assembly GCA_013399875.1 of Gymnorhina tibicen. Classification (NCBI taxonomy): domain Eukaryota; kingdom Metazoa; phylum Chordata; class Aves; order Passeriformes; family Artamidae; genus Gymnorhina; species Gymnorhina tibicen. The sequence goes on from VXAZ01001317.1 coordinate 122,660, forward strand.
TTATCACAGCAAAACAATTTCTCTTTCTAGCTTGATAAGCTACTGTAAACAAGTATGGTACACGCATTAAATATGGGAGAACAGAACCACACACTGGCTGGAGGCAGAAGGATGCAGAAGGCTCTGATCTCCTGTCCCTGGAGATGTTAGATCTTTCCCACCAGCAACACCTTGACAGTCACATACAGCTTGTCCCATTGCCTCAGGGAGCCTTGGGGCAGGCAAACTTGCAATTCGCCTCAACCCTTCCAAAAAATCTTTCCATTAAAATTCATGTAAGTATAAAAATACCTTGTTACAACAGCACCCATCATGGGTACTAAACGATGCCTATCACCTGCTGCATTTTTCTTACTCCTTTTGCAAATATTTGCCTCACATGAGACAAAAACTTTTCACTAGAGTGGAACAAAATGATGACTATACGATGAGTTACTATCACTCAAGCAGCTCCAAAATTTCAGTGCGGGACATGGGCTAAGAGGCTTTTGCCATGGATTAGGAACTAATTTAGTGACCCCCCAAAACAAGACTCTCCCAAACCAGACACTGCTCCTCCCACCTCTCTTCTGGTGGGAGACACAAAAGTCAGAGTTTATGGGTTGAGTTAAGAAGAATTTACTGGAAACAGCCACGAGATAAGAAAACAAACAGTAAGAGATATTAATAAGAAAAGTATACAAAAAAGAGGTGATTTACATGCAAAAAAATGCTCACTGAGCCCAAGCTGACCCGGTGTGACCCTGCAACAATGAACAAAATGGCAGACAGACCCTCCTCACCCATGCTTTTCCTCCTGACCACAATCCATGCCCCGGCCTTCTGGGAAGTAAGAATCCCTCATTTGTGCCTCAACAGTGACAAGAGGTGATATAGAATAATAACCTAGACAAGCCCACATGGCTCCAGGCTCCATTCCCTCACAGCTACTGCATAAAAATTAACTCTGTCCTGGCTGAGAACCAACCAGGATAGTTCTGAATGCAAGAAAGCTGAAACAGGAACAAAAAACCAGCCAGCATGTGATTTCCCACCTCCAAGACAGTAGAAAGGGCATTATGACCAGAGAAGAGGATGAAAGTAAGGAGAGGATATAAACTGAAAACAGGAAAAGAAGTGGAAGCCAGCATCTTGTATTAATGTATTTCTGCAGCATGAGTATGTGAAGGCAAGACTTGAAAGTGTCTAGCTCAGGACATTTTAAGAAGATTGTGACTTTAATTGAGAAACTCCAGTGTTTTAGGAAGCATCCCATCTATGCGAAAATCTTTTTTACCTTTTCAATCATGCAGCTGAAAGAATTCTTGCACAGTTATTTGGGAAAGGTTCCCTGCTCCAGTCTGAGCGGTGATCCCAGAACACAACAGGACAATTCCTACTCATAAGAGTAGGAACAGTATTTCTGCTTTACTTACTGACACGGGCAACACTAATCTGGATGCTACATGTTTGGAGATACGTAAACATGAAAATGGGTCAGCTCTTGCACAACTCGTAAATAACTGGGCTTTCAGGAAGCAAGGCAATAGCCATGCCATAGCAGTATCTTCTATACAGCGGCAATTGCAGCTGTGTGAAACCAGACAAAGGGAGGCTGCAGAAACAAACAGCAAGACCATCTCAGCAGCAAAGCAGCTGTGACTGGGGGAGATAATAGTGGACAAAAAGTGACAGTGGAGGCAAATTATACCAAATCTTAAATCTGACAACATGTATCTGAACTTCAGTTTAGCAGGTCATGTAAGAAGCACAGGAAAGCAAGGATGATGAAGACTGAGCAGTGAGTCAAGCAAGTTATTTTAGTTGCTGTGTCCTGAGTGAGAAAGAGACAACTTGAGAGAAAACAAGAGGAGAAGAGATGAAATCATAGACAGCTGATGCTCTGGCCTTGAAAGTCTGAATAGAGGACACACTTCTTTCCTCCTTTTATAGGCTCTGTATGGATTTTATTTGCATACTTTGCTATATTAAAACCACAAAACTCAGCAGGATTTGATCAAGCTGTGCCGAGTGGGTTCATGGTCATCACTGTCTGGGGTAGCTCTATGGAAACACAGAGCATTGAATCTGTACTGGTTCAACACTAAAATCATGTAAATGCATGCGAGTCATGTTATTTTATTCAGCATCTGTATTCAGAAATTCCTTACTTATGACCTTAGAAGGGATTAAATCATGAGTCTTCAGATGTAAAAATGCCAGACTCTTCCACTTGCAGGAAGAAGTGGTGAAATAAAAAGTTATACTGTCTTTTTAAGGGCACTTTCTGAGGTTGGGGGCAAGACACATACTCTGGTAGTAGGTAGCAGCCAGTTTTGAGACAGAAGGAGAGACCAGGTATCACAACAGCTAAGTCTGGTCATTTGTGGAGTTGCAGGATATAAATAGCATGGCCAAGGTCGTTAACTGGCACACGCCTTCAAAAACCAACATGACAAAGTGACTTAAGGTTGCTCTTTTTTTGAATTACAGATCTCAGTCTTACTTCCAAATCCATTTGAAATGTTTCTGTACAATTTCTTCTGCCTATTTTATTTGTGAATTGGGCTGGTGATGGAAGTGTTCCCAATATTGCTTATGAAGCCCCAGTAATGTTGTGTGCATAGAGTCAGCAGCACAAAGGAAGACCAGAATTCTTACATAGTGCAGTTAAATGTACATGATATTAAGTTAAGTGTGGTTCCACCACCAAAACTGCCAATATTTTATCAGGAGAGCACGCAATCTCAACACTCCTGCTAAAGGAAAAAGTATTCCATGAAACATGCAGTATCTGGCATATCAAACAGCCAAATAAAAGATGTAAATCAAAAATGCGGTGGACTGACACAAAATTTAAATTGCCTCCACCAGTGCAGAGAGGATGAAGGGCTGGTTTGGGAGGAAGTGGTGATACCAGCACTTTGCTATGGTATGACTGCTGAGATTAGGCTTAAAATTACAAATTTTAGCTAATGCAAGACTGACATCTAGCCATAGTTTTTATGCTTTGTGTTTTGGCTCTTCCCCAGGGCTCCTGCTCTCCCCAGCTCCCACCACAATTACCATCGAAGATGACTTCAGATCCTGTCCCACTTTCCCCACTTCAAATGCAAGCTGGGTTTCCCTGGTGAGGGTGGTCAGGAAATAAAGTTCAGACCTATGCTATATATATATATATGTGGGAACAGAGCAAGCTTGGATCCTAACATGCTAGGGCAGCAGGAGGGAATTACTTTTCCCCTTTATACTCCAGTTTTATGGCACACAAGAGAAAAAACAAAGCAACTCCAAGACAGAAAAGCATTTTTCCAGCTAAGCCCTTGATCACTACAGTTCCTAACCAATAACCTAGAGCTACTTTTGGATTAAAAAAACCCCAACCCACTCTCATCTCCTGTTTCCAAAGTGCACCAACCATATCTGCTTGGTGAGGAACAAGCTGGAAATCAAAACCGTCTTTCCACTCTCTTGACCACAGGACCTGACTACAAGCATTCACTTAAAATATTTCAACAGGCCTGAAACCTGTTCACCAATGGCCCGAAAACCACAGAGAGACACTGTCAGTGCCCACAACTGTTCTTTAGAGAGGTGACAATGGTCTCAGCTGCATGATTGTATCACTGATGTAATACTATACTTCCTTTCTGGCAAATGTGGGCCTTCACAGGAGGCCTCTGGAGCACCACCACGTCAGAACTATGCAGATGTTATATGATACAGGAGCGTTTTTAGAAGGCTGGTGTTGCAGATGGAATTTCTTAGATTTCCATTGGAACTGAGAGTTAAGCAGGGTGAGTTTGGACATGGATCTGTGCAAAAATAAAGACAGCAGCAAACATTGCCCGTGGTGTTCAATCCACAGTGACTGACCCTCTCAGCATGGCAAATACCGTCTGCTGCTCTGTTCAAATGCTCTTATTTCTTCAGCTTTTTATTTGGAAATTCAAGTGACTTTATATCCTGAAAGGGTTTTCTGTTTATAAGGTAAATCCCAGATTTCAGGCTAAATTAATTAAGTCTCAGATATTATTATAGCATCATCGCCCTGGTTAAAGCATTGGCTTGTCAGCCAGGGTAAGGCAATTTTATCAGGCTGTTGTTCCAGTCTGGATTTCCCCATTATTACTTCTTAGACTGTACCAGGGGAAGTTTAGGGTAGATGTCAGAAAAAATTCTTCACAGAAAAGAGTGATGGGGCATTGGAATGGGCTGCTCAGGGAGGTTGTGGAGTCACTGTCCCTGGAGGTGTTTAAGAAAAGACTGGATGTGGCACCCAGTGCCATGGTTTAGTTGATGAGGTGTTAGGTCATAGGTTGGACTTGATGACCCCAAAGGTCTTTTCCAACCTAGTTCATTCTGCGATTCTGTTGGAGTCTGGCATATCTTGCCATCAACTTTCCACCCAACTGTTGTCTAGTAAAGTGCAGGAAAGGAGACCAAAACCAAGAAAAAATCAGAAAAAAAACAGTTTTTCAGTAGCTCTTAATTATGACCTTCACCAATAAGTTAATTATTTTATTATTAAGAGAAGAATGTAAGTAAACACAAATATGACATTTGTCTTTTTTAGTCTGGGCATAAGAACATTGCTGACTCACTGAGATGAAAAAGGTGCAGGAGAAGAAAATAAATAGGAGGAAGGAGGGTAATTAATCAGAGGAGGCTTTACTTACAAAAAAAAGTAACTACTTTCCCTTTTAGCTCTCTGACAGACTTCTTGATTTTTGTGTATTTTCTCCCTTTTCCATATAATTTGCAGGGTTCCAGGCAAAGGAGGGCTGAATTTGAAGTAGCATGTTCTGGCAAACAGACTGAAGATGTAATAAATAACAATTCCTCAGACCAGTCCTATCTGCACAGTCACACCATGGCTATGGACAAATACCTGTGCAGTTCACAAGAAAATCCCCATGCCATGATGATCTAAGCATATCTGCCAATCTGTGCAGGTGGACTTACACATTCTAATTTAAGTAACAGCTACAGCAGCTTGGCCGAAGAGATTCCAATTGGTAAAAATACTCAAAGACTGGGGTAGCTGCATTTCAGTACTGTTACAGATATCTACAATTTACATCCTTTTTACGTCTCCTTGTACTTTTTTCTCTCTTTGCAAACTACTCAGTCTCAGGGATTGAGATTCTGCCCACAGCATATTTCTGCATAACATAACTCCACCAAACACAGCCTTTTGTATCATCAAATTATTGAAATAAAAGAGTATTTCTTAAACAAACCATCAGGTTGTATCTTCACAAATATTCTCCTTAGCAACTACGTTTCTGGCAATTAACAGATTAATTGTGAGGGCAAGTAAATAAAAATGAATACAATATTTTTATAAGAAGAACTATCTTCAGAAGCCACAGAAAGATCATGCCAGTCATTTAAATGTTTACATGCATTTTTCTCAACACTAAAAGTAATTCCTTTGGAAATTAATGCATCTGAAACATTCAAAAACTCTTAATGGCAGTCATGCAGAAGTGTTATTTTTCTATTTCCTATAGCACTTAAAAGCCTATTTTACTCTCCTGTTCTTTCAACCTGTTTATATATTGTAATGAGAAACAGACCTTTTTTTAACCATGCTATTGCAAGAAAAATACCACTTTTGCCAAGAAAAATGCAGCTTTCCCCATTACAGGAAACAATGAATCTACACAAACTTCAACACATTTAAGTAAAATAACAACTTAGTATTTTCATTAACAGTTATGGTTTCAGAACAAACCTCAGTTGTAAAGTCTCTGTTAGAGAGTTTATATCTTTTGTGTGAATTAAACTAAATAGAATGGCTTTGCTCTGTACTGTTCTCCATTTCTCCATCTCTATTTATTACACTCAAGAGCAGTTATTTAAGTGAAAGCAAGATTTAACAGGCTCAAAGCTATTTGATTTCTCTTAATAAAGACCGCAAAGTGCTCAGTGCTTTACGTGAACTGATATATTACTTACTTAATGCACAGTTATAAAGATTTGCTAAAGTGCCTTAATATGTAGAGGACTATAGTTAATTGTATTTGAAGTAACTGTCATTAGCTTATAAAGTAATTATCTAAAGACAAACACAATCTGAAATTCAGATTTGAATCTTCTGTTGGTTCTCATTTCAATAAGCTGAAAGGTTGAATGTTTAGCTATTTAACCCTGAATTCTGCTTCTCCATTTTCCTGTGCCGATGCACCTCTCTTATTTTTGTTTCTCAAGAATGTATCCCAGGAAATGATCTTTCATCCCAATGAGTTGCTACACAACCTCGGAACTTGCCTGTCGTACCTCTGTCTTGAACTCTGTGATTCCCTCGTGTTGATTATTTCATTAAAACAGGCTCTTTTCCACACAGGTTAGCAAGGCCATTGGCATTGCAGCAGTGGTGCATCGCTGTCGTCAAAGATCATTAGATATTAGATCAACAGCAATTTTCTTCTAACACATTGCAATTTTTTTTAACAACTCAAAACATCCAATTACATAACAGACAGCTTGGCTGTATTTTAAATTAGCACAGATGCTAAAGCCAGGAAATGTAATTCTCAGGATATCAGAACAAAAGGTTCAAAGTAAAAAAGAATTCTTATATACCATAAGATTATCAGGACTAGACTGTCACACTGTGACCTTCCTGGCGTCTAGCTAATCTGACAATATTTGGCAGAGCATTGTTTCAAATCAATAACTAATTAACAAAGTACAAAAGAAGTTGTACTGTTTTTGAGCCTCCTTGTTAAAAATGGCTTTTGGTTGCACATGGGCAGAAAGGTCACTTTTATGACATCTTCAGGAGTCTTTCAACACCTTGCCACTGTCAGATTAAATTACTTTTAGCAATTAATTGTCATAAATTAAAACAGAAGCAAATTTGTTACAGCAGGTTGTCGTAATGACATAGTGAACAGTTGTTTTGATATGAATTTTTTCCACCGACCCTCTATCATATCCTAATTTTTTTGGTTGACCTAACTGGAAAATTGGGAGCAATCTTGTAACTCAGGCAGCATAGACCAAACATTGGGTGTCTTATTGAGATTATAGACGGAACAATAACAGAACAAAAATTCCAGAGATAACTGAAAATCCTGAGAATATGTATCTTATATAAAATATGTACTCTATGTCTATGTGGCTGTGGGGGGTAAGAAAAATAAAGCCCCAAAAAATCTCATGGATGTCACTTTTGTTACTGTTATAAATGGTCCTTGATGCCGTGTTAATCCATTATTAGAAAACACCATTTGTTTGATGTATTTTAAGACAAAGATTAAGTGGATTGAACATCTGCAGCCTTCCCCCATTCAAACCATTACTTAGTTTTGGAGACATGGATCTTATGTGATGTAATGAAAAAATTTTCTGTTCTTTTAGTTCCTTTTGTTGATCTTCTCTGTATCACGATGCACACATATTGCCCGTCTTACAAATTAGTCCTTTAACATTTATCATCTCAAGTTTGAGTCTGCTAAAAACCATTACATCAGAATGAAAACAGACAGCAATCCTAACAAAAGTCCCCTGGATAAACAGGAAAAGAGAAGCAGGACAGGCTCCATCCTGCACCGCAGAAGAAAAAGATTGGGCAGAAGAATGGACCTGGGCAACTGCAGGATCTCTCCTCAATGGTGTCAGCAGAAAAGCTGTAACCCCAGGAAGTCTCTGGGTAACTTGTCTCTAGTCCTGGTTGCCCTGTAGGAGCTGATTAACCAGATCTTCAGGCTAACTGAGATTCTGGAAGAGATCTGAGAAATCTTAAAATGAGCAGCAACAGAACACTGTTTAACAATCTATGTTCAACATATTTTTCTATGTTTGTTTTTAGCTCTATTAGGAAAATGTTTCTATATTAACATATTCTAAACCTTAAATCTTGTTTAGCAATAAAAGATGAAAATGAGTGGTAAGAACTCATAGCTGCCAGGTGAAATCCTGCATACTGTGATCCTGTTCAGTGTATCCTAGTACAATGACCAAATACCCAAACTGACTCTACCAAGCAGCATGGACTTGTTTGGAGGTGGCAGCATTCACACAAAACAGCACAAAAGTTTCTTAAATAATTTGTAACTCTTCATGAACATGGGCACAGGTATAAGAGATGAAGAAAAGCAGGGGCTTCACGGCAACCTGTAGGTAATGCACTGGCCTGCTGCTAAGATTTGGGTCTCACCTTGAAAATAGCAGTCTACACAAAGTCGTCTAAGAAGTAGTTGTGCACAGTCTTAATTAAACCACTGCTTGCTAATGCTTTAATAAAGTACAGCCTTTTTAATTCTGTCATGTCTATTCACTTCTAAACACACACATAGCAAATAATCAATTTAAATGTCATGGGGTGTTTTTACTCTTTCTGAAACTGAAGAACTGCTTTATAGTTTAAAATGAAATCTTGTGGACGCAAATTAACAATGTAGACAAAATCCTGATGAAGATAACAAAGGAGAGGAAGTAGGAAGGATGTGGGCAGTACTTGTATCCTTCCCATTATTCCAGAATGGTCATGCTAATAACATCTGGACAACATCTGGAAAAACTCCAGCTGCTATTCTGCTTGAAGGTCCTTCAGCAAATGTTCTGTCTTGGGGAAATTCTTGATCTCTGAAGAAATCATGAATATTTGCTCAACACCCCAGTGTTAAAAATGCCAAGAAATATCACTGCCTGTGTGTAGGGGTTTGTATCTTTCAAGATGCATTTCTGTAGCAGTACTTGTGCAAGACCACATTGTTTTAACCATGCTGATAGCTCAGTAAGCCTCCTGGTCTAAATCACCTGCCCCTCTTCTTGTGGATGGCCAGCCACAACCTTGGTAATGCTAAATGTTCTGAGACAATGAAATTTGCTTCTCTTCACATTGTCCACAAAGTCTACCCATAGACAAAATACTTCGAGGGCTGAGGAGAAACTTAGTAATGTCAAATCACTGAACTACATCAGCTGGACAGAACCTCAGAGGGTCACCTAGTCTAAAACTATGCTCAAAGCACTTTCAGCCAGGACTGGTCACAGCTGCTGTACCTCATACTTTCCAACAAAAGCAAGAAAGAGGGAGCTCTGTAGTTCTAGTGCTGCAGAAGTATAGAAACATACATTGTGAAAGCTCCCCAAACTTTGATTCAAAGGCACTTGAGGAAGAGTGACTTTGCACACACTCCAGAGAAATCCTGAAGATGACTACAGCACTTCAGATGTGAAGTAATTTATGTTACTTCCATGCCATAACATTTTCTTTCCAACTTTTGTATGCTCTGTGGACCCTACACTACAACTGTGTATTTTCTTTCCAACTTTGTATGCTCTGTGGACACTACAACTGAGGCAGTGGTCATCTTTTGCAATCTGTCTTTGCTACTCTAGCAAAGCTGAACTCCGCCTGGTCACTTTATCTTTGGGTAGAAACAGCTTTATTCATGGTGTTATTAGAAAATGATGTCATGGTTGTTTACCACTACCATAACAGAATAGCAACAGTGTCTCAGTTTCTGCTCCAAGGATGACACTGTTTGGTGCCCAGTTAGAGAAAAATCAATTTACGTGTCAGCCAAACTCTGTAAGTCAGATAGAGTAGCTCAAAACAGAAAGGGAAAGGAAATGGTAAAAGAACATAATGAGCTAACAGCAAACAGCAGCAGAAAGGTATTTAAGACGAGTAGTCTCCACGATCAAACTAAATGCTGTTATTTTAAGATCTATCACAGCCATAACTCATTTGCTCACTTAAGGCAATGCAGTCAGAGCCTGCATGCAGTCAGAGCAGCACGCAGCATCTGAAACCTTGACATAACACACTGAGGAGAACTTCACACACAATCTTCACTAGTAAGGAATTTAAAGATAATCAACAGTCATTAAATGTAAGCCTACCTTTTTTTGGCAACCAGTGCAAGGGACACATGATAAATAACACAATCCTGCATCAAATGTGTTTGTTCATTCTTCAAACAGGAAAAGCAGAGTAGCTAGAGAAGTAGAGAGGTGTCCTACAACGTGGAATGTGTGAGGGCAATGACGTATCAAAGGGTAAGGCCACAAAATTAATTGCAGAACCTAGAATCTTTCAAAATTACTTAGGCAGCCTAAACTTTGCTAAATTTCTTCGTTACTTTGATAACTACAAACGTATTTCTCAGCAAATCAGATCCCCAAAGAAATAAATATCTGTTGTCTTAACATCTACATGCAATTAAAGCTTCTCTTCTCCCAGGTTAAGAACAGAGCGGTTGTGACACAGTTAAGTGGTAACTGTCCACTTTTATAGGACATAGACTGAACTGGCAAGATCCATGAAATCAGATTATTCAGTTACACAGCAGGTGGAAAAGATAGGAGACAGGAATGAAGAAACATCCTGGAAGGAAACACCAGTCCAAAAGAACAAACACACTGCAGATGCATATGAAGTACCAGCTGTATAGCCTGAACTAAATATATTTTAATTCTCTGCTGTACTATATAATAAATGGATACACTCATTTAATCTTTGCTTTTCAGAAAAAGAAAACTTTCCAGTCTCACGTACCCTACATCTGTCATAGTCCACATCATGTCAGAGGCTACCTTATGCAGTTTACAGGATGCCAAAGATGCAAGAATGTGAGTAGCTTTTGTGTGCTTTAGTGTAGGTAGTGCCTGTGTGCACACACTTGCACAAGTATTTGCATGATACTTTTCTCACTCACTCCATGTTTTTGCTAGAAGTACCAGACAAGAAGATCTCAAACTGCTGCTTAAGAGCCCAGAAAATCTTCAGCCTCCTCAACACACACAACTCTTGGTAATTCTAAATGCACATCAAGTTCATTTTATTTAGTGGTTTCTCTCCAAGCAGTGCCATCTATTGGGAAAACAAATAAAAATTCAAGTTTTACTTGAAAATACAGAAAACATACCTCACTGGGTATCAACAAATTCATTCTTGCCAAGCACTGATCAAAAAAGACAGAGAAAGAGAATGAGAATCAACTGTTAAGCAACAAAAGTGTAGAACAATGTGTCTGAACAGCATGCAGCCCATTCAGGGGAAAAAACCTGCTACCAACACCACTGATCACAAAAGACAAAAGCATTTTTCATCAGTTTAGAATCCACTTTTAGCCAGATAGTGGCTATAGGGAGATAGAGATAAAACAAGGATTCAGCTGAGAGAGGAATGGGAAGATCTCTCAAAATATAGATGAGTTAAAGGCTGGAGATAATTGTATAACTGACTACTTTAGGAATTACTTCTGCCTGGACACTATGGAAATGAAGTTAAGAGCTCTGAAGTTGGCAAAACCTAGTTCTTGGGGAGGGCTGATCTGATACGGAATTCACTAAGGTATAGCAAGAACAATATGCCTAAGAGCTCACAATAAGGCATATTTCTTTGCCTGCAGAGTGATGACATCAAGCTGATTAAAAAGATCAGCCTTGTTCTTCAAGATAAACAATTCAAAATAACATCACACAGTATATAAATTCACAAAAGGTAAGGATTTTAGTTAGTAAAATCCTGAACTTGTAAAGATTTTAAAATTAAATTAGTTAATTGCTGTAATACTTAATTTTTCAAATTTCAGCCACCTATGAATTGCAGTAGAACTGACATTTCTTCCTGGGCAGCTTATTTCACATTGTTCCATGCCTCTTGTTTCCTCCACTATTTCTAGCCCCTTTGGCAGCCGTCACTGCTGCAGGCAGCCAAGCAGCCTACACAGGAACCACCAGATTTACCTTAATCCCAAAAGCTAGGGTTTTTTCCCTTCATTTTTTTCCCTGAATTTACACTTTGTTTTCTGTAACAGATGAGGTGAAAACATCCTTGAACTTACTGTGCATCCTGTACTCCAGTTCCCTGTCTGCTGATATTCAGTTCCTAGACTCCACAAATGTTTCTTTGACCTCCATGCCTGCAGTACAGCCCTCATATCCTCCTATCCAAAACACATAAATATTTCTAGAGGCATTCAGTGGAGTGATATGTCTCCAGAGAAAAGGGTTCTTTTGCAATAATGCCATTCAGCTTAAGATAGCTACAAATATTTATCTCAGTAATTAATTTTTATCATCTCTCACTATATCAAGGGTCTTATGGCTGACTGGTCCCCAAGAAAAAAAACACGTGAAGAACTTTAAAGTTTTGCAAAAAGGTGTATGTTGCCACTTGAGCCTCTGCTAAATTCTTTCTGCCAATTTTCCCACAGACATTGAAATCTAGTATCAAAACATGCAACTGTATGCAGCAGGTTAGAGAATGTTATCCTCGTTTTTGTACATCAGCTAAAATCCTTTCATTCTGTTAGATAAATGATAAGGGATACCTGCAGAGAGCAATCTGCACTGGACCAGAAGACCTCCAAGGTCTTTGCAGTCCTTCACTGCAGTCACTCTACAATCAAAACCAGGCAATATTAGAGTACAACATATTTCGATGACTTTATTCACTTTTGCCTTCAACAAGTACGTCCACATTCTGCTGAGCCGGTTTTCTTCACCATTACCTCACACACTGGCCAGGTTTATGAGCATGAATCCCATCTGAAAGGAAGAAGGACTCCTTCGACATGTGAGCGAGAGTCTTTTTTAGCACCATGGGAGCACCATACAGCTTGTGGTGGGAACACAGATGCAAGCTGGTTCTTTCTTTTGGAAACTTACATGGCTTGCCTCACGTTTTAGGAGCTGGATCTAACAATGGACACTTTATTGGCATCATGTAATAAATGTCTGAAAGACACCAAAGTTAGATGGTCCCAATTTATTCCTTTTCTTTGATTAAACCATATTTGTGAAATGCAGAACAAAGAGAGGGTATAGCAGAGAGAAGAGCCAATGGTGTTCTTGAAGAGATACAGAATGTCCCTTCAGTGATTATCTGTGTCTCTGATTTCTCAATTGCTCAAGGAAAAGAAGACAAATAAAACTTATCGGATTAGTAGATGCAAAACTTACCATAAGAAATCTTTATAATCTCAGGATTTTAAAAAGATCTAAGTTAGCTGCTCATGCTAAATGGCTTATGTATAAATTATTGAACACTACTTTAGTTTAAACTCTCCATAGTTTAGCCATTTAATATAAGATGCCTGTTCATTGTAGTATCTATAGAATAAAACATGACATATACATATTTATCCTGATTTTCAGAAACTACTATAGGAACTTAAAGCTTATCTGACCTTTTAGGAATGATGCAGAAGCCTAACTGTAGGTGCTAAGTGTCATGGTAGATGTTTAACTTCCAGCTGCTGGCCCAGGGTGGTGAAGGTCTCTGGTGGCACAGGTTTTTCAAGACCGGATCTCTCCAGGTGTTCCTGGAGCACTCAGAATGTCACTACATGTTTATGTTCCAGCACCTAAACTGCAGTGTCTTCTCAGCTTTGAATGCCCAGTGCCCAGCAGTACATGGGGCAAGAACACCACCACTATGGTAGTTTCTAGGCAGTTCTCACGAGCTTTTTACTATCAACATTATTTTGCTGTTGCTTACAAGTGAAGGAGATTTCTCAAGAACATAAGGAACTAACAGGCTTTAAAAGTGGGCAGAGTAAAACCATGTGTTATTTCAGAGGTATATATAAAGTAACACTGGCAGTTGTAAAATGGGAAACAAAACAGGCATTGTTTGTTGTAAAAGCGGAAACAAAACATCAGCATGAGACCCTAGAGGTTGAAGTCCTGACACCCACGTCTGCCACAGACATTCTCTGTGCTGAACACGTCCCTTACCTCTCAGGAGCTGTTTGCCTAGAGCTTGTCATTTTGTCTCCTGTGGTGGAATAAAGGGCTTATTAGCTTTGTCTCCAGCAGCAGGCTAATGTAGTCACACAAGCTTTGGACAAGAGCAGGCGTGCACCTTGCCAAGTCAGAGAGTACGTCACTGGCCCAGAGATGGCCACAGGGTGAAACCGATGGCTGGTGGGACTGTAGCTATGTTGGGAAATGGCTCAATCTTCAATATGAAAGAAACCCATGCCGCTGAAAGGTCATCTCACACAAGTGGACACTCTGCCGTGACCTTCACTCAGGCTACACTTCACGTCAGCCACACTGAACAATGAGTAGAAATGGCACAACTGTGCTTGCACACTTGCCAGGACTTCCTGTATACCAGCAGTCATTGCTTACTTAAGTGTATACTAAAACAACTGCCTTTTACCACTTTTTCCTAAATACTGGCACAAATTATCCAGATGTATCCATTTTTAGTAAAACAAATTAACTGGTTGCACATGATCTTTTCCTATTTAATCTCTCACAGAAGATAGGAAAAATTATTTAGGAAAAGTATGTTACACCCAAAATTAATTTCATTAATATGCTGTTAATAGAAATGGTGCTGTTATAGATTGTGCTATAGAAAAAATAACATTTGCAATAATTATTCAAGCAGATAAGCTCAGTGGGGAAAAAAAAGGACAAAATTGCTAGCATACAGGCTTTGGAAAGGCTTATCCCTTTTGTCCACAGAACCTAACCCCATTAGTTGGTCTGATGAAAGCGATCCTTCGTACTTCTTCCTTGGTTGCCTCTTTGATATCCTTCAACTGCTGGGGCAACAACATTATTGCAAATTACTATTACAATAAAATTACACAATTTATATGTTCTCTTTAGTAACATTTCAGAATCCACTCAGTATACTTGTTTAAGTGGTGAATGAAGTTTAGAAGGTGGAAAACACTAATTTACATTTTTAAGTATCTTCTAACATAGAAAAGGCACTGTCAGAGTGAAAATCTTTAGGGAATGGGAGATGGCTGCAAATGCAAGTAAATATCATGTCACACTTAAGCCTGTATGATCTGTTTCCACAGAAAAAGGTTAGAGACCAACAAATTCTCAGTTTACTTCAGTAACAAATGAAGGCTGGCTAGGGTAATAAGTTTCTGGGGAGAAAGCATTAGCCCACATGTACAGAGCAGCCTCTGGTGGTCTAAGAAAAAATGGTAATATTTATAACGAAGGGTAGAAATATGTTTTTAAAAAGGATGTATGTACATATTTAGCTATTTTATTCAATCCTCCATTCAACACATTAAAAACCAGATGCTTTTAAAATGATCTGTCAATATGCTTGTTAAAATCTGAACAGTAAGAGTATTAAAATTCATGTGCATTCATTAGCACATTATATAAAAGTAAAATGCTTGTGTTTAATCATTCCATAAAAGTATTATAGTCAATGCTGATTATCAAAAAGTTTTTTTCTTGGTTTGCATCGCTAAAATTGAAATCAAATTTACAAGAATGTTACAGAATTGATGACATTTTCTGTCTTCACTTGTGAATTCAGTTGGCAGATGTTTTCAAGAACAAAAAAATCTGTCTTATTACAAAACATATTAAGCAGGTTTTCCTGCCATAATGTTTGACATGATGTTTATTACCCAGACCAAATCAGTTCCTTTAAGAAGCCATAATGTATGCCAGAAAGTACATTATTTCATAGTTTAGGAAACTTCCAGCATGAACAGTAAGTACTTTGATCTTTCAAAAGCACTATGCTTAATGCACTACACACTGCCATAGTCATTTTTATTTATACTCATTTTGTACAAAAATACAGTGCAGTTCGATATTTTGTATTTTAAGACTCTGCTTTTACATATATATTCTTGAATACCCCAGCCATTTTTTTTCCTATGAAAATAAAGAAAATACTTAATTACCAAGGAAGAGTTCTAATTGTCCAATTCTTGGAAAATCTAGCTGCACAAGTGGAACCATCAACCAGACAGCTTTAATATATTCAAATGGTATTTCCTCATCAGATCACAACAGATCTCAGTGACCCTATGAGAAGATAACTGAGGAAACTTATTCCTGCTGCTTAACAGTTTGAAACAATTTCTCCAGCATATTTGACACAACCATATTTTCCTTCAATGTTAGATGAAGTTAAAGCCTTCCTGTGAGGAAATTTTTCATCTAGTCTATCTGTACCACTTTTTCCTACTTAGCAAAGCTGACATAAGGCCTGCCCAGGTTTTTCAAAACTCTTTGATGAGATCATTACAAATCATATACCATCCTTAAATATCTCTGTTGAG
Organism: Gymnorhina tibicen; assembly: GCA_013399875.1. NCBI lineage: Eukaryota > Metazoa > Chordata > Aves > Passeriformes > Artamidae > Gymnorhina > Gymnorhina tibicen. Next base: position 138,670 of record VXAZ01001317.1, read on the forward strand.
TGACAGCATGTTTTATTTTAAGAGTCTAGTGAGTCAAATGTATGCTATACTATACAGCAAGTAAAGATTGTATCTGAATTGCCCTTTGAGATCACTGCAAACCAGCACCAACACTGTTACCACAGCAGCCTGTGGAGGCAAGTCCCTGGGTGCAGGCAGAGAGCAATCCTATGAACTCAAGCATGAGAGGCAAGAAAATTGCAAATATGGCATTGCACTTCTTGCAACTCCTATAGACTTAGCAGTTCTAACCAGCAGAATAAATGGAACCCTACTGATGGTCCAGTTTTATTTCAGAAACTGTTAAGCAAGGAAATCGCATTGATTTGTCCTGCAATACACTAAAGCAAGTATGTGTTTCTTTCTGTTTCAAAAAACTATGTGTACTAGAGTCTACTAAGAAAAAAAAACCCAAAATCATTATTGCAGAATACAACACCAACCTTATCAGAAAACCCAACTTCAATTAACTGGCTGGGAGAAGGAGACCACCAACCACACTTTCACTAAAACATATACTACTTCTTTCCTTGATTTGAAGAAAATCAAATAAAGCAAACATCAACAGTCATATTTAAGGCATGGAGCTGTGCAGAAAGGAAAATGGGATGGAGTCACATATTTTTATTTCAGGGGGTCAAAACTCCTGAAGCCAGATTTCACACCTCATCAGGCAAGAGTCATGAGAAGGTAGAATTGCTAAAAAGGTTATGAAAAAAAGGTTCCGTTTCAACAAGGGAACACTGAACCTAAATGCTGACTAGACTTCTTTTCAGACAATACAGCAACACTGTCCACTGGATTCTCATGGACCTTAAGTTAAGACTGGTTGCCCCTTTTAAGAAGGAGGGTTTGGCTTGTGGGCAGAATAGCATCTCATAAAAAAGCAGCAAACAGAAAACACAGTGCCTTGTTGCTGACTGAATATATATATACACATTCTTTTGTTTGCCATACTCTGGTATTTCTCAAAAGACAGTAAATATTTACTGTATTAATGACAATCTTGTATCCAAGATACTAACCCTTTTAACTACCCAGCACAGTTAGATTTCTTCTACAAAAATTGTTATGCAAAAAAAAAAATTAATATGGGCATATTAAAATTTAAAGTGATTGTAACATGTATCGTGATGGATTTTTCTGTTTGTCACCAGAAAAGCATACATTTTTACCGTTTTACCTTCACTGTGGAGTTTCTGACATGTTTTACTGTTGAATGAAAACACTAACTTTCATATGAGGGTTTTGGAAATTGTATGACTCAGTCTGGAATGTATAATGCATAGTATGTATATGAAGCAGAATGTGCCAATGTGCAAATAATATTGTTTGTGCCCCCTGCAGAATTAGAAATCCTTGGGTAGCACTGTTATAATGATCCCATGCTGGTAGCATTACAAAGTGCAAAGGTTCACTGAGTCAGAAAAGGGCAAGGGACAGAGTTTCTTCATCATACCATTCTCAAATTATTCTAGCTTAAATATTTATTAATATATTAGCAAGTTTCCTCCTTTATCTGCCTTCAGAAGTTCAGCTCAAACACAATGGATGGCTGCTCATATAAAAACAATACATTACAGTGTAAATTTGCTACCACACAAGATGAACATTGGTATTTTCCACAATACATTATTAATTCAGCAGGTGATAAAAAACTACGAGGCTGTAACTACTGCCTTCCCAATAAAATACAATATAATACAATAAATGCATACATGACATGTGAAGCTAGTATGTTGCCTAAGCTTCACTACAAAGTTTTTCTTATGAACACCTCTGTTTATAAAATTGTTTTTACTAAGTCTTTCTTAAATAATTTCTTTCTTGATAACACCAGGGAGATCCTCTGGGGTTNTTTCTTTCTTGATAACACCAGGGAGATCCTCTGGGGTTTATTTGAAGTTTCCCTTTGAAATTAAAAGAAATGTTTTGTAACACTTCTAAAACATCACAATCAATAAATGACTAAAAATATCAATAGAATTAAGAGCCAGGAACTCTGTATAAACTCTTGAATGCCATCTCAGTAATGTAGTTGTTTTTAACAAAGCATGCTATTTATTAGCAAATACAGGCAGTAAACATATGTATGCATCCATAAAGAAGGGCAAACAAAACCAAAAGAAACTTACTCTAATATAGATCTGCATAGTTTCTTTTTCTTTTTGTGGATTTCGATACTTTTCGTAGAAGTCACGTCGCTTCTTTGTTTCCTTCTGGATTTTATCTTTTCTTTCCCTCTTTTCTGCAGGTTCATCTGAGATATCAGAAGACAGCTGTATTTGGGCTTTTGTCTTCTCAACTTCAATATAGTTCTCATTGGGATTCAGAACTATTACTCCATAGCCTTCCTGTTGTAGAAGAGAGTCACATGCACACACACAAACAAGAAGAAATGTGAAAAGGGAGATTTAATGCTTGAAAATGATTTGCATTTACTTTCTGCTCTTTAGAACTTTTTTATTTACTTCAGCAACTTCACACATCATTTATAGAAGGGTTTTTAAGAATATTCTGTCATTAAAGGGATATTGATGTGTGAATATGTATCTGTGCATGTATTTATGCTCATACACATCCCTCAGCGTCAGAAAAGTTGCCTGGTTTACCTTTAAAATAACTTAATATGTTGTTTTATTCATAAGCACTTTATATGACTTTTCCAGAAAACAATACAGGAACTAAAAGCAAAATGTTGCTTTAAGAACTCTACATAATAATGAATAAAAAGCCTTATGCCCAGCCAGTAAAAACCTTTAAAATAAAAGGGATTGAGAGATTTTATATACAAAGGTACATACATTAAAGAAAGCATGTGGAAATTATTCACCACATTTTAAAATAGTAAAACTTTTTGTCTAGCTGACAATAATACCATGCAGCAGTAACAATGAATCCATACCAAAACTGATTCAGTGGTATTGCTTACAAGTCAACTCTTTAGGGTGGGTCTGACTTTTTAGTGCATCTTTAAATCTGCTGTAAAAGTTTACTGGGATTATGTTGTATACTCAACAAATCCAGAACAAATTTGCAACCTGCAAGATGCTTTTGAGTATGTAAGGTATATTTTTGTGCCTCAGGAAATGAGCTGGTTGAAAAATATGAATTTATGAATGAGAAATAAATACTGAATAAATCAACAATCAAATTTTATGATTTTTAAATGATGGCAAATCTCACAAAAATCATAATATTCGTGGACGATATAATTGAAAATGACGGGAAAAAAGAAGAAGCACATGCATTTAACAGATGTGTCCTTAAAGTCAACACAGGTTCCCAGTCAAAATCAAGCCATCCTTTAGAAGTAAATTTTAATAAAGACTTACTTTTCGGAAACATCTATATTAATTATCTAATGGAACAGCTTTATTCCAGCTTTTCACTTGGTGCTTCATTTTGCACTTGGTCCAGGCATGAGGATCAAAAGAGGTCCCCCACACCTAGCTGCCCAGAGCAAACCAACTCCACCCCAACAAAAGATACTTTATTGGGCTTGCTTTATTCTAATCTGTAGAGCTATTCACAAACCTTGTAGTTCATTGTGGCCACTGTCAGGTAGACAGATTGTCACTCAGTGATTTTCTACAGTTGGACACACTCGACTAGTTATCAAAATCACATCTGAAGGAGTTCCTAACCCCTCATCCTTGTGCCCTTCTCAAATGTCTGCTGTAGCTTCTCCTCCCACCAAAAACCAAGTTAGAGGGCACAGTTGCACTCTGCTAAACAGGGTGAAATAGAGGCATTCAGGATACTACCTCTGGCAAAAGTGATGTAGTTAAAAAAGATCACAATAGGCCAAAGAGAAAATTCTCTCCTTGTTAGATGCAGCATCGTAACGGGTCTCCTGTCACATGATTCTCCTGCCCTGCCTGCCATTAATTCAACTGGGATAAATATAAACAAACAGGCAAATATATAAATAAACAATAGGGAAAGGGCACAAGAAAATAGAAAATGAAAGACAAATTTTAAAATCTGTCTATTCTATGCCTGGCCATATTAATGCACAATGCTGTATTATGAACACATGAACTTTCCAGACTGGAAAATTTCAAAGCCCAAAATTCATCAGGGAGAAGAATATGGCTTACAAACATTCCTAAACTGTACATCTCAGATGAAAGGGTAGTTTTTGAGCTTGCTACTGCCAGTTTTTGCAGTACTTAGCACACCGGTAGTTTTGGGGCTCTTCATCTTCTTGACCTGCTTGTTTTGAGCAGAGACATTCTGTGTATTGATTTGTTTTGCTTTCTATACAATGTGAAATACAAAATTCATGTGTTTATTACAGATCTACAGGTTTTACAGGGATTTGAAGCTCTGTTCACTTTAACCTGATCACAAAAAAGACACACAAATCATCAAAGAAGTAGAATTTGTCTAAGTTATTGATTATGTAACTTAGAATTACATGACTCATTTGTCCCATTTTATGAGGACACAATGTCAATTTTTCACATAGATATCAACAGGTGAAATATGATTCGATTTTTAAATTCACTGTTTTATAAATCAATTACAGGATTTTTATTAAATGTATTTTAAGCACTGTAACAGGACTCCCTTCATATTTTTTCAAAATTTCTCCCAGATAGCAGGCCTTTCCTGTCAGCAGAATTAAAATAATTAAGTAATAACTAAGCTAAGATTTTTTTCCCCTCAATTATGGGAAAGCCTAAGTGTTTCTCTTGGGAAAGTAATCTCTTTTTGGACTGTTTTGTTTACATGATATGGTGTATCTCCCTTTCACTTGTACTTCTGCATCCTAAATTTCAAGATGAAAACAATGGCACCAGAAAGAAGATTTGAGAGTAACATATAAAAATCAACATGGAAAACCAAAATGACTGGTAAAATATACCCAATTACATCCTCTCTCATTCAGCCTTTATCTGAGCATTTGCTACTGAAAAGAAATACTCTGATCTAAATAACATGAGTGTAAACAATGTGGCTTTTAACTCCAATTAATTTTTTAAAAATGTAATTAATGTGGGTGTACCTGCACCGCTGAAGTTTAATGCAATCGTAAAATGAAAAAAAAGGTGGAGCTCTAATGCAGTGAATTTGAGAAGAGTGCAAGTCAATGCAAAACTCAGAACACAAGACCACCAATAGCTCAAAAAAACGCCTTTAGCAAACTTCAATAACAGACAAGATAAAAGTCTTTGGCATAACTGTTAACAGACAAAAATCACATTCATTAAAAACATCCTTTAAAATGAAAGCCATGTTCAGAAATACCTTTTTGCATGCAGGACTGTATTAATTTGTTTTCACCATATACAACATCTTTATGCTGGAAAGTATTAAATGTGCCATTCCTATGTATTACTTTGCTATTTGTTAATTTGGTGCTAGTGCAGCTATACTAATCAAATCAATGTCATTAAAAATACCAATTTCAGCCATGATGAGCTTACATCATTATTAAAACATAATGACCTATGACTTAAGTAAGTACCAATCATGTAGGAGGGTTTCTAAATCTTGCCACCCTCACTGGTATTAGGTGGTATGCAAACATTAGGTATGCTTTCAATGTAATAATAGTAGTTTTCAATGTAATAGCTTTCTCCTGTGTGTCCAGTGTACACAGAAAGAGAAACCACTCTCTAAAAAGTTTGTTCATGGTAAAATGCTAAGTTTTAAAGACAACTATCCCCCCCATCCCCATCAATCTTCAGCTATCAGTGTACCTGTGATAAGACCTTATAATTAGGACAGACACTGACAAATAGAACTCCCAGCCTCTAATCAACAAAATTACAGTTTCTCTCTCAGACTAAAGCACCCAATTAACATCTCTTCCCCCCACATGGTAACACTTCAAGGTAAGTAAAATTTAATCTATACTAACTCCTACCATTCTACAGGTTGCTGCTTCTGGAGGTAGAGGATTGTGATGACTAAAGGAAAAGCAGGCTTACAAAAACTCTTACAAAGTCAAGAGTTGGAAAGAATCATGAATCTCAGTTACAATACCTTTACTACTAAGACAGAACAATGCAGAATGGCCTTTTCCATTGTAATACATGACACAGAAATGGGGCAGCACTTTCTGCCTCTTATTGGAAGTTCAAGGGTAAGGTAAAAAAAAGAACTTCAAAGTATTTGAGGTAAATTCCAAATCTTCTGAAATTTCCCCTGCCTGGCACATGAATAAAGAGCTGAGACCATTCAGATCTGCATGTTAATCCACCAGGATGGGACACCATATGTGACAAGAGAGGTCAGAGCTGGAGAGATATGTTTTGACCTATGTAACTATCTTTTTGGACTGTGAGCGAGGATCTGAAAGAGATAATTTTCCTACGTTTGATCAACCCAAATTTTCAAGTTCACGTTTCTATTTGGATGGTTGGCAGCAAGACCAGAATTAATTCCTTGGGGAAATGCAACTCAAAGCACACTGCTCTTAAACCTGCCTGTGGTTAAAACAGACACAGCGATGTCCATTCATCTTTCTGAAAGAAGTATGCTCTGTTCATTTCCCATCTTTACTGTGAGAAGGGTACATCTATGTCACTATTGCGACACTCCAGGTGCAACAGCAGGATGAGGTCATGACAACCAATCAGAAGTCACTAGTCAAGCGTTAAAGTAAACATAGCTGTTGGAGATGCTTGAAAAATGCCCCCTCCATTATTTGAGCAATTTTCTCAAGACGTGACCTGTGACTGAAATGCCTGAAATGTCAGTTGATTCCACTTTCTGTTTCCACCCAATGTACATTTTGGCAACTGCACCCTGCTAACACTGCGATATTTCCATCCCAGATATACCTCAGCTGCCTGAATTCCAGCACTGTGTCCAAGTGTGTAAAAATGCCATGCTTCTGCCAAACACACTTTGCTCCACTAAGTTCCAACAGCTCATCAGGTTAGGCAGGAAAAGAAAACGTGCCACAGAAAGATTTTAGAGGACCACCTGTTGTCTATTATTTTTACATAGCACTTACTCATAAATCATAACACAGGGTAATTAATCAAGCTGTCAAAGAGAAGGTCAAAGGTTATGTGGGCGAGTCAGAAGGTCATGCATGGGCTGATAGAGGTCAGGGTCACACTGCATTCCTCATTATCAAGTTGGGATGAGAGACGGCCCAAGCAAACAAAAGTGAAAGCAGATGGAGAACTGAGTGGATAAAAAAGAGGAGAAAATTTCACAAACAAAAAGAAAAGTGGAAGAATGTGAGTTACCTTCAAACAAGGAGGAGAACAGAGAAAAAATACACTGAGATGTTCTCAAAAGATTGCATATAATACAAAGAAACTACAGTTTGATTATTTAAATACACTTACTATAACTTTCTATCCAATTTTTTTGCAAATATTAAGCTACGCCACAAAGCGCACGTGATAGTTTTGCTTCCATTTCACATCTATGTCAATATTTTGAAGGTGAATTAGACAAAAGGAGCTTATTACTGTGATTAATACAGATGGCTGTGTGAAATTGCTTCTAAATGCTTAAGTTCATTTTTGTTTACAGCTACAGCCAATAGATGTTCAATAAAGAAGTTATAACCTGCTCGAACAATGTATAAAGAACTGTACTTTCATATACACAAATCTTTAAATACACAAAGCATCATAGAAGTCTTTCTAGATGACACAGCAGTTATAAAATATTCTACCATTACACTGACCTGAATTAGATGCAGAATACTGTACAAAATTAGCTGTCACCCTTTCCTCAAAATCTTTGTTAATCTCATTTTGAATGTTTGCAGCTTTATCAACACATGCATCAATGTCAGCTCCTTGGTTACTGAACCGCTGTACTTGGAAGAAGATATAATTAAAATGTTTTGGCACAGAAAAGGTGAAATTGTATCTTCTCCTGGTCCCTGAGGAGTCTGTAAAACATGTAGGATATATTGACAAACACACACCCTTGTCTAGAGCCCTGACATCCCAGGTCACCCAGCTGCTATTTATTTCAAAACATTCACTTTACACTTATCCAAACTGCCACCTGCTGTGTAACTAACTTTTAATGGATATTAGAGCTATAGAAACAATAAACTCTTCATTTCCTTTCTGTTACAGCCTTCTAATTCGTCACTGCATTACGTCCAAATCTATTTGCATGCAGAACTGTGTTCATCTTATTTTACAATCTTTACGCTGGGAATTATTAAACATGCCATGACTATGTCTTACTTTACTATTTGTTAATTTGGTGCTAGTGCAGCTATACTAAACAAATCAATGTTCAAGGCTACAAAAACCTACCAGAAAAGCTGTTCCCACATTCTGAGTTTACTGTTGAAAAGTTTTGAAAAGAATTAATGTTTTACATCTCTCTATAATTAGCAACCCAAATATGTCTATGTGTTAGATCTGAAACCCTGTTTTATGCTGTTTGTTCACAAGGTCAAAACTGAACAAAAACATCCATGAATTAAAAGGATTTTTACATCCTCAGTTGTTTACTGCATTCTTTGTAGGGAACTTCCATGCCTTTACAAGCACTAGTTTCACTAGGATTTGCAGCAGAAAATTATTTCTCAAGGCAAGTGAGACACAAGAAACTATGCTATAGCATTAATTTAATTCTGTGAATTAACAGAAACTATGTTCATGTTCAACTACTACCTCAAACATTGTTTAATAAATATCAGACCCACCAACTCTCCCTGATGTGGGATTTGGGCTATTTGAAGAAATTGCTGGAGATTGAATGGAAGTGAATCCACCCCAGCCACGCAGGCAGGATACTGGGCTGCAAATAATCTGTCCATAACAACTGCCCAGGCTGCAAAACCAGCTTCTGCTTTTCTTCATTAAATGCAAACAGCTTTGGGGTCCATATAACCTGTGAAAGAATGAACCCACCAGTTTGTCCTGAAGCTATCCTATAGGAACCCCTTCTGTAATTAAAGTCTGTACTCTAAAAATTCATCCTCTCCCCTACTGCCTTAAAAACTACTTTAATCTTTTTTCCAAGAAAAGTTTCAAATGCTTCAGAGGGGTAAAAGAAACAAGAACTAAGATTTTAATGAAAATGTTATTTACATTTATATAGAACTTTTTGAAAGCAACAAACCAGAAATAAAGTAAATAAAATAATTTTAATAAAGCCCACATAAGGAAACCAAGGACAATATCAGTTATGTAATGAAAGTTATGCTCAAATAAGGTGCAGATGCAAAGCTGGATTGCATGATTTTTTAAATGTTTCTATGGTATTTCCAAGCATCCCATTAGCTGATAGTAAAAGTTCTCAGCTGCAAATTCATTTTTCAATACACTTTGCCTCCTCCTGAAAATGTCACAGTATGTCTTGATTATTCTCATTAGCACTTCATGATGAATATACCCCCAAAGAGTCGTTAAGTGTGTATTTTCTATGTAACACAACACAAAAAAGTAATTAAATTTATTCTACAATAAACCTTTGCTTTTGTAATAGTGTAAAATCTTTGTAAACACCTTCTTTTTCTGAAATCCACATATTTCAACGGGCTCAGGGTTTTTTCTGATTTGTAATATATTTAGCTTGAAGAAAGGCAAACCAAGATGCCAAGATCTTATACTTTACCTTTCATTTCCAGAAATTTATGTGTATTAAACTACCATGGGAAAAGATTAAATGCCAATCTCTCGGTAGGTCTGGATTTCAGTATTCTAAATGAAAAACACATCATGTACATAAGTGTTTTCTGTAAAATACTGAAGTTATCCAAAGCCTTGAAAGACAACTCCCATTTAGTGTTTTGTGACCAGAAATCCTCTATCTCAATGACAGAGAATTCAGCTGCTTTTAGTATGTGCACGTATTTAGTCATTCCCTGAGAAAACAGACAATTGTAATCTAACAGTAAAGCTTCGGGTCTGTACCTATCTTCAACAAACAGGTGCAATTCAGTACATTGATGTTCCTTCCTTCCCACACTGACATTCCCATGTCAGAAGACCTTCTTATACTTCTGCTAAATAATTTAATTACTCATGAGTTATGGTTTCTTTGTAACCTTTTAAATTACTAACTCATTAAAATGCAGAAATATGCAAAACATGATGTCACTGGGTCAAACAGCTGTGTTGGTAAAATTATGGCTGTGGAAGTCCCTAAAAACATAAAAATATTGTACTTTATATTGCTCATTATATGGCAAAAACTTTTTAAACGGATTAACTTTATAATCACAGAATACTACACTACCTCATGGTAACAAATCTTTTTACCTCCTGTAAAAGATTTTTGACCCTTTTGTAAAACACAGCTTAAAAACCTTTTTGTTAATATGTTTTAAATTAAAAATATTGATGAAAAACACCATGCGAAATGCTGATACACTTGGGGCTCTAGAAAAAAATAATTCTCAAATTCTCTTTATTTTACGAATACTTAAGCTTTCCCGAATAGACAGCACATAGCAAGAGCACATAGGTATTTTTTAAACGTCAGCAACTCTTTACTGGAAATACTTTGCTAATTAGTATCACATGCAGTCTGGTCTTGTGTTGCTTAAAAAGGCTATCACTTTTTGAATCCTGATGTTTTTTTGAATTTGTGAAGCAACAGGCAAATATTGCTGCAAATACATAAACAAGGTAGTATCACATCCAAAGTTTAAAATGCCTTATGTCTGTGCTACACAGCTGATTTACAATGCTAAAAGGAAAGGACAGTAAAACCTTAATTCCTGGGACTCTCTGTTGACTGTATCCTCAGACACACAGAAGTTTCAACTTGCAATAAACATGACTGATTTTTTGAAGTTGTTAGTTAATGGGTCTCCGCCAGTCCTATTTTTTTTTCTTTATATATGCCAGACATTGTCCTAAGGGCTGCCAGAACTTTTCTGTGGAACTAATATTAGGAAGTGGCACAATTTGCTAGT
>VXAZ01001317.1:154536-173121 GCA_013399875.1 Gymnorhina tibicen
CTACTAGTTTTTCAGGGCTTATTATTGTTTAACATTATGCAGGACACACTTTAAATACTTACAGATATAGTTGAAATTACTTGAATTTTCCATTAAGGCATTGTTAGAAATTAAAAAATTAGCTTTGACTTTATAATACTGCTGTATTAAACAGTACTGCTGTTCCAATACCCTCTAATCCCCTAACATTATTTGCACACCATGAATCCACACGTTTGATACACTTCCTAAAGTAACTCATAGAAATTACAGTCATTTTTCTCACCTGCACCTAACACAAGTTGAATTAAACACATTACGTGTTTTGTAACTATGGTAAGGTAATTTTTGAAGAATACTCATTTCAAGAGTTGCACTATTAAAACTGAATCTGCATTGCAACCTGTATAACATATCAATTATATATCAAATCTGTCTGATTAGAATTTGTGAATTGGTGTATGCCAGATGTTAAACATATCCATGGAAGTACAAAACTGGCATCCTATTTAAATAAGACACAAACCCAATTTTATTTGCCACTAACATTATCTCTGCATAACATTTTAATACGTGACATTTATTTTAGATCTATGTATTTTCCACTTGTAGATTAAAATATGTGTATTTCTACAATAACCAGCATCAGATACAAAGACAAAATGTTATTTTAGAAACATTGCTTAATTACATTTTAACATTAAAAACATTTTAATTAAAATTAAAAATGTTTATCATTTAAGTAACTTATATGCTGCTACACTCATTTTACAAGTGTACAAATCAAAAATTGTGCACCTAAGTGATCAAACACAACAAAACAGTAGACTGATCTAACATGTGTCACACTGCATTATTTGTCTCATATGCAATATTTAAAGAAAAAAAAACCCACAAGCAATAGTAGGCTAAATCTATCAAACATTTCTATGAAACAGATTTACAGCTAGGAATGCCTCTCCTGAGTTTTATAGCGCTTCAAAGTAAGTTTGAAACTAAAAAGCTAAACACATACATATTCTAAGAAACAGTATTTTTCTGCACGGGAAACTGAAAAACCAGAGTGGCTGGTTTTGCACCAGAGTGCAAAAAAAAGCCATTGGAAATGTTCCTTCTAAAAAGTCAGTGGGGTATTTTTGCCATAAGTATATTGCACTTGGTCTTGCAATTAGGTCTGCACAGACAGGACACAGTTCCAAGAGACACCGAACAGCACTTCTGAAGATGCAATTTTGCATGCAAATACTGGATTGCATGATACTTTTTTCCTTTCTTTTGTATTTTTCTAAGAAACCAAACAAAATATAACAACTGTACAAAAGAGAAGTATGAAATAGTCTCCTTAGACAAAGGTGCAAACAAAATATATTGTCTGTGCTAATTGTACCTATATTAATAGAAAGATTTGGAAAGACAAAATACATTTTGAACATTTTTCCTTAACCTATTTTAAATTCAATTTTTTAAAGTAAAATTCCTCATATTATTTCAAGAAATATATCTAAGAAAATGAGCTAGCTTTTGGAGATACTATATTTGATGGTTTCTGCAACCGCTCTCGTGTGCATTCATTTTCCTTTATTAAACAGCACGAATCAAAATTAATGCCACTCCCTGGCAAAGTAAACTTTCATATTTTCAGTTTTGTAAAACATTACTTTCATAAAAGTACGAACTCCCCATATCTGAGCACAAGCCACTTTTCAACTCCAAAAGCCTGTTATGCCTCTTGCACTCCTTGGATTTCATACTGCTTTAGAAATGTCACTGAGAAACAGTGATCACTGTTCTTTGATAAATGGGTATTTTTAAGAGTCTGGAGTACTAGTGAACATCAAAGCAGTTCACTCCAGGTTGGGAATGGGCATTTATATGCATTACCTACAAAACTCACGAAGAACTAGCAGTATGTCTAGTAATGGAAGAAATAAGAAAGGCTGAGTTCCCCAAATGCCTTTGCTGCAATAGGAAAACTAAGTCCTAGCTACTGCTATGTAATAAAATAATAAATTAAAAGAAAAATTATTTCACACCATTTTGTGTCCTTTCTGTTACCAGCAGTACTGAAAGGCAGGTCTTTATATTAGCAACTGTGACTATGGCAAGGTAGCTGGATATCGCAGCTTTTCAGAGGATGAGGCAAATCATTTTGAGTACAGATGCAACCTTGCCCATCCCAACAGCTTTCCCAGATCTGCTTCTCTTTGCCGCTCTCCTCTTTAGCACAGCCTGCACAGTCCCACGTTTTCTGCTAGTCCAATATGGCATAACCAGCAGTTGCTGCTTTTCACTCCTTTCCAAGTGGGCACTATCCCGAGAAGCACGGATAGTGCTAAAGACGGTTTCCACGTCCTCAGCATTGGCTCTCGGGAATGATGAGCAGTCAGCGTGGAAAATTCTTCACAGACCTTTGCAAGCAGCATGTTTAAGTAGAGCTGCGAGTATGATGGGAACAGAGAAACTTTTGAATGTTCTGCCCACCAGAAGACAGCTGGCACACGATTATCATTCCTCCTATTCTACACATGGAAAAAATGAAGCTTTAGAGAATTACCTTTACAAGAATTGTATGACAGAAGTCTGAACACAACCCAGATCTCCCAACCCTATTCTTAAAGTAACTACTTGGAGAATATGAACAACAAGACAAATAGGAAGGTCTAACTGGATTTCGCTGTCAATAAATCCAAAAGCCACCTGTCAATAGGCAGACTGGATAAAATGTTTATGGTACAAACATGATCCAATGGTACTGTTAAAGAGTAAGACTTGCATACTCTATTCTATTATAGAAATTCTGAAGCTTGGTATAGGAAAAAAAAGAAGGGTAACTCTAATCATTCTGTGCCACTTGGGAAGGATGGGCAGAAAACTCACAAGCATTAATGCAGTCACATTCGACTTAAAACTTTTGATATTGAGATATTCAAGCAAACAGCATGGAAATAATGAGCTAAGAGAAAGCAAGGATGTAAGTTCTATGGAAATATGCATCTTAGTATGCAGTATGAAAGAGCACCCTCTGTTGTTTCTGGTTATCAGAAGGAAGTCTCCCGATACCTCAGAACAGTATTTCAGTTACAAAAAACATTGAGAGACATCATCATACAGATACATACAGATATATGACATACACTGCAAACACTTTCCAGGGAGTTCAGGCACAGCAGTTTGTTTCGGAAGGATAGTTATGTATCCTGAGAGTTACTGGTTTATGGAAGGAAGAATAATGTTGTACCATAGCAAACCCTAGCTGTCCTAGACTAGAACCTTTTTTATAACAAAATATTAATTTCTCTATGCAAAATTAAAAAAAAAAACCCAACCAATGAAGATCCAAAACTGATATGCTGGTTGATTTTTATTTATGATTTTTATAAGGCAAGAGGTTCAGATAAGGGCACACATCATCAATAAATACAGGAGCTGCCAATACTATTTAAATCAAAGTGCAAAATATCTGATGACAGATGAGGTATTCCAATCAGTTAAAAAGATGCGAGATGTGGCTGCATTCTAATGGAAGATCTTGAATACATCAGTGGCAACAGTGGAGCTCTTAAGAACATGCAATTTCTGCAACTGGGAATGTGTTTTCCTTATTTAGAAATCTCATATAAATTTCAAGTTTTTGTTAATTTATTTCCTGCAACCAGAAATTACTGATTAGCTCAAGGACCTAGAAATTATAGAGATGATGATCCACATGATTTACTTCCAGTGGAATACCAGTGGTGATGTAACAAAATGAAAATAAATGGTGATGTTACAGTGAAAAAAAGAGGATGCATCAGGTGCCTTAAGCACTGATGGTACTGCTCAAAGTAGAATATGAACAGAATTTAAAAATGTACTTTCCCTTTAGGGTCCATACCTTAGTGCCTTTCAGAATTACACCATCAGTGAAGAAAACAAAATGAGAACCTTAGAAACAGCTAATAAAGTTTAGATAGATTATAAAGAATATTATACTGCAAAGGTGTAAAGTCTGCATTTTATTTCAGTCTCTGAAGAAATGTGCTGCTCAGTTCCTGGAAAAACTAGTCTCAATTTGACTGAGTGTTGACCTAATGTCAAATCCTCCATGATGCATTTTACACAGTTTCCATGAAAAATTGTGAAATTTTGTAAATACGGGAAATCACATTGCATATGTATTCAGAACCATGCAGTTTAACAGTCAACACTTTTATGATTAAACTTTGCTTTACATAATGTATGGGGAAGAAAAGTAAAATTGCAAAGAAAAAAGAGTTCCTTCCTGTGGATTTCTAAGATACTAAAGCCAAGAATTCCTCTAACACATATGCTGTCCGTTGAATAAGATTTTTTTCACTGGGGGTAGTATGAATATGTCAATTACAGGATCATTTAACAGTCCTACCTTGAAAGAAGCTGCTTGTGACAAGATCTGACAATATAAAATCTTTCTCCAGGTTGCACAGATTTCTGAATATTGAGGACCAAACTTGAAAGGGACACAGTGGAGTAACCATAATAATAATAACAATAATAATGGGTTTTCCTTTTACTAGTTACTTTTGCCTGTCAAAATATTTCGAGAAAACTCTGTCCACAAACAGTATTACAGATGTATTTTGTACAGTAAATCCTAAAAAAACCCAGAAATAAAAATTAGCAAATAGCAACATCTGAATTGTGGTAGCAAGCTTAACATGGCCCCCACAGGGCACTATACTGCAACAGTAAATGACATGCTGTAATGCAAGCTGAGGGAGAGTGTTGATCTTCTGGAGGACAGAAGGGCTCTGGGAAGGACCTGGACGGGCTGGATTGATGGGCCAAATCCAGTGATAGGAGGTTTAACACGACCAAGTGCCGGGTCCTGCCCTTTGGCCCCAACAACCCCCTGCAGTGCTACAGGCTGGGGACAGAGTGGCGGGACAGTGGCCAGGCAGAAAGGGACCTGTGGGTACTGACTGATGGCAGATTGAACAAGAGCCAGCAGTGAGGCCACATGGCCAAGGGCATCCTGGCCTGTGTCAGGAACAGTGTGGCCAGCAGGACCAGGAAGTCAGTCTTCCCCTATAGTCGGCCCTGGTGAGGCTGCACCTTGAGTGCTGTGCCCAGTTCTGGACTCCTCATTTTAGGAAGGATGTTGAGATGCTGGAGCATGTCCAGAAAAGGGCAACAGAACTGGTGAAGGGTCTGGAACACAAGTCCTGTGAGGAGCAGCTGAGGGAGCTGGGGTTGTTTAGCCTGGAGAAGGAGGCTCAGGGAAGACCTTATCACTCTCCACAGCTGCCTGAAAGGAGGGTGTAGCCAGGTGGGGGTTGGTCTCTTCTCCCAGGCAACAGCAACAGGACAAAAGGACACAGCCTTAAGGTATGCCAGGCGCAGTTTAGGCTGGACATTAAGAAGAATTTCTTACATTAGGAAGAATTTCTTTACAGAAAGAGTGATGGGGCGTTGGAATGGGCTGCCCAGGGAGGTGGTGGAGTCACTGTCCCTGGAGGTGTTTAAGACTGGGTGTGGCACTCAGTGCCATGGTCTAGTTGACAGAGTGGTGTTAGGTCACACATTGGACTTGATAATCTTAAAGGTCTTTTCCAATCAAGTTGATCCTGTGATTCTCAAACTAGTGGAAAATACAACATGTTTTCTGTACTACTATTCATAAAACAAGTTTTAAATAACTCTATGCAAGCCAGGAAAGATCCATCAAAGTACAGCATCTAACAACTGGAACAATTATGAGTGCTTAAACAGGAGCTAACATTTCTATTGTTTTTTTCATCATGTTGCATCTGACATCCAGCTTTACTAAAACTGCAAGAGACTGGAGAAAAACATATTCCTCCCTTCCCCGCCTCTTTTTTCTAATAGATTTTTTTCTGTGGTTTGACATCTTTCTATGCTATGCATAATTCATTTCTCTGACTCCCTTCGTAAATATTCAGGCTCCAATGTAACAGGTATGTAGGCAAATGCATAACTTTATACATAAAACTATGTGCACAGAAATCACGCAGCATTTGAGTATTTGCATGATCAGATTCACTGAGATTTTGAAGCGATGGGGAAAAAATCACATTCATTAGAAAATAGAGAGCCACTAAAACCAGTGAGCAGAGTATGCTGTTTTCTATAAACATCTACACATTTTTTCGTAAATTGCCTGTAGTCCAAGCTGGCAGTCTCCCTTTAAATAAATAAAGAAAACTAGCCACTTAGGTGTGCAGCTTCATTAACTTCATAGCTATCTTAGTTACCTGTCCCTTCCTCCAAATTACATCTAAAAAAAACCCTGCACTGCACATTCATGCATTAGCTTCAGATTCAGTCATTGCATCTTCCAAAATGCCCTAAAGAAATATTGTTCTAGCTGGAAGAAATGCCTGTGTACTGCATGTTCTCAATCTCCCTGTTGAAATTGTCCCTTTTTACCATCACCAACATAAATTACAAAGTTATGAGACATGAATTCCTTTTAATTATTTGTCCCTTTTTTTTGTGTGGCATTTCACACAAAAAAAACTGGTTTCACTCTTAACCGCTCCTGAAGCAGAGTTAAAATCACCTATTTTGCCCAGTTAGAACTGGAAGAGGCAATTTGATGTATAAAGACTTTGTATGCTATGTTACTACTTCTAGGTTAGCTACTGGCTTGAAATAGGTGTAAACATGACATACTTCTTTTCTGCCTGCAGGAAACAATGACTCCAGCTGTGGCACAGCCTCATAGGCTGCAATCCCACTAATCTCTGTCTAAAACAGACACCAGCTCAAGCTCCGGCATATTGCCACATCCCCTACCTCACTGTCAATCCACACTCTTCATATAGAGCAAAGGCATTCATAGCAGAATCTCAGACCATCCCCAGCAGGCAGCACCAAGCAGGCAGCCTCCCTCTGTTTTGGAGAACAGGAGAGGGAGGAAAAAGTTTACCTGCACATGTTAAGAGTCATAGCATGACATCTGCTGTCAGGGTTAGAGAATGTGCTCTGGCTGTCTTTACTTCAAAAGTAAGACACAAACAGGGAGACTGCTTCATAAAACATAAACTGTTTGTAACCTGTCCATGCAGGAAAAAAGGAAGCTTGGACCTGTGTTAAGGTATTACACCCAAGAGTGGAGTATCTCAGGTGAGGCTTTTCCCTCCACCCCTGTAACTGTATGTGTCCTTGCCTGCAAGCACAGGAAAGCAGAGATTAGTCTGCTGCAGGCTAGCTGTCTGGCAGCTGACACAAGCTTACCCTGAAACTGTACTTTTGAGATACTAGTCAGAAAAACAAAGCCAAACTGTCATTCACCAAAGAGCTGACTAGCTTTGGCCTCAGTATTTTCTTAAGCATACAGAAGACCGGAATATCCTGTTCCTCCATATGGCTTCAAGGTCATGGCTTCAAAACGGTGTATTGTTACAATCTGGTTTGGAGTTCTGTAACAGTAAGTGAAAGCTCATGGCAACACTGACATGAGCACAGCAAGCATAACATTATCAGGCCATGTGGAAAAGATAGGTTGTTCTCCCCCAGAACTGACAACCGACAAAAATCTTAATAGTGGAAAAATATTTAAATACTGTGCTCCCACTCTGAAAGATGCTATGAAAATCTAAACACTTTCTTTGCATCCCTTGAGGAAATCTTCTGCATTTTCTGCAGAAAATGTGAAACATTCATGCATCTATGTTATCAGTGAAGAGTTTCAATACTTTCAACAACACATTTATTCTGTGGCTCTACACTGCTCGTTTGCAATAAAAAAAGTAAATTGAAAAGGAAAAATGAAACAGGGAGAAGATATTATAAGCAGCATATGTTCTTCTTCAGTTTAAGTACAAGTTTAATACAATATTCATCTACAATGCAATTTTAATTGTATCAAGAAATATAATTTTTGTTGAAATATAAATTTGTATGAAGTAACTAACAGACTGGTAACTACATTTGAAATTTATCATTTTTTTAATCCTTCTTAAAGACACTGTAACTGCAGTTCTTCTGAATATGAACTTTTAGCCTAGCAAGAATAGTAGCATTACCAGATTTGCTATACAATTGTTTTAACAATTTCCTGCTTGGCAATCTTATATTTCACACCACTAATATTAGGAGAGATTCTCTGTTTTTTCTGCTTTACATCACTGTCTTCTTGTACTGGTAAAAATAACTTCTTATTAAAGATAATGCTCTTCCAGAGCCTGCTCTGGCATTAACGGAGATCTGTATTTATTTTTGCACAGCTATGTCCTGTTCTTGCCAGGTGCAATTCAGTGAAGTCAACAAAGCTGACAAACCACGAACAACACTGACCCACCGCAGAACTGGTCACGTGAAGATGGTTCTCACTAGCAGGTTGGCATTAGCAACCGGCACAGCCCAATGCCAGGGCCTTGTAGAGCAAAACTGTCAATGCTGAGGATACAATATCCACCACACTACACAAATTCAAGTCAAGTGAACCTTCTGGCTAGGTTTCATACGCAAGAAATCCACTTTGCCTACTCTTTGAGCACTCTGAGATGATAGTGAAAGCATGGTAATGACAACTGGGAGATGTTCTGCTGAACCACACTACTGAACCAACCTAATACCAGTGAGGTGCACTTACCAGCTTGGCTTCTCTAGATATAAGTCAGATCCCAAAGAACTAATGCCCTGAACAGATTTCCACAAACTGATGAGAACCACTGGAATAAATGAAAATGTTGAAGATGATTGCTCCACCTTGTCATCAAGGTTGTGGATGCTTTTTGCCCTTGGATGCCCAGTGCTCTGCAGTGAAGAAGGGAGACAGATAGGAAAGTAGAAAACACCCCAAGCTGGACAATGTGGGAATGCAAGAGAAGAAAATGGGAGTGCACAAAGTAACCATAAAGGATGGAGGTAAGAATAACAGACAGAGAATGCTAAGTGAATTAAAAAAGAGCACTGCAGAACACATTTTTCGAGATCTGGAGATAAAAGAACCCTGCACATTTCTGACCTTTGTATACTGGTTTGTAGCTAATTTTTGTTGTTGTTTTTCAGGAAACACACAGCTCAGGATGGTCTGAATTTGATTCCTTCAAACTATGAAGTAAACAATTCCAAATGATTTTAAAAGGATTTGTGAACACACTACACCTATCAAAGCGAGACCCAACATACAAAGATTAGCGTTCACAAACACAGAACCTCTGAATCAACAGTGCCTCTGATAAAATTTTACCTTTACCTCTGCACCAGAGGAGAGCCTCTAAAAACCGAAGTAACATTTTATTACACAATAAAAGAATTTTGTGAATAAGTGTACTGAAACTTGCAAAAGGTAGCTGTGATATGTATTCTCTGGCACCGAGGGCAGTCAGCAGGTCAACAGTAAAAGCAGTAGTAATTATGCACAATGGCATTGCAGCAGAATGCTGACAGGTCACTGCATGCTGGTTTCAACTTCACAAAGACAATGGTCAGCTGAATGCAGCACCCCGAGGCTTCCATTTAAAAAAATCAACTAAAATCATACTTTTTAGAGAAATCCTACCCTGCTGCCATGCAATCACCAGACAGAATAAACCCATATCATTTATGCTTTTCTGGTATTCCATGAAACTGCAATCATGTCCATGTTTCACCATTTAACATAATAATTCCAACTTACAGAACTGATAAATAAAGTTGGAGGTACATTTTAAGGTATAAAACCAAAATAATTGCTGTCTGAATTTATTTAAAAGCCAACCTATATTACAAAATTAAAACATGAAGAGAAATGCTTTTGCTGATGACACTTAAACTTCCGTGGATTTTATTTTAAAAGATTTACATTTTTCCTTCCTCTATTCTGAACTGAGGTAAGCAGCAAAAAGAGATATATAACAATAAATAGTCTTGAAAATGTGTATTATTGCATGCTTTGAATTTCTGATTAATTATGTATAGAAATATCAAAGAACACTTTACGTGCAAGGAAGCTTACAATCTGAGCATAGAGGCATTCAGTATGAGTGATGAGAAAAGTCCTTTAACGTGGGTATTCTTCATTTTGGAGATCTTTAACTGCAGGCAAGTATTTGCTGGAAGATAACCCTTTGTGAAGGATGGACACCACTTGATTTGGAACTTGTGTTCTGTGATAGACACTAAGTTTTGAGGAAATGAAGTTAGGAAGAACTTACTTAGAAAAGCACCATTTCTGACTCAGTTCAGGTACCTCAGCACCACTAAGGAACCATACTACTCACAAATCTGTGGTGAACCACTTTCAACATGACCTGAAGCTTCCACACAGGGGAGAAGTACATGGGATATTAGAACCACAAATAAAATGTGGAGTAGATTTATGAAAAATAACAAACAAATAAATACAAGGAACACAGGAAAAAAATTCCTCAGCAGAATTTCAATAGAGACATCTTATAATACCAGACTGTAAAAAATACATTTGTTGACAAACTCATGAGTTACCACTGTTACAAACTAAAAGAGATTAATGATCATGTTAACAGAATCAAAGATGTAAAATCCTGAATTGTCCACAGATGTAAATACTGAAGAGAACAAACAGTACGACAGAATCTACAGGGCTTTCAGATTCAGATCTCTATGAAGAAAAATGTAAAAAAAAAAAATGTATTATCATCATAAAAATGATACTGAATGAAACAGAGAAAATAGTTCAAAGACCATGCATTTAATAAGAGAAACAAGAGAAACAAATGTAAAAGGCAATAAGTGACCTTGAGATTATATCACTTGCTAAACTTATATTAAGTTTGCTCAATAATAGCATACATTTGCAGAATAACAATGGTAGAAGTAAGAAATAAGAAAAGCTTGGGAAATCACAGGTTATAGGCCTTTCTTATATTCAGGTCTGCAATCTTCTCTATCATTTTCAGTATCATTTCAATAAGATACTGAAATAACAGAGGGTTAGAAGAAAAACACACATAAAAAAATTAAATGCTGAATGCCAGCATAATTTAGCCTCAGCTATGGTACTAGTAAGAACATAGCCATGCACGGAAGCTTGTAAAATCTAAGTACACGGCAAGAAAGAAATATTGGAATGATAAGGAAATATGACTATGAATAGTCAGATTAAATGAAGAAAAGGGAAAATGCATGCTGCATATCAGGAAAATCTTTCTGACAGTGAAATTGTGGAATGATTTCTCAACAAACTAGAAGAAACACTTGGTGGCATAATGAAGGGAACAATGCTGGACTAGCAGGGAGGCAGACCAAAAGATCTAAAATGTATTTTCTTCATCTAATTCTAACAGACTATTAAAGGAGACAATCAATAGCCAGGGAGGTAAGTTATTTTGATAAGCTCCATGGTTTTTATTCTTTCAGAGGAAAGACCATGGTTAAAGTTGGGAGGGAAAAAAAAAAGGAAACACCAAGCTGTGTGCTTTCTTACAGTTACTGTTTCCCATTGTGGATGTTACCATTATCTTTACATATGAAGAGAGATTAAAATGATCTAGAGAGATCCCCCATACTACAACACTGTGATAAAGAAGAACTTAAAAGAAAGACTACACGGTCTGGTACCAAATTAAATGGGGAAGAACAGAGCCATATTTCCTGGGGGAAAGAGACAGAAGATTATGAGGTTAGTCACACTATTAGTGAGGCCAATAATGCCACTTAAAAGAAAAGTAAGTGTGATATGTAACTAAATTTTTCCTAGCATTTCGGTTTGGCAGAGAGGCATACTGCTGTACTGAAGTTATAGAGCAACTGCACAATTCCATCAGGTAAAAGCAATGAAGAAGGAATTCAGCTAGTTGGACAGCTTTTTTTCAACA
Organism: Gymnorhina tibicen; assembly: GCA_013399875.1. Taxonomy (NCBI): domain Eukaryota; kingdom Metazoa; phylum Chordata; class Aves; order Passeriformes; family Artamidae; genus Gymnorhina; species Gymnorhina tibicen. The sequence goes on from VXAZ01001317.1 coordinate 166,281, forward strand.
ATTCAGCAAAACATTCAAACAATAGATGAAATTTGAGTCTAAAATGTAACTGCTGTAATTACAATAAGCAAAACCAGTATTTGATACTTATTTTGAAGTACAATAAAATATCAGAATATACTTTTATTTGAATATTGTAATACTCACATTATATTCCACTCATTTTTGCCCACAGTCAGAACCCTAACAATTTAGACTGAATGGCTCAGAAAACAGCAGGGTTTTTTTATTACAGATGTTCTTAGTGCAGTTAATATAATCAGGAACAGCATTAAGATGCATGAGCTACTGGTAAGTAGTTTAGAAATAGGCTGACTTAAAATACTGCCTACCAAAAGATACAGGAAAACAAGCATGGTCAAATGGCTTATGCACAGAACTATTAAGATAACCCTCCTAAATTGTAAACCAGCTGTGCTACTGAATTAGCATCTGTATTTCCATCAGGTTGCAAGTCTGTTGTGTCTCAATATCTGCAGCTGTGAAAGGAGAACACATAATATTTCTGTGTTCCGTTTATGAAGATTTGACTGGAAACCCTTTGGGCCAGTTAACGGGTCTCTCATCCTACTCTTCTAAAGACTGAGCAAGTGACAACACAAAAAAATTTTACTATTTACAATGCTGCAAGAGGAAAAATATTTGGGCAATACATAAAGTTCTAGTTACATGTCTAACATCTAACACTAACACAGTACTATAGTACTGAGCACCAATTTTCTTTATTGTTTTCATTCCACATTAGTAAACCAGAAATTAGTGAAGCAACATATTAACTTCCTGAACTCTTATAAATGCTTTATAAGGGTTAAGTAAGTGCTATGCAGACTAATATAGAGCACCAATTTCAAGACATGAATATTATGTAAGCAGACAGGCTCAAGGAAGTAGTTTCTTTAAAACCAGCAATGAAATGAGTTTCGGGGGGAAGAGAGGGCAGGGTGGGGCAGGGAAAAGGGGAAAGGACAATATCCCATGTGAACTGTGAAGCTGTTTCACAATGCTTTCCAAAGCACCTCAGCCAGGATGAATTGTGCTGTATGTCTGCATATACTACAAGTCAAGTACCCTTACAGTGGTGACATGTATCACTGCTGTACAGATGCTTTAGGCCACCTTGTCGTGCTAGGAAAGGAAAGATCCCTCTCCTGACTCCTTGCATAGTCCAACACTCTTTCTGGAAAAGTGTGGGAGAAGGGCTGTTTTGTGGACTGCCATCCTTTTAATGTCTTGAAGAACCACAGTTGTAGCATGCAACTTTTCTACTTCATGCACAGATTAGTACAAATTCCACCGTAACTGGCAACCGCCTCTGGGCAACACCTGTACCATTCAAACAATTACTTGCTAGCCTGAACTTGGCATCAGAAGCTGCCCTCCCATCACAGGCACAACATCTCATAGAAGTCTGCAGCTTGCTTTTCTTCTTGCTTCACAGACTTCCCATTTTGGTATGTTTCTGAAGAAAGCCAAAGACAATGCATATTTGGAGTATGCCTTAAAGTTTGGATGGAAAGGTTCACCTTCAAATGCACAACAGATGGAGACAATGCATAACCCACTGCATGATTCATTTAAAGACTCTCTCACTAGGCAACTTAGCCTACCAGTAATCAAACTAGACTCTCAGAGAGCTGGGAAGGGTATGAAGGGTTGGCACTTTCCTAGATAACAGTGCTAGAGTCCAGAAACAAGGACAACAATAAAAGGGGCTTTAGAAAGAATATCAGTAGTTAATTAACTGATTCAGATAAAACTCTAAGCTCATCCTTGACTCATCATCAACTCTGAGCTCATCATCAACTTAGGCTGCCAAGCATCAAGAAGGGAAAATGCTTTATGTTTACTGTGTTTAGCTACCATTACAATAACCTCCAGAAACTCACAAGATCAATCACTGTTTTGACGGAATGCTTGGATGAAGCGTACAGAAGACATCAGCTATCAACCCACACAGAAAGTTTGGCAAATGATGTCACATACATGCACACCTAGCAACTGCAGACACATGTCCACCACTATTACTGGGTTCAAGCCCTTGTCAATAATCGAAGGTAGAAAAGCCTGTCTTTTGGCAGGCAGGAGCTGATCAAAGTTCCTATGAGCACTCCCATCTGATGTGCTGTTAGAAAATATTTCTTTGCTCATAAGGAATTCCAACTGAGAGGAAAAAGGTAGTCCACACAAAGACAAACTGACAAATATGCCCTTTGTTAGTACACATACAACCACTGGCATCCTCAATTTTGTGAATATTCCCATGGATGTGGCAGCATTGAAAGGTGGTGACCTGCAGAAGCAGGACTCTACTGCAACTTCTCAGATACTTCATGTAGATTAGAAATACCCAGATGTGAAATCCAAACTGAAGAAATAGCTGAGTATCCAGAATGGTGGAGGCAAACATGGTAATCTCAGTGGGTTAGAATACTGTTGATTTCATGCCTAGGATATAGTGAAGACCTGTATGTTTGTTCTTTGGAAAACATCTTCTGAATTATGAAGGCAACTTGTCTAAAGAGTCTAAACAAAGCAACAAGGCCTTGTTAAGGGCTCTCATGAGAACCGTCCTTCAAGAGGAACATGGAAAAGAGGTGATTAGAGGTAAAAAGTGGATTTACACAGTGTAACAATGGATAATGAACATTATACTAAATCAAATAAATGGGGCAAGGTGCCTTTAAAGACTGCTCCTTTCTGCCAGAAAATCTCATGAAAAACCATGCATGGGTAGCCGAGGAGGAAGAAAGCTGGTGACTTTTTTGTACTTCGGCTTTTCTGAAGCAATTTACCTGGACAGATAATAACATTCTCTACTTCCACAGAGTTCTTACTTTTTGATCAAGTGCCTGTAGGTACCCTTTAACTTATATCAGAAACAATCCCTGGTCCTCAAAGCCTGATCATGGCATCCTGGGGATGTCACTGAGTCATATGTACAACGAGTTACCAACCACTCATCTGAAAGTGGTGATATCCCTTGCCATTTCTACAACCATCTTCGCTACCAACCATTCCTTTTTATTTCCTAGAGTTTCTCCTTGACGCCACAGAAAATCCAGTGGCAAAGTTCCCTTAGTCCTAGACTAAAGAAGGAGAATTTGGTAGAGAAACTACCTTAGAAAAGGAAAGTGTAATGGTTTAGGCCAAATTCAGGGAAACGTCCAAAAGGAACGTCTCCTCAAAGGAAGGCAGGTTACAAACCACCCCTCCCCCCAGTTGGGTTCGGGAAAAAACAAATTTTCCTCAGAGGAAAGTGAAGGAGAAAATAAAACTATTTATTTAACAAACACACAGGAAAACAATACTAATAATGCTAACTAATAAAATATCTCGCTCTGGAGAGAAAACCTGAAAGATTTTAGAGTCCTTCTGTGGGTGTGGTCTCTCTCCTCCTCCTTGGAGCTGGGTCTGCATGGGGGCCCCCCCCTCCAGGCCGGTGGAAGGTCCCCTGGTGGGGTTCTGATGTTCTGGTGTTCCGAACAAGTCCAGAAGAGAAGAAGGGAAAAAAAACTAAGTTCCAAGAGGAAAAAACTCAACTCTCCGTCCCTCTCCGAAGAAACAGAGCCGAAAAAGCTGACCGAAAAACCAGAAGCAGTGCTTCCCCTGCCCGCCGCAGAAGTAGCTAATCTCTGTGTCCTTGAAGCACAAACTGTTTTGAAAAGTTCGCTCAGTTTTTTTCTCTGTCTCTTGCATCCAGTTTTAAAGGCATAGAAAGGCTCAGGAATCATGTCTGGACATAGAGCAGTGGTAGGGGGTACAACAGCACAGTCACCCCAAGACAGAAAGGAATACAACCTCTTTTGAAAATCTGTCCAGCTTTGTATGATTCCTGCAATTTAGATACGGTCAAGTGTAAGCTCAATAACGGAATATAAATTCTGATTCACATATAGATACATCTGAATTACAAAGAGAAATTATGGGGCTTGATATATTTATCCAACTGTATTTGTCTCTTTATTTTTTGTACCTCAGTTATGGATTTGAGCTTTACGGGCCTAGATCTTCTCAAAAATAGACACATTTCAAATTTTACTAATAAACTTAAAGGAAAATCCCCATAACTACATTATTATTGCAGTCTGAGATAAACCTTAATGCGCAGTTAAGAAGTGACAGAAGATAAAAACTCTTACACTTGCTGCTTGTCTAGTCAGAAATCCCACCATCTTTATCTCTTTAAAAAGATATATTTTCATGTAAAAAGACACATATCTCTTTAATAAAGCAAAGATGTTATTATAAATAAGCTCTTGTCAGCAAAGCTTATCAACTATGTGCTATAAACCTTAAATGTAGTAGTAATTATTCCAAAAAGAATACAAAAGCCACATCAAAATAAAAAAGACTAAGACTCACAAACCTAAGGGAATTATTTCCAACTGGACACAGAATATGGAATTATCTTTTTATAAAACTCACCACATTTTACCTAGGTAATGTGGCCCAAATGGCAAAGTACAGTCCTGAAGTAATACATTGTTCAAAGATTCTTATCAGCTGCAAAGCCAAAGCTGGAATAGGGCCATATCAGCTGCAGAGACAACACATTAGTGAAGAGTGGAAAGGACAGATTGCAGTGTCTCCCCATTCTATTGCTGCTATTGCAAAATGCCAACCTCTGAACTACCATCCTGTTTGTTACATTAATGTCAGTTTATTATTCAAATGGAACTATGGCATATTAGTATGAAAAAGACCGATACAGAAAGAAAAATTTAGATATTCTGGGGCAGAGTTTTTATCTGTTTAGGAAGGTTGATTTTTTAACAATTTAAGGTTCACCTTGCATTTGAGATTTCTAATATTATACAAAGATAGGAGAACATAAATAGTTCCATTTGTTTAAAAAAAAAAAAAATCTCAGAAGAACACAGCATAAATCCTTAACTTTCATTCAGAGACTGAACAAGCATGCACACCAAACAAGAATGCGCATGGCCCCAAACCCCAATTCTCACCCCAGCGTCAATGAAAACTCAGCACCTCTAATGCATGTTTTGATTTTTTTCCTAAATGAGGAAGAATGATGTAAATGGTAACATCTAGACTCATCATCTGTACACCAAAGTTCCCATTCAGCTGAACATATGCTGAAATTTAAGCATATTGAAACAAAGCCCGAGTCTCAGCCAAACTGAATTCAAAACAGCTTAGATATTAAGACCACAACTTCAAGACATGCAAGGCTATGATAAAACTGAACCATGACCTTTATTTTCCATTGCTCCAAAAACATGTGTAAAAATATCACCATAAAAATAGACGTTAGAACGGTGGTTTGCATCATTAGATCTTTTAGAAGAGTTTCACAAGCAGAAGTGGTAACTCTCCCTGTGTAACAAGGAGGTGGGTACTGCGTCCTCAAATCACCTACAGAGCCATCAGGAGAGGCATGAACAGAATAGTTTTCTGAATCTCAATCTGGTCACACTGCAATGACTTGGGATGCATTTTAACGTACATAAAGCTGCTTTGCTAAACCCAGGTCTCAGTCCCAAAATTAAAGCTAGAAAGGTAGAGCTAATGCTGTTCAGAAATGCTGTATGGATATGCTTTTGTTTCACAAATTGTTTTCAAGCAGTAAATACAGAGGCTAATGTAACTTTGTGAGGCAGGTTAGTCCCTCTAAGAAAGGAATCCCCCACATATCCCAAACACAACTTTCAAACAAACACAGTGCACTCTGCCTTAGATAGATGCAAGATTTGGCTCAACTAAGTAGTAAGATTTTAAAGTGAAATTTAACAATAACAATTCATTTAGATTTTTCAAAGTTGCCTGCACATGAGCAATTTCCTTTCTGGTAATGCTACTGGTCCTGGGTTACAGTGTATTCCATTACCGTCTTCCTGAGCTGTTGAAACCAGGTGTAGCAATGTTCTTTGCCTCCTCCCTCCGGACTATCTCCTGTTAACGGGCCCATCAGTGCCTTGCCCTATGACTCACCATCCCATTGTGAGATGCTCTGCCCAGGCGGAAGGAACCAAGCATTCCCACCTGGATATAATCTGGGGTTTGGAGCAGCATAAGCAGCCTTACCTACTGGGATTCCAGAGGACAAGAGCTACACAAGCACCACTGGACTTTTCCAAGCAGGACCAGACCTTTTTCTACAAAATCACCGCTTCAACAAAACCACTTCAAAGAAAGCTGCAGCTACCACCGAATTGGACTGCTACCACCACCCTGCCGAGCAGGGTGTCAGGGTGTCCTGATTCTGTCAGGTTAAACCAGTGTTTCTGTATTATTGCTTTGTTTATATATATATATATATATACGTATATGTATATATATATAAGTAAAAAACCTGTTATTCCTATTCCTCATATCTTTACCTGAAAGCCTCTCAATTTCAAATTTATAATAATTCGGAGGGAAGGGGGTTGCATTTTCCATTCCAAGGGAGGCTCCTGCCTTCCTTAGTAGACACCTGTCTTTCAAACCAAGACAACTACATAATTTTCTTATTAGCTTTGAGAAAGACATACTGCTAGACTGAAAAGACAAACTACACGTGACATTCCCCAATTCACTGCCTAATATGTGATGCCTATATATATTTTGATATTTGGCTGTTTTTGCCACAGCAATCACAAAGAAGTCAAGTTTAAAATCTCTGTTGACAGGAGAAGTGCCAGCAAAACCTCAATTCTGGATATGAAGAGAGCAGACTTCAGGCTGCTCAAGGAACTAGTAAGATCCCCTGGGAAAATGTTTTTGCAGGTTCTGAGGTCCATCAGTGCTGGTAACTTTTTAAACATCACCTCCAAGGGGCACAGGAGCAGCAATTCCTGAATATTGGAAGTCAAGTTGGTGAGGCAGAAGGCCGGCTTGG
>VXAZ01001320.1:0-215505 GCA_013399875.1 Gymnorhina tibicen
TCAAAGCAGGGTCAGCTAGAGCACATTGCTCAGGCCTGTGTCCTGTCAGGTTTTTAATATCTCCAAGGATACTGTAAGTAAAGTAGAAAAGCTTCAGTGTTGGAGTCAATGTTTTGTTCTGTGGAACGCACACAAGGTAGTCTGTATTGGGTACCTCTCCCCAGTTAGAGAAGACCTAGACAGTACTTTTTACTTTATCACTGCTTCCTCCCTCTAAGACATGACATCATATCGTTCCTGTTGCTTATTCTTTTCTGAAGGCAACCAGCTCAAAACTGATGTTTAATATCAGCTTAACACTCAGTGAAAATGATGAATGGGTACCTTGCCATGGCCTGTCTTTTTCCAGAGGTAGAAAATATGAGAGATTCTAGAATTATACTTAGTGTCAAAGGAACTCTGTAACTCAGAGAATATTTCTTGCCTGGGAATGTATTTTCTGAAGGGTTGGTGTGGGCAACCTTTCTAACCATTTGTAAGCAGAAAGCCTTAGTGACCCATAAATCCCTGAATGTGTTGTTCTGATATGATTCAGGCTGCTCCCCTGAAGAAGCATTTTCAAGACTTGACCTGCTATTATTGTGCCTTGTCTTTTTTTATGCTTTCAATTTCACAGCTAGGTTCTATTCCATGTGCTGGAAAGTTGCAGTTTTTGTTGAAGATATTCGAGGAGAAGTACAGCCATGCAGTAAATATTTTGTAAAAAAGGTACTAGGTACTTTATGTTTATAACAACCATCTGTTGTCCTAGACAGGTGTTAGGGGGTAAAATACCATAAAATGCTCAAGGGTGTACTGCCACTCGAATACTTGCCCCAAAACACGGTTCATGCATGTGAACTAGATAAGTTTCTGCTCTCATTTTTTCAGCCAGTATTTCAGGCAAGACCAAGTGTATTCTTGTTGGGCTGGTATCCCATGCTGTCATGACTCTCCTTGACGGGAATTGAATAATCCTATGGTTCTATAAGCCTCCTTAGATTTGGTTCCTTTTGTGGAAGTTGCTGCCTGTCACCCCTGCCCCACCCATGTAACAAAGAGGGATATCCATGGTCAAGTGTGTAATCTGTCACACATCCCCTTTTTTCCTGCCTTATCTGCGGTAAACAGAAACAGGCAGTACTGACACATCAATGTCATATTGCTGAATAATCCACCCCAAAGTCTGTGTGAATTGCATTTACAGATTAAGTGAATTAGGTTTATGCACATCATCACAGTTAATGGATTTTCCTTGCAGTCAGAAACTTGCATTTTAAATGAGCTGAGTTTTTGATAAAAAGAGACAGGAGGCTGAGTGGGACGCTTGGGATATTGCCAGTGCCAGACTTCTGTGAATTCAGTTTGTGAGATTTAAATTGATTCATAAACATCCATAGACGGTGTGGACTCACAGGGATACTGTGGTTGCTGTAAGCAGCTCAATAGCTCCTGGTTTCATTTAGTTTGCTAGCTCTTCTGGCAGGTAATTTTTCCTAAAACAAAGAATTTTGAAAATTGTTCTTAGTGAAGCAGTATTCAGAATTATATGCTGAACAATTTCTCTTTGCTTTCAGGAATTACACTGTATAAAGATGATTAAATTAAATTTATTAATTAAAAACACTAAAGAAAATATTTTTTTAACAGCTGGGACACAATAGTCCAAATACACCAATAGCATGGGTGGAAAAGAGTTCTATTGCATTCAATTAAATTGTATTTGCTTACAGATTTTGCTCAGTTTCTAAGTCAATAATAAGCATATTTAGCATACTGGGTGGAAAAGACAGGCAATATTAGAGAGAAGGAGAACATTGTTTGCAAATACAGTTTTCCTCTGCCTATAATATCAATGTTTTCTAAGAGACAAAAGCTGTATTTCTCTTACAATCAAAATCCAGATTTCATGGGACAATGTGTGCTCCACAAGACCATTTGCTCTGTGAGGATATTTGTAACACTGGCCTAAAATGGCTTGCATCAGTCTTTTTCACTATGCTGCCTGTGGACTGTAGCCAGATTTCATATTGGACCATTACTTCTGGTCCCTGCTCTCTCCTGAAGTCTACATGGAAATTGTATGGGAAAAAGCAAGCAGGAGCAGGTGTAAATCACGGTCTTTGAACACATTCAGTGGGTCCTACGACTGAAAGCATCAAGCAGCACTTGATGCTCCACTTTCTGAGCTTCCAGAGACCAGGAGGAACTGGCTTCCAAACTGCTACATCAGTGAGACTTCACACAACGAATCTGTTACCTAGAAATGGAGCCCCTAGGTCTTCACAGACATTCAGCACTTGCTGAGAGAGAAACAGCAGTGGCTTTCTGTCCCTGCAGCAGGAACATGGTGACGTGTGTTGAGACTGCAGGACTGCTAAGGTAACAACACTGCAGCATGGGTTTCCATACATATGCTCATGAAAAACCTCTCTTTTCTTGGTAAGCCTTGAAAAGGCTTTCTTGGAGTAACAATTTTGTTACTTTTGCTGTAAGAAATCTCATCTGGTCTAGCTGGTGTTGCTTTATGAAATTAGATAGTTGTCCTCCAGCTGCAGTCTGTTTCTATCTGTGTGTCTTCATTACCATCCTTTTTCTTCTTTCTTCCCGGGACTCAAGTTTAAGTTGTTGATGAAGGGACCTTGCTTCCAAGAAGGTTTCTTAGTTGGTCTGTCAGTGTTTACGAAGAAGTCTGAAATGTAGCTGGTTACGCAAGGAAATAGAGGTAGAGTATTTATCAGTTCTGGGCTGAGCATTGAGAATACCTCAGATTCAGCACAGAGAAAGAGAGGGGTGATGCTAGATCCTCATTCATATACATAAATACCTATTTACCTATATGAATTGTAATAAATGAATTTAACTCCTTCTGGAAGAGAAGCAGCTAAGGGTACTTAATCAGAAGAGGTTTTGTCACCTTTCACATACACCTCCAGAACAACAAAATAGGTCTGAGAGAACAGTAAAACAGAGATTTATGAACACACAAAAGGAAAAAAATAAATTACACAACAAGCACTTCTAAACTCATTATAGAGGCAGAAGGATTGAATAAAATTTTTTGTTTTGTTTAAAAGGAACCAAACATACAATTGGTAGACATTTAAATAAATATTTTTTTCATTAATTTTGAGTTGAGTAAAACACTGTAAATTGATTTGAATAAGCTTTAATTTTACTGAAACAAACAGAAAAACACCACCAATAAACAACCAACACCAACACCCCCAACATCCCTCCCCTCCAATTTATTACAATTTTAAGTCCCTTGTTCACATCCTCATTTATAATCTTCAGAGGTAGATTTCTTTTCCTTCATTGTTTACTTTTATGCTCAGTCATAGTTTGGCAGCAGATGTTTTCTTTTTTTCTGAGTCAGACTTCAAAAGTTTCCCCATGAAACTAGTGTACAAATTTTCAGCTAGTTGTATGATGATGTGAAAGCAGGGTTTAGAGGTGGTAGTCATAAACAGCTGGAATAAACATCTAGTTCCTACTGAACATGTTAGTGCTTCTTGGTTTACAAGTTGTTTTCTTGAGTTGTTCTCAAGAGAACAGGAAATGAAATCACAACTATACAGTGTTGCTGCTTTCCATGCTCTATGGAAAATATCCTCCATTACTCTGCTGCCATCCATGCACAGCACTTGCAGCACTGTTTTTCTACAGCTTGTGTGACAAAGGAATGTGTTAGAATGGAGCTGTAAGGCTGCTGTCCCTTGAGAGAGAGACAGGCTTGCTCTGGTGCTTGCACGTGCCACGTCCCTGCTTCCAGCAGGCTTGTTGGCTCCCCATCCATTGACCTCAACTTTAAGCTCTTTGTTTTGTGTTCAAGGCTTTGTCTCCACAATCTGGTTTACATCCTGGGTGAGATCACGAGGGGAGGACAAGAACTATTATACTTCCCTTGACTATAATGTGATTGTATATTTTTTCAGTGACTAAAAAGAACTGGCCTGTTATCTTCTTTTGTTCCCAAACCACCCCATATTGCTATGAACTCAACCATGGTGTTCTCACTGACTTTCCTATTTTTATGTCTTCCTTTATGTGTTTCATGTTGTCTGTTCTTCATGGTGCTGTAATGGACTGCTACCATAATGCATCATCTAACCTCCAAGTGTTTCACCTCTGAAAGGGCAGCTTCTGTTCCAAAACCCTGCTATGTACTGATGGAATGAATGCTTGCTGCACCACTGCCCTTAGTGCACAAGTAGCTGAGAGGCTGTACCCAGTGCAGCAGAAATCATTCCACAGACAGCTCTGGAAAAATTAAGTCAACTTTAATTTGTAATTTGTTTCACACATTCTAGCAGCAAATACATATACATATATATATATAGGAAAACATCAGGAGTATATCATTCAACACCTATGGCTGCAGACCAATCTGCTTTTAATACATCCTAGGATCAGGCTGAGAAAGAAAAATATTTTGATTCTACTAAGGACAACTTGTCATGCTCCAAGGGTGAGAGGGAAACACATTCCCTTTCAAATTTGTACTCTAACTCCCAGACCTTTCAGATGATACAATTGTTCTCCATAAAAGGCTTGGCTAATTGAAGTCAGTGGTTCCTACTAGTCTTGCTGATCTCTGCCTCGAGATTATTGCTACACAAAGGAAGCAGATTTGGGAGAAAAGTAGCCACTGCTGAAGAGATGACATCCCCTCATCAGTAAGTCTGGAAATGAGGCAGTCTATTAAAGAACAATTGCAGAAGAATAACTACCATGTTGTGGTAAGAAAATGCTGTAAATATTTGTAAATATTTGTCCAGAGAGTGGTGCTCTGATCTCAGCTAAGGAAATGTGTTCTTGTTTGATCAACCCTGCTGCCTTAGGGCGCTGGCAAATTCCTGTCTTAATCTTCAGCCTCACCTGGAGACACGCCCCAGTATGTGGAGATTTGCAAGCAAGGAGTGGAATTTACTCATGAGGAAACAACTTGAAACATCCTGTTTTAAAGTGAATGCAAAAGGGGCCAAGGAGAATAGAATCTGCCTTACTATCACAGCTAAGAATCAGACGACTGAAATTAAATTGCAAAGATAATCTTACTGGTTTAGTGAGAGTGGGAGTAGTTATGAATGAGCACTGAGTTGCTTCTGCTTTTTCTGAAAATTACCTTTAGAGGCTTGACAAGTGTATACTGTTATATATAAAATTGCCCTAATTCAGCCATTTGCAATGAAAATCAAAAATGGGTGCAATTTAGAGATCTCTGTCATCCACCTAGAAGAAATGCACTGGTTTAAATGTAAAAATTGAAATGCTTAATGAGAAGATTACTTGACTTTGATCTATCAAGAGTTGTGTGTGTAGGGTCTGTGAACTCAGAGCCTTTAAATATTTTTGTTTATGTTATACTCTTCCTCACATGCTTTTTTTATTTGCAGTTTTTGCTGCCTCAGATTTGGGATAATGAGCTCTTTAGCAAAGGCCCATTTCTTTGCTCCCTTCTTCAAGCAGGGTTCTTGGCAAATTTATGGTGTTATCAAAATATTCAAATGTGTTGAAATAGATACATTAAACTTCATTATTAATTTGATAGCAATTTTTCTCAAGTACAACAGAGCAATGGTCAGAATCCATTGTGTGCTCTTTAAAATGAAAAGGCCTAATTTCCAAGGGCAGTAAGAATAAGAGCTCTTTTCCTGCCTTGAAGCACTCTTGGAAATAAGGCTTTGTTCAGGGCTTAATACTTTAAAAGAGTCTAATCTGTGCTTCAAAATTAGCTGTTGTTAATCACGGGGTTGTAACCCTCAATTACTGTACCTGCTGAAGTTTGCTGGACTCAGCTACGTGTCAGTGACAAGGTGCCATGAACTGGTTTTCTGCTTAGATTTCCCAAGACTTATTTTGAAGTTTGCCTCAGGGTTTATTTGAGACAGGTAGTGGGAGTGTATATTTATGGTAGGAACTGTACTTTTCTTTTTGATCCTAACTTATGCTTGTAGGCAGGAGACTGGTTCGTGAGAGAGAGAGGTGTTTGACTGAGCTGTGATACTCGGATATGACACAGAACTGGGAACCGTATGGCTCTGGTATTTGTTCTTTTTCAGAAGAAATACTCATGACAGCTGAATTTGTTTTCTGGTCCAACCATTCTGCCCAATTCCTCAGCTAGTTAAGCCTACTGCATTACATGACAATGCTGGAACGTGTTTAAGGTCTAAAACAATTGATGAACTGACTCATAACACTAATTGTTTTAGGTCTGAAGTAATGTTCTGTTGTGCCATAATGAAGATGACTCAACACAATTCGTCCATGGAGAGGATAAACTTTTACCCTTAAGAAAGTTCTCCATACTTATCTCTTGTTTCTTAATTTAAGTTCAGTGATATAAAAGACATGGAATTTAACCGAGTGTTAGTGTTTATGGTTTTCTTCCTATCCATCTATCTAAAAGGCAGAAAGCAGAAGAAAACAGAAAGAGCAAAACAATACACCAGAAATGCTGGCCCTAATCCTAGGACTACCTTACATTTTCATACTGGGAAATCACATTAAGCCACTCATTTTGCCAGTGTCCTCAGAGTCCTAATCAGATCTGCAGCAAAATATTATTATCTTATGTTTAATAGGTAGCCATATCCAACGCTCATTCTGTCTCCTCTCAGTGAACGAGGGATCCTAACTACAGATCATTTTTTTTTTGTCATCCAGGAAGGAGGAAAAGCAACTTCAGGTTAGAGAGAGACTGGAGAGCAGCATTTATCACACTCATAATCACTTTTATTATTGGGGGCTTTTGTATGTGTCAGCTGATATTTAGCACTCAGTTTCTAAGAAGGACACCAGCTCCCCAAGTCTCTGCTTCCAGAGTGCAATCCAAGCCCTTGGCTTGCTCCCCAAGGCTCACAGTAGAAAAACCACCTTATATTTGAGCAGAGATGGACAGTGAACACCTTGTTTTTCCTAAAACGCTTGCCCAGGACTCAGACTAAGACTACAGGCCATTCTCCTGGCTCCTTTGAAATCCATATCATCTATGACAGCAGTGTCTCTGAAACTTAATTTTTGGGCTTCCTTCTGCCTTCTAACTAGTACTGTGCACTTACTCCTGGTGGTTGGTACGAGTTCTTTCCTGCCCCCAAATGACAGGACCAGTACTGAATCTTCACACCACGGTAAAGGAACCCTTTGCACTAACCTAATTGTTCGTGTGGAAGAACTATTAAAAACTTGGAGAAATCCAGGTGGACATCCCCAGAAGATTTTGTTTTCAAAAGCTTCCTTCCAAAACTTTTACTAGAATAATTCTTTACTGTATAAGACAGCCTTTAAGAATTTAAAACTGCTGTGTAATTTCTTTTACAGGTTTCCTGAGTTCTTGATGAGAAAATCAGTTTTCCCATGTACTTTTCATTTTCACTGCTGATAAATGTATGTTGTGTAGTGTCAGGTACAGCTTTACTGCCACACTACTGTCTCAGTGGTTTCCTCACCTTGGTTACCCTTAGGTGCTCCTAACACCTGCTAGTGTTTCCCTGTGACTCCCAGCTAAACTTCTCTCACCTGTAGCCTTGTCAGAACAAAATACCTGTGGATTGTGCACCTTAAAGGCCACGTCTGCCTCTGGCATTAACAAGTAAGCTCCCTTTTATTCAACTTTTCCCTGCCTGTGCCATCCTTTGGGGCACTGTGTCTCTCTAACTGTTGTTTAGACTGTTCAAGCACCAGGAATAGTAATTTTTCTCAGCACAGAAGACAGCAGGCTGAGCCCCTGAATGACTGTAAGTGCCTCTGAGATGCAGTTGCAAATACACAGAATTCTGTAGGCAGCTATTGTGATAAATATGCTTTAATAAAAAACAGGACTGTGAAGGTGCAACAGTGATGCCATCAAAAAGAGAATGAGAACAAAAAGGCTGCAGCAAGTACAGCTTGCCTGCTCCTGAACGAGCAGGACAAGTGATATCAGGGCACAGACAGTCTTGAGATGCATTCAAAGGGAACAACTGTACTTAGTTCAGTTTCTGATGTAGACACCTCTGTGGCATGAAGGTGTTGGGGCCTAACTATAGCCTAGTATTATTAACTAAAGATTGTCATAGAGCCTTGTAGTAAAAAGACTGTTTTCCCTATGAAGTAATTTTCTAGTATTGGGATTTATTTCTCATAATTTAGTCTCCCACTAACATTAATTTCATGCACCTCTCTGCCCACATTATCTTTCAGACGGAGATACAAACAGGGATTTGTTTTAACATGAAGTGCATTGTTTTACTTGAACACAACAATTAATATGGGAACTTGGAAATTTTAATTTTGATTATTTTTCTATAATATCTCTAGCTCAGCTTTCAGTTATTTTGTACATTTTGTACAAAATGTATAACATCAATCTTACACTCTGTTGTACAGCATTTAAAATATGTTCATTGAAGAAAGCAGGACAAGTTGAGTTTCCTTTCATTTCAGCTGCTGCAATTTCCCACAGGGTGCACTTGATTTAGCATGCCTGCTTCTGCACTGTTGGATAATTTCCTTTCACACTTAACCCCCAACCCCCACCAAGTGCAATTTCATGGGGATTAAAGGACATTTTCCTTAGGTATGTAGGATGGTAGCGGAGTTATTCCATGGTTAGCAGGGAAGCTCAAGGCAGCAGCCTGGCTCAGTATTAGCAACTGTGTTGTAATGGCTCAGCTGTCCCTAATCCTCCCTTTCAGCTATATACACCCAGCTTCCAGATCCTGTGATGCAGATGACTGTCAGCAACATGTGCCCTGTTCTTCCATCTAGCCCATTTGCAAAAGAATTGTGGTTATTTTCCTTAAGCTAACATGGAGCAATCCAGGAGTAAGTACAGAACACATTTATTTCACATAAGCTCTTGGGAGTCTCCTACCTTTTTATTTCCCTGCTTTGAGCTAAAGAGAAAGCGTAACTGGTGACCAGTGTAGTTACTTTTCTTAGTACATCTTAAAGTTTATAGAGTGCTTTGTGCTTTATAACTAGAACAGGCTCTTGCTTCAAGCAACTTATCTAAAGTCAGACAGATATGATATAGGTAATTAAAAAAAAAAAAAAAAAGGGCAGGACAACATGGAGCTGAAAGGAAAAGCCTTGCAGAGACATGCTTGACACACTCTTCCCAGGATTGCTACACATGCTGCACTTCTGATTACTCAGTGTTCAGACCTGTTTTTCTCCAACAAAAACATCATGGTTTGGTGCCAGCTGTGGTTCTGTGGTTCTGGGATGTGCAGAACACAGAGAGAGCCAACTGAATTTAGACAGGCTATGAAGGAGCGCACAGATGATGAAAACTTTGGTTTGCTACAAATCCATTTTCCACATTAAGTATATTTTTAATATGTTGGCCTGGACAGTTCCCCTTCATCGTCTTTTTTATTAAGTATTACCACTTTTCCCAAGTAGATTAAAATACAGATCTAGAAAAGTTCCAAACCACCAAATAGCTGCTTTACCAGAACCATCTCCTTAAAGGTAATATCTCTAAATTAACAATAATGAATGATATACACATTTAGCATTCAAACCATCTGACTTGGCTGCTTGATGTCCTTCGCATCTTTTAAAAGTGAGACTTTGTAGCAAACCCACAAGATTTATGAATTCTAGTTCTGGTAGAATAATGTAAGAAGTGAATTTCAGAAATCAAGATGCCATAAGGTTGGTAACATGTCTTCAGAAAGAATAACATTTAGTGAAAGCTGTCGTCTAATAATAATAATAACAACAAGAACAATATTTTAAATAATTTAAATATCTTTAATTATATATTAAATAACTTAATATATTAAGTAAGTATATTAATAACTTAGTATATTAATATTATATATTTAACTAATAAAACATGTTTGATAAGTGTAAGTATTGCAAACCTGGAATTCATAGTCAATATTGCAAACCTGGAATAATACATAATTTTAAAGATATCAAAGCTGGGATTTCACTTCCTCTGCACTGTAACGTGAAAAATTACAAGTAAGTGTGATGAGTTTCTGCTGCAGTGAATTTTGGAACAGGTAATTCAACAACCATATACATTTAGAGCTCTTCACCTAAGGTGGTAAGTAGTGCATTTAGACTGATGTCTTTTCCCCCTAAAGATGAAAAATATGAAAGTAATCACATTCTCTTTAAGGTTTTCATGATCCGTAACATTTAGTTCAAGTCGTGAGGGAACTAATAATTATTCCTTGGCCTCTTTCTAGTACTTCAAATTACCTTTTTTCTGATTTTTTTGCCAGTGTGCAATTGTGCTCAGGCTCTGGGGAATTTTAAACACTTAGCCCACCTAGAAACCCTATCGTTCTAATGTATATATAATTAAATTGCAGTTCTATAAAATTGTAATTGTTGTAGTTATCCTTGAGAAAATGACTCTTTTGTCTTTGTACACTCTTGTCTAAAATATATCAGAAAACTGACACAGAGAGAGATGCCAGATGTCTAAAGAGTGGAACTGTGCAGGAGTGAAAAACAAAGTCCGTTCCGGTCAAGCACCTGGCAGGTGTAGACAGGTCCTTAATCTATATGATGCATTATTTAGTACTGAGAATCGTTTTCAAGGAGAGATATTCTGTCCATTCTGCTTTAGAAATCCATGTAAAATGGAAGGAAATAATAAGTTGAATAAGCTGAAAAATAATAGTGAAAATAAAGTAAGACAAGCAATAAAAGCAATAGCAAAATAGCCTGGGCTAATGCATAATTGACTGTCTGCTTTTTAGTGCGTTAAAGCCCCTCCAAGTTCTGGGTTTATTTGACAGATTTCTGAAGCAGTCAACCTGACTTCTGTGTTTTATTTTACCACTAAATGGGCATAAGCTAATTTGGAAGTCACAGGAAAGTTCAGTGTTCAGTGGCCCAGTTCCGGTTTTGTGAAGTCAGTGGTGTCATGGGCACAACATGGAGTCAGCATGGAGAATTCCAGAAAGTACAGTCTCAACCAGGTAGTGCCTTGCTCTTAAGCTTTTAAACTTCCTCTTTCTCAGCATTTGCTGTCATGTCTATGCACCTATGAGTGCAGTGAGAGTAACATGAGCCTTTGTGGGTGTTCCTGACACAAGCAAGTGGCCTTCCTACTGATCTGAGCCGGCATTCTTACCTTTGTCTCTCTGTGTGTACACCTCATGCTATTTATAACCCTCGTGTATAACTTTGCAGAGGACTGAAGCAAACCCGCGAAAACTCAGCACTGCTGCGCACAGATAAATTTGTCCGGACACAGTTTTGCAAGTATCTTAATAAAATTTGTATTAGAAAAAATTTTCCCTGACTTCAATTCTTATAGCATGTTTTTATACAATTAAAGTACAAGAGATGGGCCATGTTTTTAAATGTGGTTGTATGTGGAGATAAATTCATGATCAGTGTGATTTACTAGAATTAATAATTGGTTGAAATATGACAGATGTTCACAGATGTCCCACTCCTCAGGACACTTAGTGGTTTTATTTATCTTCCCAAGGGAAAGAAAAATTCTCAAGAGTGGTCTGGAGCATAGAGAGCCGACAAGTGTGCAGTATCTGATGAAAGATCTTTAAATTCTACAGGAGTTTATAAATGAGCATGAAATGATACACAGTGAAAATTGCCTTATTCCACCAGTGCCAAAGGACTTACACTGGAACTTCATCCAGGCCAGTTTTGTGGCACAAAGTGAGCAAAGTGTTTCTGGACTGCTTTCCTGTGCACCTTCAACAGCAAATGGTGTGGTAGGGACTGCCCAGCTGGCAGGGCACCTATTGTGAAAGACATAATGGGGATAAGGGACATGGGGGGCACAGTAAAATTAGCTTGGGTGGGGGATAACAGCTAAAAGAAATGAAATCCTCGTGAATCTGTGGGTATTTAAGAAAGCCAATAAAGGTGTTTTATACTGAACCATATCTGCTTTATTGAATTGTAGCTGAAGAGAGAGTGGAGTGGCAGATGAGCTTGAAAAATTGTTTGAGAAGTGGTTAAACATCTTCTTTCTCTACTTTTTCCCTCATGACCTCACACACTTTTCCATTTTTGTAGAATGAACAACCTGCCTCAAGACATTGAATTTAATGACAAAACCCATGTAGCTGATAATGGGATTGGGATTTTACTCCTGGGATGTTTCCTATGATAATAGTATTTACATTTCCAGGAAAATAAGACCTCAAATGAACTTTATAGTAACCTTGACAAATCTCACCTGTATTTCCTGTTCCCTTTCTTCTCTGTTAACCCACTGACTGAGTTCAACAGTGATCTCTTCAGCAGTCATCAGACCTTGCTGCTTTCAGCAGATTGTGGTTTTGTCATAAATGCAGCCTTGAAGTCACGAGGTCCTTGAATATGTCTGAATATTTTCTTCTGTTGTTTGAAGACCAGTGCAGGGTTTCCTAAGCACAAATTCAAGTGTGACCTCCTATGCTTTGTTCTGTGGCAATAAGAATGCAAAAAGTGATAGCATTCCATCTGTGTTTCCCAAAATGTCCCCCCAGAATGCTATTACCGTGGTCTGAGTATGAAAAGCTAAGGAAATTGATGAGAAATGCATAGAATGAGAAGATAATTCTGTGGCAGAAGAGAAATCTGACATCTCATGTAAATAGAAAGGTCACACTGACCTCCTAAGAGCTTTACTTCAAGTAGGTTTCTTTTGAAGAATGTTTAAATGCTGACTGAGGCTTTTTTGGCTGTGGTATTCATTAATTACCTGAAAGGGTACATCTCTATAGCTGGGAATCACCAGGTGCCACAGCCTTATCAAACAGAAACACTCATGGCTGGTACACAGGAAAGACTCTCTGTAATTGCTATCCTAAGGTGTAAAGGATAAAGCCTGTTAATGAGATTTATTTAGCCTAATCTACTTCAACTTTTCAAGTGACAAAGTTGATATTTTCTCAGACAAAGTAGTAGAGAGATAAATTTAGCAAAAGCTTATCAACCAACAGAACCAAATGATTCTTTATCTAAGGAGATTCAGCAGTAAAAATGTTTTGGGAAAATTTGAGGAAGCCAGAACATAAGAGGGTTAATATGTATGCCACCTATAGCCAGATGGAGCCAGGTGTAGCCAGGCAAGATTGTTGTTAAGGACATGCTGTGAGAAAGAACAGGATATGGCAGGCGAAGAGACCATGTAGGTCTCTGTAAACCTCTGCAGGAGGTAGGACAGCATTTTTTGGGACAAATGACCTTGTTCTGGCTCCTGGAGATAAGCACAACACAGCATGGCAGGAATGAGCCCAAGATGTGGGCATGGACTGCAGGGGGGATCAAGACCACCCAAGACCCCCAAAGCCTCTGACCTATTTCCAGAAAGGTCTGAAAGAACGAACTGCACATGAGAACTGATTGGCATAGAAAGAGAGGAAACTCATCTCCAGGGTGGGGAAAACTTATCTGTAAAAAGGTACTACCACCAATCCTGGGTGCACGTGGGCCCCAGGACACTGGACACCCCATCAGCTGGATCAGCTCTGGAGCCAGGCTTGGTGATCTCTCTCTTTCCCACATTCTTCCTTTTCTTCTCTCTCCAACTCTTTAACCTGTCTATCTCTTTTTCACTCTTTAATCCGTCTCTCTTCCCTTTCACCCCACCCCTTTGTTCAAAACCCACCTCTGTGTGTTTAGACAACAGGGACTGATTTATACCAATGCCCATGCCCAGGGTGTCACTTACTAGTAAAACTTTGTAAGCTTCTGTGGATCCTCTGACTTCTGTCATTCCTTTCTACCACAAGCATCTATGAACCTTGGGTCGCTCTTCCCCTTGAGGATGGGACACCACAACATTTTAACATGTTTCACTTAAGCAGCTAATCTATTAAAGAAAACATTGCTTCAAGACCACAATAAAAGAAGAGGAAATAGCGTAGTAATTTAGATGTTGCAATATATTTTCACACTGTCCTCAACCCTTCAATAAAAGGTTTCTAGAGCACTACACACCCTGTTGACACAATCTAATTCAACAGGAACAGCCATTGCTTAAAGAAGAGTTGCATAGCATGACCAGATAGGCCACTACTGCATCAACAAATGGCTTAATAATGCTGTGTTCACCCCTCTTTCTGTGTTTTTCGCAGGAAAAGAACAAGCAGTGGAGGTAGGTTACGGATTCCCTAGAGTGTTGTATCTGGAAGAACATGATTTAAAGCATATATATTTCCGTTTGTCAGAAAGTGAATGAACTTATTTTCCCCTAAACTGGAATACAAGGCACTTGTACATCCACTGAGTTTTAATTGAAAATATAGAAGATTTCAAAAGGAAGTGATAGACTATATAAAAAAATGATATACTATATAATAAACTATATACTATATAATATATATTATATATACTATATAATAAAGATATACTTCTTCATTTTTTTCCTCCTTAGTGATGTGTTTTTCCTTTATAAATCAGGATGATTAATTTACAAAATCGAAGACTTGGCCACAGTTCAGCTTGCTATTGGCCATACGCATCCATGTAATTCCTCAGTACAAAATCAGGGGTGATAGCAAGTTTTTTAGTTAACATCTACTGGTGAACAGTTTAAATGACTTTTGTTTAATGATCAAGGCAGGAAACTGATGTGAAAGGTCAAAAGAATTTTCATGTCAATTGCATAAAAATATTAATCAAGTTTCTCTGTATTTCTGTCCAAGTCAGCCAGAAGCTGTTCTCTGAACAATAACCTAAATAACCATGTTGTAGGCCTCCAATAATTTGCATTCCTATATAAATTCTTTTTAAAAGGTCAAGTATTGACTCCATGGACTGCGTTTTGTATGGTTTCCTGGATATGTCTATTAGCTACCTCCTTTAGTGAGGAATTGCTTTTTAACACACCGTATAGACATAATAGACGTATGGTCAAGTGCAGGGAATGCTGAGAACTAGAACTGGTCTTGTCTCAAGAGGTGTGAAAGACCTGTTGCACTGTAATGCCAAAAGGCAGTAGCAGGTTATCTGTCTCCTAGAGCAGGTGCTGATATATTGCACCCATCGATGCTGCTCCCAGTAATTCATGTTCATCAAAGCGTGGCCACTGGAAGTGTGTTCAGCCCTGCTCCAGACTCTGTCTGCCACAGAGTAATGCCTCCGTGGACGCAGCCCAGGGTTTGATTTGCCTTTGCACTGACACCTGATCAGCTTGTTGTCCGCCAGGATCCCAGATCCCTTTCAGCAAAGTGCTGCCCAGCCACACAGACCCCCACGCTGGTTATGTCATCCCAGGAACAGGATTTTGCACACATCTTTGTTAAACTTCAAAAAATTCTAGCTCACCCACTCTTCCAGGCTACCCAAAACTCTCCATGTAAGGTGGCTCTCCCTTCTAACATGTTCATCTCACCAATCAGTTTGTTGTCATCAACAAACTAGCTCAATTTGGAGATGCTGGACAGTATACCCTGGTACTGGGAGACCCTGCTTGTGACTGATAGGTCTGATATGCAAACACTCCACATGCATGGACTCGTTGTATGCTAACAGTCACTCGAATATTTGTATGAGTTGCAGATACATTGAAAATCCCCAATAATAAACACTTTTTAGATTTTTCTTTACATCCCTATGTTAAAATTAAAGTTTTCACAGCTGTTGATCTGTTATTCTGTTGATCTGACAGTCTGAAGATATGAACCTGGAAAGATTTTTGAGAAGATTCTTGGGGAAGACTTAATTATTCTTAATTGTTTCTGACTTTACTTTTCCATGCTAATCTATTAAATAAGTTTTCCTATATTTGGAGGGTTATATTGTGAGACACTGATGTACAGGTGTCTTTTTTTTTTCTTTTCCCTTTTGATTTAATAATGATCAATAACTTAGGACTCTGAAAATTAAGGTCCTTTATTTTGTTTGGAAACTTCTGATGAAGTGAAATCTTTTACCTCCCCAGGAAGCTATTAGAATCCTTAATTACTCTGAAAATTAGCATGCTACCTTTAATTTCAAAGTCCAGCTTATCTATCCTCAGTATTTCTCTGAGTTTTGTCTTCAGTAACAAGTTTCCATGCCTATACTTCTTATTAAGTTAATGAATCATTCATTACATTTGATTATAACTGCAACACTGTGACACTGTGTTCTTTCAGAAAAAAGGAACTGTAATATCAAGCATTAATTCTACTTTCTTGTCCATAACATGTTCAGTCTCATGCAGACTACAGTGATTACTTGAAATTCAGGCACATAAAAAAACTTACTTAAAAGTCTTTAAAATCAGTCCTTTTTACCCTCAGCTGAGCTTTTTCCTCTCACATGCACTGATCTAACATGTTTCTCTTCAGCAGTGCCTTCCCCCTCTTCAGTAACTTAGTGATTGTTACAGGCACTAGTTTTACACTATTTAAACCAAATAATCATGAAGAAATTGAATGAGAACAGCAGCAGAAGGGCAAGAAAACTTTCTTCAGCCTGGAGTCTCTGTCCTTATCAGTAACAGTGTGTTTTAGTGTTCCAATGGTGTAAAACCATGCAAGTCTCAACAAAGTGCTCTTTATTATTGTAAGAGAACAGTCTCTTAAATTCCATATGGATTCTGTGCTAGACTGTGTTGCCTGTAAGGTCCTTGCTATATCTAGAAGATCTTGTCCAAAATTCATAACTGTTTTCCCTGCCAACTAGCTCTCACACAGTCAGTGACCACAAACCCACACAGAGACTGCTGTAATGAGTAATATGAATCTTACATTCCAATATTTATTACTCACGCTTCTCCAGCATCCTTGCCTATCTTCTTTGTGAGGGTTAGAAAAATCTCATACATGGAGCAAATGCTGGCAACCAGGAGGTGATAACTTGATTCTGTAGGTGAACCACGGGGATCAAAGCTCTGCTGTACATTTCAATGAGCACGTATGTTACCATAAGACAGTGTGATTATCATAAAGTGGATGCAGTACTGGGAGTTGCATCATAGATGATTCACACGATCAATGGGAGTTGCTTTCATGCAGAACAGGGCAGACTGATCATGTTAATATGTTCCATGAAAAGTGATAGCACCAAGGTGGCTACCAAGAGAATTTCTTCCCTGTGATCACTACAACTTGCTCTGCAGATGATAGCAAGGTACATTCCCTAAAGAAACAATACCTTATATAGAAATTATCTTGTAGAGTTGGAAAAGTCAATAAAAGTGATAGGTAACTTGGAGCAGGAAAAATTATATTTCTTTTCACTTGCTCCCTCATGACTTGAATGTTAAATTTTTATTTTAAAACTTATGAATATATCCAGTTAACAAGCCTTAAGACTACAGTGTGAAAGGCAGAGTGGTGGAGCACAGAAGAGGTACTTTCTCTCTCTTCCAAATATTGCTCTCCCTCTTCTTGTTGAAGGACAGTTAAGTCAATTTTTATATCCAAGTTTCTGCCTGGAGAGGAAACAGATTACATAAAATCTATAATATTTGAAATTTCTTTGTTATAATTGGTATGACTACTTGCTGATTGAAATGTACTGTGCTATTTGCTCTTTAAAAATGGATTTAAAAGATCTATATTTTAATGCTAGGAAGATTAGCAAAAATTTTTAAAGATTGTTGAAGTTTTAGAGCGCAGTGTATAAAGGAAAACAATTAGGCACTGACTAAGAGTTCTGGCAAGCATTTCCTATCACGAAGGCCATGATTTACTTTGCCTCCATTTTTGGTTTTATTCCCTGCTAACTTAAAAAGAGCAGCAGATTCCTGAGGCAATAGTTTCTGATGCAGCTATACAATCCTGCAATAGCACACATTGGTCTGAATGACGCAGAACAGAAGTTAAAACAAACAGATAAATTGTATTGTAAAATACAGTCAATCTATATTCAGACTAAGATGTGGCAATTAACTTGAAGGAAATAAAGAAATACAAATTTCACCTATTGAAATTGCATTTCAGTTTGTAAATAACAAGTGAGGTAAAGAGACCCACACACAGCTCCGTTTTCTACAAACTATAGGACACAGACAGCAATTAGATATGCTTGATAAAACAAAACTACCATTCTCTTTAGCTGAATGAGGAATTCAGCAATTAGGAAGTTTGCTTTTATGAATTGTTAGCCAAGATTCATGCCAAAGTCTTGTGTTTATAAAGTAAAAGCTAAAGTCCTTCCTTGCAGGGAGGAGGCATGGCCTCTGGGAGAGGATGTAGTCTGACTTGCCAGGAGGAGGCAGTTAGTCAGAAAACACACCTGGGAGCAAAGTCCAGAAAATTATGTTTATCTTTACAGTTACTGACCTTTTAGGAACAAGACATGTGGTTTGTTTTTTTCCTCCCATAATGCCTTTTCTCTTCCAGAACTAAAAAGCACAATCTTCCATCTCCGGAGACTGCTTGTAAAAAATTCCAGTTGTTTTAGGGTAATGATACTGTGCCCTTAAAGTCTGACAGTGCTTAATTGCAGGCCTAAAGATCGTCCTGATAGTTGCAGATGGAAATCTGAAAGTTGAGACTGTACCTCAAAGGATATAGACAGCTAATATGCAGTAACTTGTTACTCTTTGAGATAATTTGTTTGTGTGTTGAACCTCTGGATTTTCAAAACAGTCTGGAATTTTAATGGAAATGATATATGAAATTCCTTAGACTGATCTGAGGAGGGATAATGGACTGCTGGGTATTTTTCCCCCATACGACAGTCTGAAAAGCAGCTTTTCTTATATTAGCTTCTCCTGTCCTAAAAAGTCAAGTTGCAGGAAGGGAGACATGTGACTTGACACATGTCCCAGCTGCTGTGAGGAATAGTTTGCAGGGTCACATCCTGGTGACAGAGCAAACTTGCAGAGCTGCAGAATGAATTATTCTGACCCATATCCTGTTAATCTCATTCCAAGACTCCTTATGCTCATGGTCTCAGGGTGGCACTTTGGCAAGTATAGAGAAAAACATTACTGGGTTGTAACTCAACATTATTACCAGTGCACCCATCTTTAGGAAAACATGCTCTTATTGGCAGAAACATTTTTATTTACATCCAGGTTATTAATAAAATTCCAATTATCACTGGAGAGCCACAGTCCCTGTAGTCACCTAAAAACATCCCCATTCCATATTTACTTGTCAGTGGTGTCTACTTTGATGTCTATCAGTCAGCTTTCTTAAACTGCTTGTTTGGCATGTTAAGGATATTGCATAGCGTTATTTTTAACCAGAGTGTTATGCAGCACCAAGTCAAACAGCTTACTGTAACTCTGAGCATGTTTCCTCTCTGTTATGCCTCCACCAAACATGCAGTCTGATTGGTGAAAGCAGTTTCGTTTGACAAGATCCAATTTCTGTAACATGATGTTAACAAGTATTAATTATATTCCCATCCTTTCATCTTTTATCTCTTGCATTCCACGTTAACTCATCTCCTACTTCACCTGGATTAATTGAGTGATAAGTATTTAGGTCATTTCCCTGCTGTTGTCAATAACTGATTGGTAACTGTTAACCTGTCCCTAGTTTTCTAAGATATATATAAAACTAGTATTAATGTGATATTCATGCCCATCTCTTTTAGGATTCTTGAGTGGAAGTCCACATAATTTAAAAAAAAATTATCTGCAAAGATGATGCTGAATACAGCATCCTCCTTAATACCCCATGAGCTGGACAGGACTTTATTTTCTTTCCTCTACACTGCTGCTTTTTAAACACACAAGACACAAAAAATACACAGAGTAAATATAAGGTGTTCTGCCTTTTCCACATAATTCCTGGTCAGTGTACTGAACTGATACTACCACTACTTTTTTCCCCCCAGGAATTCTTCACCTGCTTTTTATCCCTCTGAGTCAAGGTTCTACACTTGACTTTTGAGCTTTTTGAACATTTCTCCTGCATTATCACTCCTTCTAAACTGCCAGTGCTATGCATTCCTTGTTTCAGTTCTAATTTCTGCTTTCAATTTCCTGATTTTTTTTTCCCAGGAGAGTCCATTGTTTTTTCTTTCCTTCTTTTTCTTTCATTTCATTTTGAAACGTATGCGTTCAATTGTCACTCAGTTTTATTGCTTTTCTTCATCGTTAGTCATTTGATTTCTGACTTCTGAGTTTTTGTTGATCTAAATAATCTACTACACTTAGGCTGAAATTCAAATAACCAAGTTTCAATCTAGATTTTGTGTTTCAACTCCTTATGTGAAGACAAAGAAAGAGCTTGGATCAAGATTTGGGTGTGAAGGTCATCAGTGTTTGCATGGGTCCATGTCACATATTGTACTGATCTATTTGCCATTACGGAGTAGACATACCCCAGACAGAAATACTTTTGATCAAACATGAACACACAGGGACTGATTGTGTATCTCTCCAAATGTCGGTCTTGTAGCACCTCTGGTCAATGCTGTAACCTGAATGTTAGCTGTCCTATCTCCTCATTGGCACTCAAAACAGAGAAAGAGACCACAAAAATTTTTATCTAGACGTTTTAAGGCTCTTCTTGTCCTTGAAATAAACTTTGTTTTAAACCTTCTGCCTTACTATTTGCGTTTCTTTATATTTTTAATTGACAAAAGCTATGTTGTCTCCTCTCCAGGTGTCTGAGCCTTCTGGTGTACAGCAATGTATGTCCGAATAATGTATTATTCCTTTCACTTTTGCCAGTGGTTTCCAGTTTAAGATTGGCACTATCAGGACAAAACACAGACTTAATAGAATTTTATCTATCAAATTGCAATTGAAGTGTAAAAGTAAAGGGAAACAAGGATATATGGTGAGATTTAGCTCCTAGATTAAGTTACCAGAAGTGTTCTGATCATTGCCTTATAACATTATGAAACCTTGGACAACTTAGTGTAAATAAAAACTGTGATTTTCCTAGAATTTGTCAACAAAGAACAACACAGTGATTTTTTTCAGCCTGGTTGATCAGATTTAGAGTATTACTTCAGCAAATAAAAGCTAAAATGAATAACTTTTCTGATATAGATGGTTTCACTATCCAATTTTCCTATCAGAATAGCAGTTTAAATATGATGATGTTCTGGTTCCTTCTTTAGTGCAAGAATTGTCAGCTGAGAAGTTGTGCTGCCCATTTCTAGCAGGGGCCTCCTGTGGAGCCGTGCAATGCCACAAGTTTCTTCTTGGTGACTCACAGTCCTTTTTCCAGCTTTACAGTCCTGATCTTTTCAGAGAAGAGACTCTGAATGGAAAAGGAGAGCTGGATTATCTTTTCTGTTTTGCTATTATATGTAGCCCTCTGGCTCTTGGTAAGCTGCCAGTGGTGGATGTTTGGTTCTTCTGGCCTTAGCAGGTACAGGGACTTTTTAACGTAGATGGGGAGGTCTTAAAAGTCCTTGTGTCTGAGTCAGGGCCACTCAGCTAGACATAAACTCAGCAGGAGCCTCATGTTCAGCAGAGAACATTGTTCTCCCAGAATTTCAGGTTTATTCACAGATATTTTTATTCAGCTTCAACCAAAACAAAAATATGCAAGAAGAGTGTACGTCCTCCACTTTTTCTGCCAGAAGCTTCACAGTCGGTAAACAACGGAACAAATCATCCATCTACAGGCTGTCTTCCTCTCTCTTGGTAGTGTTTACGACCTAGTTTCTAGTTAACAAATCCCTGCCTGTTTCCTGATTTCACTGCTCTGGCCAGATGAGGTAAGGCTGGATGGAGGAACAGAGCCGCCTCCTTGTATTTCCATGAAAGTGTTTCCAAATTGGACAGTAGCATCTAATTCAAATCCACATTTGAAATCCACTTCCAAGTAAGTGTTACCATTGCCAAAGGTACATCTACATCTAGCTTTAAGATCTGCTTCTGTGTCAGACATTCCAGCTTCTATTTCTTCTCCTAGCTGGTAATCAGGGCCTAGTAATAGCTTAACTCAAGCATTTGGACCTTCAGGTCCAAAGACCAATCTCAGAAATTCTCTGTAATATTTAAAAATAGTTATTTGTGTAGAGAAGTTTGGTTGGGTGGGTTTTTATTTATTTGATTTCTTGGTTGGTTTTTGTTTTAACTTGAAGGTATTAGTGAATCATATGTTCAAGAGTTTCCCTAAAATTACGCAAATTTGAAATCTATCCTTAGAAACAGCATCTCAAATTACCCAAGCACCTGCTCAAAAATCGTTTAGAATTTTGCCAATACCTGCATGCTCTTTACTTCAGATCAGGAGTCAGAAAGGGTCTCCTAGACTTTATCAAAAAAAAGCAAAACTGAGCAATTTTTTTAGAGATAAGCTAGACAGTTTCTATATCAATTGCACGTGGACATGTTTGCTCACTCCTGCCTGACCTAGGAGAGGTGAAAAATTGCCGGCCATCCATGTAGGCTTGATTTCTCTTTTCTTTGTTGCCATTTAGCTTCCTCTTGTCATTGTGAATTCTTTATAGTACATTGACATCATAAGCTAGGTCAGGGACACCCTCATGTTAAAAAGAATTGCACAGACTGAAAGATGCATCTGTCTGTAGCCATAAATACTATTTTTCCACATCAGCAATAGTGTCAAGGGTCTGAAATAGCTCTCTGCATAAACCAAATTTATTTATTAAACGTAGTTCATGTTATCTTAACATTTACTCAAAATTTCCACTGCTTTAAAAGGTCTTATTATCTTCTTGAGACCTTCTCTTGCATGTAGACCCAATTGCTCACTTTTTGGCAATAATATAAACACAAGTTTTATATCAAATTAACCATCAATGTTCTCCACTGATGTGGATTAACCTGTTTCTACCTTTTACACCTGGTAAGTGCTGACTTAGCCAGTTGATCAGAAAGTTCAGATTCCTTTTATATTTCTGTAGTTTTACAGTAAATTATTTTTATTATTTTAGATGAAAATTTGCTGTTCTCTTACTGCGAGAAATGATGTAAAAAGCTCACTTTCTTAAATAATGTAAATCCTCAACACAGTTATGAGAATAACCCTGATAATCTTGCTAACACCTGAAAATGGCAGTGCAATTTTAACTGCCCTGTGATGGTCTTGAGCTCCACACCTTTCCAGTTTTAGTGCAAGCAAATACAATCCACGTTTATTAATTTAACAACAGATATTAATGTATTTTCTTCTTGCATCTGTGTATGAGACCCCAGTCTCTGTCTATTTTTATTCTGGGTTATGCAAACTCTACTTTGAAGACAAGTGCTCAATTCTTCTTAAGTATGATTTCCAATTGTTCCCTTTCGAAATATTTTTTATTTAATAATAGCTCTGCAAATAGACAGAGGAACAGTAGAATTGAAAGTGAGGGATCTTTTAGTGAATTCTGTTTATGACAAAAACGGCAGCAAAGAACTAATAGAACTCTAAGATAAACTCCCTTTGTTATCATCCACATGTGTAAAATCAGCACTAAAGCTGAGTTTTGGGACCATGGGCAACTATGACTCACATGGATCCCCTAGAATGGCTAGGCCTGAAATATTGTATATGTCTTATCCACACAAAAAAATCTTTGAAAACTGTAGATTTACAACAATTACCCTGTATCAAAGTCAGTACTTAAGTTTCAGCAGTAAACTGAATTTCATGACATCTGAACACCTTTGGAATAAACAATCCTTCCCACTCTTCTCACCTAGCCAGGAGTGAAAGAGATAATTATTCTGGCCTCAAAGCTAGTTGTTTAAATATGAAAGGAAGTGGAGCTTGTCTGCTAACTGTAAAATAAGTAGGAATTCCTCAACCATGTCATCTCTACAGTGGAGTTGTTTAGCACAGATATAAAACTAATTTTTTAAACTAGTTTGGAAAATTGGCATAATAAAAATTCAACTTTAGTAAAGAAAAAGGTGAATTTTTATGCTTACAGCCAAAATACAGGCCATTTTAATAATAATTCTGAAACATAATTCAGTTTAGACTAATACCATACTATCACATACCATGATTTGTGGAAGTTCTAACACAGCACAATAAAATATCTCTCGAAATTTGTTTCCCTAATATTTAAAAAAAAATAAATTTCTAGTTACCACTCAAGGTAAAACCTTAAGATCATATTTCTCTGAAAGTCTCATTGAAAGATGATGTTGTTAATGAAGAGCTTCATGATGGAGTTTTACCCCTCTGCACAACCACTTGAAGGGGTAGAAATATCCTTTCTGCTTCTAGAAGTCAATGCAACATGCAGTGCTGGGGTAAAACCTGGAATAAGATGGAAGAGTGGATAGAAAACCAGCCCAGTTTTGTGAGTGAGGAACAGTGCAGCAATCAAGTCTCCCATCTCTTCTGAAATCAGCTTCACGTGGAAATGCACAAAAATGTGGCTTCTGGTGGGTACCCTCAATATGTTTCTTACAAGGAAAGGAAGTTTTACAAAGTCAGGATTATGGTCTTGAGTACAGCGTGTCTGAGATGGTCAGCTTTAATCCTGCACTTCTTCTGTTTATTATGACTAGAAATGGTCTTGGATATCATCCCCTGTTGAAAGGCATCCATGAAATATTGACATGACCACAGTGCGTTCAGCAATGTTTATTCTGTTCCAACAACTGCTATAAGTCACAAGGAAATAAATCCCCTTGAAAAAGACCTCCCATGCTGGCAAAAAGTATTTCACATTGACATAATAAAGAAATCTAAACAAAATAAGAAGGGAAGCAGTTGATACCAAATAACTGGAATATCAAGTCATGTGAATTTACACAGCTTTGCAATTTCTTTATGATCAAAGTTGCCTCATCCCTGTGGGGAAAAACACTCTAGAAGTTGAAATGATAGTTTTCAGGGCAGAAAATATTGATTCACACAGAAAATGCATTGTTGTCATATCAGGTCAAGAGTTGTTCCTTAATCTGAGAACAAAATCTCTTCTCTGAGTTTTCAAGAACGTGTAACAGTCCAAAGAACAAGTCAAAGCTTGCTATTTTAAACAATTTACACTTTAGATCAGAAATATATTTTTACAGACGTAAATAGATTATCGTTAAAACAAAACCTTGTTTTACAGGGTTTTGGAAATGCAGTTTGTATAGGAATTATATATGCTTAGACTGGAAAAGCATTAAATATCCAGTGTTATGATTTTTCAAAAATGCTTCCTTTTTTTTTTTCTTCTCTTTCTCCCTGACAGTTTAGTTGCTATTCTGGTGTAAATTTATTTTCTTGTACAATTTAATTCTGATAGTTGAAGTCACATGAAAAAATGTACTATCATTACGAGGACACATACAGAGTTATAACTCTAGTGTGTTAAGAGATGAAAAAACTGGGCTTGGCTGACTGGAGGGGGAAAATTGGACACCTACTAGAATTGAAATTTCTCCTTCCTCATCTCTCCATTTTTAAAGCCATAGCCTCAGCTGATTACTTTTGTGTCTGCATATATTGTAATTAAGGAAAATCTGCTCATACCAGAGATTTCATTTAGTCTAGTTCCAAATGGCAAAAATCCTTTACACAAAAAATTCTCTCTTTGAGACTTCTTTATCTCCTGTTTCAGCTTTTACTTAGTAGAATATATATTGCTGAAGATTTTGGGATGTTAGTTTTTTTCTTTCTGGCTTTTATTAAATCTATTTGTATACCTCCCAGAAGCCCAGCACCCTGAAAAAAATCAGACCATCTGGCTCCAGAACTCATTATATTGTATACAAACATAAATATCAGATGTTCCATATTTTCAGTGTGAAAACACTCTTCTTCAAGTTGGCAGAGTAGTGTTTTCACCTCCATGTAGTCTGATTTTTTTTTGGTTACAGCCAGACGTAATTATGTTAATGAAATATCCTCAGGGAATGTACTATTTCAAACAGAACATCTAGTTAAGGTATCTGTATTTTATTATTATCCTGGGTCAGTGGTTTTAGAGCTCATCTTACATCCAGAGTACCTACAGGTTTCAACATATTCTTTAGCTCAATACCAAGAATGTTAATTGAACTAATAAAGGGATTATTGCATGTTTCATAGATTGCTTTTTTAATGCTTAAAACACAAGATGCCCTAAACTCACTTTATTGTAGACCTACATTTTTGTCTTTATATAAGAATCTGAAAGACCTGCTTCTGGGCTATTTTCGTCTATATTCTCTTGGTAGACTTTTGCTGGTTTTTTGACATATGTATATCTATAGGCTGGGTTCACAAAAAAAGTGTTGGTATACGAGCACTGGATCCAAATGTATTTGAGTAGTAGAGATCTAAACCTACATCCCTTTAACCAAGATGCGTAACCCCAAGCACACTCTGCAGAAGAGCTGTTCTCTTCCACCTCAGAACTCAACACACCAAGTCCCAAGCCAGTAATGCATATCATCTGCTGTTTCCTAAAGGGCATCTCTGGGCTGCTCCCTGCAAGCACACTGAACTGCCTAAATTTTTATATAGCCAAAAAAGTGATAGTGCCTTCAGTGTGCACATCAAAACAGTGTTTACCATGGAAATAAAGAGCTTAGTCTCCTAATGAAAGGCTTTCAGTCAGGTTGGTGACCTCTGCTTAGACAGATTTTCTAAGTTTGGAGCTTAAACAAGGCTCTATTATAACATTATTCCACCACCAAAAACCCGCAAATGCCATTTAAAAGCCTTTAAAATTATATTCTGCATGGATTCAACATGGTAAATCAGACATCATTTTCTGCTAGTCCTTTAAACTGCTCAGACAGCCAGAAATGCCACCCCTAGTTACATACAGCTGGAAACAAACTACACCAGTACTGCTGTAGCCTTGTGGCTTTGAATGCACTGCATCTCCCAGGAAATTCCACCATGGTGCAAGAACATTTTTCTGTAACAAGTAACATTTTCCCATTACTCCAAGAAAACTCCTATTGTGTTATTTTTGTTCATCCCCAAACCCAAGGAAATTTAAACACCCCTGCTACTGTATTTACACAGCGTGAATATTCCATACTCATGCCATCACAAGTTAGAAAACAAGAAATTACATGTCTTTGGTGGCAGCAGTCTCTGTCATGCTGTTTCTGCCACAGCCTCCTTCAGCTCTGAAGAACTAACACAGCTGAAATTGCTGCTCCCTGTAGAACTGAATGAAAATACTCCAGCTGTCATAAGGTGACCGTAGCACCAATCATCAAAGGTAGGAAGCCCCTTGGCTTAGCTTGCATAAAGCACATTCAGGGAACAAGGGGAACAGAATTGCCTGTAAAGGATGAGACTACACCAGGTCATCTGCGACCTCATTTACTGTTTAAATTGCAGTCCTAGTACTCAATTCCTGGTAAACGTGTTCTAATAGTACATCAGTGCCATTTTTCTATATTGTATAAAAATACATCTTTACAAAGAAAAGGTGTTTTGCTATGACAGTGTCTTTCTGTGCAGCTATTTTGTCTGTATGTACAGAGCAGTAATTTGAGTGATGGGTGTGCACAATACTGAAGTAAAGGAAAAAATACTACTTTTCATACATTCCAAATGAGTATCAATAAAACATTTATAAATTTTTGATTATATTCTTGTGGTTTTCATTAGCTTTTCCTGTTTTGGCTGATGACACAAAAAAAGAAAAATATGAAAAAAAGAAGAAGAATATTTTACAGAAGAGACGTTTTTTCCCGTAAAATTCACATTAAGGGTAGTTCACTATTTTATTTTTATCAGTTTAAATGCAGAGAAAATTCATCACGACTAAAGAGTAATGGAGTAAATACAACATAGTATTACAGTAGATGAAGATCATCTGGCACAGGTTTATTCAAGTTTTATGTGATTTTGGCTTTGATCTGAACTGGGCTGTTTTGCTTTTGTTGTGATATTCGTGCTTTTATAGTGATGGAAAGGACAGCCAAAGAAATCATAAAACTGTTAATTCTCCGGTGACATCAGAGCCCAAACCTGCATTAACATGAGTTCTTTATCCTGTTGTCCTCCTGCAGCTTCTCCCTGCACAAGATGGGAGCATGTAGGCATTGGAGGAGCTGGCTGTGTGCCCACACCGTTGACATAGCCTCCTTCCTTCCAAAGCCCTCCAGCACTTTCTGCTTCCAAATTCTTTGCATTTTACCAGATATATATAAATAAAAGATAATTAGCTCAGTTCCAAGCCTCAAAGACACATTTGACTATGAAAACATTACAAGAATGAGGTATGTTTTTTCTTTCATCTTAAGAGTATCCACTAATTTCCTAAATAATATGTCCATTAATGACAAGTTGCTGGCCTTACTGCACAACCAGAGGCAACGTGTTGCAATGGCAGAGGCAATGGACTGAGAGCACAACAATTTATAGCTGACTGAAGAAGAAAACAGGAACTTCTAAAAGTAGTCAGATAACAGCAGGAGTATTTTTTTTGAAGAAAAGAGCACTTACAACCCTCAGAAATATCCACAGCATGTGTGGAGATAGTTGTAAAAGGCTGTTTTGATTTGACCTAGGCTTAGTGACTGCAGAAGAACGTTTATGTTTCAAATAGTCTGAAACAAACTCGCTATGTCCAGTAACCTGTGCCCCAAGACTGGAGGAGTGCAGCCTCTTCTCTCTGTGCTTGTGTAAATAGGGACACCTCTGCACTTTAAAGATATTAAGAGAACTTCTATAGTGACTGGTTAATGGGACTGCTCAAACTTGCCTCCAAATAACGTAATATTTGCCTTTATTTCATTGTGCAACACCTTTCTTCTGCCACTGTGTAATTCTGTGACCATAGGGCTGAGCACCTAGGGGCCACTTACAACAATAAAAAGACTCCTGTTATTTTGGATCAGTTCCAAAACTGTTCCAGTGGACTAAGCTGGTGTGGTGTGGCCTAATGTACAGACTATTGGCTTCAGAATGAAGAAAGAAATGTCAGTTTTTGATTGAAACAGGCATTTTGGAACATTTGGGACAAATATGTTAATTATCATGAGTACTATCTTCCTCAGTCAAGGAATTATTAAGGCAGATGGAGTGTAGAGTTTCCTTCCCTTCTCTTCTCCAGTGCTAACCCTTTTGGAATCTTTTTGGATCACATGGGCACAAGGAAAACACAGTGCCATTAATTTTTCTTCATTGTCCAGTTTTGGTTATGTCTTGTCCTGTTTTCTGAACTCCTCACAGGTCTTCTTAAAGAACACTCTCCTAAGAAGTAACTGTTTTTTACTCAGAGCTTCACGTGGTTCTAAGTATAGGCTTGGCTAGTTGTTAGGCAGTGGGTGGAGGTTTCAATTCTTGCACAGGCACCCTCTCCTGCTATGCACTCGCAGACACCACTGAAAGTCAGAGCATCCCCAGAACACACACTGGGGAAATCCGACTCATAGATGATGTGGAACAGGGAAGGTCAAAAGCAGACCCTACTGCCACCTGTGCTAACCAGGACAGGTGTGTTGCGAGAGGAAGTTTGGAAAAGACATTCATGAGGTTCAAGATAAAACAATAGTAAGGAGAAAAGAATGAACTGTTGCAGTGCCATTGTTTTTCCCACTGAAAAAAATAAGCTGTTCTATTACTCGGTGGTTTTAGGTGGCTGCCCTGCCAGAATCTGATGATAATTTTATACAATTTTAGTTCTGTTGCATTCAGCAGGACTACTGTTAGCATAATAAATGTGAGCATGTGATACCTACAGCAACTTACATGCTTCAATAAGACTGAGTTGACTGCTGAATACGGAGGCAATAAGAATGTACAGGAAAACAAAGAGAATATTATCTTTACTTGACAGCGTATTTAAGGCATAATAATACATAATGAATAATACTGCCTATCTTCCATAAAGTGTTCTTCCTCATATGAACAAAGTTGGTCATGTACATAAATAAATTAGTTCCTTAACTGATAGGGATGCACTTAGAAACACACTTCGTGTATGCTCTAAAAGTAACAAGCTGAAAATTGCGAATAACCATATTCGGTTAACCTGAAGCTGACACACACTTTTCTGACCATCAGCGCCCTTAACAGAATGTTCATTAAGAAACTGTCAGGTTGTCAGGAGCACTAGCAGCAGTATTTATAAATGCATGGGGAGGTATTCATCATGTGTTTACTTTTTTACTATGTATTCTCTAGAAATGCACTTCTGGAGGCTGTCCAATTTGATCCAGTACAGCTGTTTGCAGATCTTTGGTGTGTGGCAATGAGAATGGCAATGCATCTGTTTCAGCTTGGAAATACATCTGTTCTTCAGACCTGATAGCTCTACATAAATGTGAAATGTGACTTCCAGTAACTTCCTACAGTAGCTGTGGCTTTGAGAACAGGACTCTGCTACCCTCATTATGAAGAATCTTGGCCACGTCAGACCGTGAGAAAATGATCCCGAATTTAAAAACATTTGGAAAAATTTATCAAGTCAAAAAGGCCCTCAAGTAGCTTTTTTATCTGTCTTAGTTTACCAGCTGAAAATTAAATATACAGTGCCTGTGAGTTCAGTTAGTTATTACTGAAGTGTGTCATATTGCCAAAATAGATGAGTCTGTGTTTACCGTAGTTTGACTTTTCATCATGTTCTCATGCTTGACTCCAGAGCTGCTCTTTATCTGGAATGATATTTGATGAGATTTGACTAGGAATGAGGAGTGGCACAGAGGAGAAGCTGGGTAGTGCCCGAAATAGTGGTATCTACAAAGTTT
This sequence comes from Gymnorhina tibicen, assembly GCA_013399875.1. Classification (NCBI taxonomy): domain Eukaryota; kingdom Metazoa; phylum Chordata; class Aves; order Passeriformes; family Artamidae; genus Gymnorhina; species Gymnorhina tibicen. The sequence continues at coordinate 30,404 of VXAZ01001320.1, forward strand.
GCTTAACTTCAGACTGTGCTGCTAATGATTAACCAATCCCTCTTTTCTTTCTCTGATCCATGATTTTTCTTGCACAATTATCAGATCTTTTCTCTTGATTTTAGTTGTTTCCTTTGTGTTTTCTTCCTTGTTTCATGTTATTTCTTGTCTTCTCCTTTCAATGGTCATCTTTACTGGACGGTTTTTCCCACTCCCAGAAATGAACCAAGAGTAAATTATTAAGAGCTGGCTGGGCATGTACGTGTAGGAGGTGGCACCCTATTAGGTCCTCTGATGTTCTGGATTGTAATTGTGAATTAAGCTAAAAAAAAGTTGGATATTAATTGAAACAGAGATTTAATTTACATAATATAAAATCCACAATACAACATTTTTTCCTCAGTATTGGACTGGAATTGATTCAAATTAAATAATTAGATAAAAAAAAAAATAATCCATCCTTGCACATGCATTTTAAAAAATCTAAGGTTTGTGGGGTCTATTACTCAACTAAAGGTCTGGACCAAAACCAGTCTTATTGATGACTCATAACTGGTATAAGGAGGATTCATTCTGTATCACGAGGGGCCCAGTAGAGTGTATCTGTTTTCAGTCAGATGGATTAGTACTCTGGCATGTTTTGGCATTTCTTTCACTACAAAATTAGCTGTTGAATTATGAACTGAAAATAACATATTATCTAAAATCTAAACCACAAGTTAGGACTAATTATAAAACTTCCTTCTTACATTGCAATTCTTGTGTTGTGGTGACTTTTCTCTTCCTTGCAAGGGTCAAAGTATAGTACAGATGTTTCTTGTAGCAGATCTTTTCCAAATTATTGTAGGTGGTACCAGGACTCTTAAGATTGGAGGTCTGAGACATGAATGTGTTCACAAGACAATATTTAGGCATCCTTTTCCTGGCATATTCCTGAGGTACATTTCAGGAAAGTATTACCTTCACAAAGAACTGCAATTTCACATTCTTAATTAATGAGTGTAAAAGAGCACAGACAACCCAGGGAAGCAGATCAGAGGGCAACGTAGCATGGTGAGAAAGACAGTTACCTAGCCATCTACTCAGACAAGACAATATAACTCTGAAATAGAATTCCCACAGTGCTATGCTTGTATTTTTGTAATTGCTTACCAAATCTCTAAATTTTAGGTTTAATTGGGATTATGTTTTCATCTCTAAAAGTGATGTCTGTGTTGTGTTTTTCCACCTTTCACTTGTATGAAAAATATATAGTCTTGAATAAGATCTTGTATGAGTAGCAGTTAGAAGGATCATACCCTTAACGTCTCTCTCACCTGTAGCTAAGATGCTTTATGTTTTCATCTTTATCAGTTTAAATAACTTTCATATGCAAGTAATTCCCTTAAAATGCATGTGAAGTTCAATGGCATAAGTCAGGTATCTTTCCTTTTTACCTTTTCTACCATTTTACATAATGTATTTTACTTTAAAAAAACCCTTTTTAAAATGGATTTTGCTTATAAACTCTTGGAAAACTGTGATAATATAAAGCAAGTATAAAGCAGTTATTGAAAACAACACAAATTGCCATTCTACATGATGGAAACATAACTTTCTTTCTAGATTTATGAGCTGTTGGCCTATACCTGAAATTAAGTACTTCCCTAAAATAAAGAAATGCAGACAGTGTAACGACCATTGAAACTGGAGCATAATTGCCCTCATGTGATTAACTGCTATCATTAAAAATCATGCCCTGCAGTAAACTTCATGTTGCCAACACCAGAGTATGTTCCAACCATTTTGTGCTGGGATTTGGAAGGATTTGGCTGTGTCTTTTGTGTGTCTGTTTATACCAGTATCTGTAAGAACAGATTAAATCATGCCAAGATTAGGATAGAATGTGACAGCTGGGTAGTATATGTACTGAAATAAGTATTTTGAGCAATTGACTTATGGAGATGAAGAGCTACTTGTTTTATTTAGGCTGATGTGATCAGTGCAGGTGGCAATTGTTTATGAAATCGAGGAATTCTCTGGGCTTTCAGCTTTGTTTTCCTTTCAGTCTTGAAACAGTCTAACAAGTATGTTTCAGTACAGCAGGGGGATTCTTAATTTCCAAGAAACTGAACTTGATGTCCCAGCATGTCCTGTCCGGGCCTATATGTTCCTAGTCTAAGCAGAACAGTCTGTGTTCTTCTGAGTCTCTGTACATCTGCTTTTTGTAGTATCCCTATCTGAGTTGAATAATGTATAATTAGCAGCCACTGGCAAGTTTCAGAGAAGGGAATTAATGAAGGAGCTAGGATTGCATTAGCGTCAGCGTTAGGCTGTCACGGCCGTTTGTCTTTGGCCATAGAATCACAGAATCATAGAATCATAGAATGTTGAGATTGGAAGGGACCTTACAGATCACCCACTTCCATCCTCCCTGCCACATCTCTGACTACACCTTTGACTAGGTTGCTCAGGGACCTATACAATTTGCCCTTATCTAAAAATTTTACATCCTTTTTCAACCATCATCTCTAACACCACAGGGAAATTTTAATGAGATCAGTATCACTATATTAACTAGACTCCTCTTGTATCTTTTAGCTGAATACATACTTAAACAGCAGAATATTGGCAAGCAGTTGTGCTGGGCTGTTATTCTGCCAATGGAGGACCCACTGGTTAAAACATGGAATGTAAATATGACAGGCAGCTTTTTTAGGGCAACAGTAGTCTTCCTCAAAGTCAGTGTGGCTGAACAGCCTACCAACCAGAGAGAGGAGGAAGATGGCACTCATAGTTTCCTTACCTATCACTTTGTGAACCTCTTAACTGGAAAAGGAGATGAAAATTACCAGAAGTAATGAACCTGTGGTAGTGGTGGAAGATATTGCTCAATAAAAACAATTCTGAATACTGTAGACAAATAGAAGAGATTAGCTACTTTTCTGGAGATCTGTTTTAGCCTGGGAGAACTGATATGCTCAGGAGTAACTGAATGTAGATGTTTCCTGTTGTAGAAAGTGAGGAGGAAAGAAATAATGTGCTAGCTCCTGTCCTATTGTATTTTATTAAATGCGAGTGAAAGAGCTGAGTTCGTAAGTCGGAGAAAACATCTGATAATGTCAACATCTCCCACTGGGTTAGTCAGCATGCTGCACTTCCTTTATACTCAGTTGAGGGACAGATACCTCTCCTGGAGCTTAAGTCATGCTACCCTAAAGCAGATGTCTAGAAATAGGTCAGCTGAATCATCCCACCTGGGAGCTGTGGACAGCTATCTCAGAAGTCATAATCTATGTTGCAGACATCTCAAATCAGTGAGATGAATCCCAGCCTTAAGGTCTCTGTTCCAGCTCAGTCTTGCACAAACAGCTATCTGCTTGGGCAGTTTCTGTTGTTCATCTGATCTGGCATGACATGAAACAAGCAGCTTGAGACATGAAATGAAATGCCCTGGAAAACTGAGTGAACTGTTGGGAAGCTCTGCAGTATGAACAGAGTGCAAGTGAATATACAGAGGCCTTACTTGGACTAAAAAAAACAATCTTCAGCATTATAAATGCCACCACGGACTGAAGTTAGATTTCTGGTGAGGCACTAAGCAAATTTTGGGGAGTTTTAAAAGGATTTCTATTTATAAGTTCTGCTGGCATTTCATTAGTTCCATGACAAGTCCAGTTATGACTCTGGGACACTTGAGCAGGTCCTAATACATGTACTTTAGTACCATACCTCCACTGCAGTAGTAGATTCAGGTCTGAGACTTGGTAAGTGATGGTGTTGCCTTTTGGGACTACCTAAAAACAGAGGCTAGACAAAATTAAGAGAATAAAAAGCAGTTATATTTATTGAAGGGCCTTCAGGTACATTTAGGGCAGACAAAGCCCACCCTGGGACTACACCCAAAATGGACAATGGGTCACGGGTTTTCACACTTTTATAAATTTGGTCCATTTGAATATCGGGGTTAATCCTCCAGTTACAGCTTCAGGTAATTAAGTCATTTACCCCAAGTTTGCTCCCCACCAATTCACTTCTGTTTACATTTCTTGGGGCCTGAGACAGTCAAGGACTAAGGTGTCCTTGATTTCCAGGCCTAGAGAGGAATTGTTTTGTTGGACCAAAATGGGAGAACAGTAACTAACAGTCCATATGGAGTTTAGTTATACACTAAAGAATTGCAGAATTACAAATATATGAAAAATATAAAAGCTAAAATTCTAAGGCATCATCAGACAGGAGTGTTTCAAATTTTTTTTCGGTACAGACCTTTTAATGTAGAAACTTCTGCTTCTATGTCCCTGAGTCCAAATTCTGTATGTCCGTGCAATGATTATGATGCAACAAACACGGAAACCTCTCTGAACTTGATGTTTGCTTACTTACTGCAATGCCAGCTTACTCTGTTAAAGAAGCCAAAATGCCTTAAAGCAGTGGTGGGTTTTCTGAAACAATTCCCACATATCTACAGCAGTAAATCAGCCTGATGTTGCTGGATGCATGAAATTAGAACACCAGATTCAGTCCCCAAATTGTAGCCCTATTGTGTCACTTGCCACTGAAACAAACCCATTAACACTAAGTCAATATAGGAAGGACTGCTTTGAGGCATATGGATAGAGCAGCTTAAAGCTGACATAACCCATGTGGAATTACTACTGCTGAATGTGTGACAGTGAGGATGAAAAATCTGTTTATCTAAACTAGGAAACAGGAATAGTGGAAACCCTCACACTGGGATAGCTGAGCAAGCATTGTCTGCTTACATAAGCACAGATGGTGGGGGCAAGTGAACTTCAGGCAGGTAAATATTTGATGAGATGGAAAAGAGTATTTCAGCACACTGTTAACTAATTCCCATCTTGAGCAATAGCTGATGAGCATCACACCTGGAAAATTTCTTCCAATAACTTCACGGGCTTTAATAAGCATGTTCTGTGTGCCATGACAAGTCACTGAATCAGTCTGTTTATTCCCTGATATGCTGACTCTTTTTTGCTTCAGTAGAGGTGTCATAGCTGCCCCGGAACAGTGTTTCAGTTCCTCTCTTCCTTTTTTAAAAAGCCATCTGAGTTGTAAGCTTTGGTTCAAGTAGATTGCATGGCTTTTAGTTTCATTAAGTAATGTCTGAGTTACAGTGTTTTCCCTTTCTCCAGGTACTTCCTATTATTTTTAAATCCACTTACCACTTACTCATTTGCCCATTAACTTAGAGGTCATATTGTTTTGTCTAGGAGCTAAGAAACAACAGAAATAAGAACACAGACAGTATCTAATAAGGCTGAAATAAATAATGTTTAATCTCTGCATAAGATTCATTTTGATAAATGCCTGTCTAAAATCATGGGTCTGGATGGCTGTTTAACGTATGCACTGCAAGTGGAGTACGAAGTGAATGTATTTCCAGATTATTAGGCACATAACATGAAGTTACTTAGTCTAATAGCAAAAACTGGTGTTTTGTTACTGTGAGAGGGGACTGTTTGTCATTAACTGACGACATAAATACCCTTGAAAAAGGGCTCAGAAAAGACATTTAAGTTCTTTGAAGAGGCATTCTGAAATGTACAGGAAGCAGCACCCTAGAGCAAGAGTGTTCCATTTTAAACAGGACAGATTTTTCCATGCAGGAGAAGCAACCAGAACCTAGTCTTGAGCTGATAGAAACATGCCACTACCTTATTGCAACTGAATATAAAGGGAAAAACATGATTAAAATGGTGTTGTCTTCACTGGTTCAGGGCATACTGGTGCTTTACCCAAATATGTACATACACATATCCAGACCCATTTGGTATCCAGGATTCAGTTTGGAAAGGATTAAAAAATGGCTGTCGTTATGTGCAGCCACAGCCTGGTCTCCCCACCATCCTAAGTCAGGAGCTTTTTGTGTTTCTACAGAATTTCAAGCTCTGTGACAGTCCTGTGGTATCTTAATTGGTGGTGTCACAGAAATCTGGATGATCTCAACCCAGTTTTGACTGTGATTTTTTCTAAGTTTGTTGAATCAATATATTAGTGGGGTAATAGTGGGAAAGAAGCCAAAACATCACTCAGGTTCATTTCTTTGGCATAGCTGTCAGTGTCTCACTGGTCTTCGTAAGAGAACTTCATAAGATCCACAGAGTCAGTAACTCAGAAGAAGACAGTCTTTAAATCATGTCTTTTGGGCCAGAAATCTCTGTCAAAAGTACAACATTTCTGTGCACATTTCCAGTGGAATTCAAATTGACGCTTTAAGTTCTCAAACGCTCTTTATTCTCAGTCTTTGACTACTGCATTTTAAATCCAAAACTCATAGGCCTGAATCTTTGCCTTTGAGAGGATGTCTTCATCAAAAAATAAATGGATTTTAAGCAGTCATGTCTGCAAAATAAAAGCTTGAAGGTATTATGTAAAACATGTTAAAAAAGGATAAACCTTGAATTTAAAATAATATATAGATCATTATTTTAAGATGTCTAGCTTGGAATTTTGAGATATGCGTAACAGATGATACAGTTAGAAAGAAGTATTTATCCAACATTGGAGTTTATATTGCTGATAATTGCATTACAGATTTTAATAAAGTTATCAGCACACCAAACCAAGTATTTATCATTTTAGGAAAAAGTCTCAGGTCTTCTTTCTAAGGTGAAGATTTAACATGATAACTCTTACAAACACTTTATTTTTCTTTTCTGCAAAATATTGTATTGTAATAGTAACCCTCTTAGTCCTATTCAGCTAGGACTCATGAGCATACTGACTCTTAAAACCTCAAAATTATTTCCACAGGATATTCGTAATGCCAAATGAGTTCGAAAAAGATTGTGATAATCCCTAGAAAACAAAGAAATTTTCATTTAGTCAAAAAAATGCTTGTACTCTTAATTCTGTGTAATGCCCCACTCTTGTAGGAAAAAGAAGAGTTTTAGGTTCTATGAATGTATGTCTTTAATTTAATTGCACTTTACACAATTTTGCATTATTGCTGGAGTTAAATGCAGTTTCAGCTCTGTAACAGAACAGTTTTTCCAGTCAGATACATATCTGATTATGTCCCTTGAAAGTAAGGGTTACTATTTTAATGTATTCTGGTATCTTTTGTTCGATTCAGTATAAGAAGGGGAAGGATGAGGTTTTTCCTTTTGTATGAACAAGCTTTCTAGCTTCTCAGTCATTCTCTCTGCAGTGTAATTTCTTTCATATGATGCCAATAGGAACAATGCAGAGTACACATATTTGTTTACAATTTTCTTATCAGCATTTCTTACCATTTTTAATTACCATGGATCTTCAAGAGTTTACACACTGAGGTCCAATTTGGGAATGAGTAGGACTACTCCCATTCTAAATAAAACAAGCAGATCAAGAGTGGGTTATGTGAGTATAAGCAAAAGAAACCAACAGTATTTCTGATGTTTGCCACAAGATGTGTTTTACACTACCATGAAATTTAATCATGACAGTGATAACTGAGAAGCATGGGTGTAGGTGTGTCTGTTTGTATAGAAGCAATTTATAAGATGATCAGAAGAGAAACAAAATGTCCAATATATTTTTAGCCTGTGCTTTCTAAGCAGATGGTGAAATAAAGGCTAGATTGCTTTGGAATAAGAAACAATACAAACATGACGATGTTAACATACTGCTGTCATCATAATAATTCTAAAATCATCACTGCGTGCAACTAAGCATCACCCTGAGTTCTGAATGCACAAATCATAAATATTTAAAAAGAATATTTGTTGCAGATGCCCTATGTCTCTATGGTCTCTTTCAAGTAGTCACTGTACTAAAAAGAAAATGTGACTGTTAAGTGTGCCAACAAGAACACTTTGGTTTGCTGACTATTTGTGTCTTTTCAGAAGCGTGCCCTACAATTAAAGCAAGATGGAACATAGAACTGGGTCCTTGGAAGCATTTCCCATCGAATCAAATTTAACAAGATCTTTCTATTATGGCTACTCTTTCAAACCCCTTTATTTCTGATGCAAGAAACCTTAGTGACTCCACTGGTTCCAGTTTTATTCATGTTCCCCCAATGTTTGGCAATTGTTCAGCTTTGAAAATTCTTATTTAAAATGACTTTTAAAAAGTATGAAATTAGTGTAGAAATGTACAAAAGATGGAGCTGATATTCCCCTTCTGTATTCATGGTTTTTATCTAACACAATATACAGCATGACAGCAAGTCGCCATGGTAATACCAACATGGTGGAAAGCTTCCCGTTGTTTTCACCTTCTTATAAGGAAGTATTACATCCATAATTCCTGTTTCCAGTTGTACAAATTACATTTATGATTATTATTTCTGATCAGGTCAATAACTTCTCATTGCTCTTGGAGATGGTATATCAGATAATGCATTATATGTTTTGCCTCCGAAACTTGGGAATACTTACAATGTTTTTTACAAAGGAAAAAATTTTTCACTCAGTAACTTTTGTTATAAGCTGAGAAACCAGAAAACTGTACTTAAATCTTCTCTAATTATTATTATAATAAAAAATAGTAATATTGCTATCTTTTCTAAATCTCTAGAACTGAGAAAATTTGTTTTTCTGAAAACATTTCTGTCCCCCATTTTTTGGGCACAAATTTGTAATAAAGACTAGTACCCTTTTGCTCTGTGTTATGCAGGTAAAATAACATGATAAATGAGAATATTCCAAAATTTCCACAGAAAACACACTCATTAATTAATTTTATAATTTTAAATATGATGTAGTTTAAATGTGACTTCAGTGATATCAGGAATTTTTAAGGGTGGAAATAACTCAGGGAAATGCCAGGAAAAGTATCTTTTCATTTTTGAATGATGATTTTTGAATCATCAAGTCAGTGTGATTTGATGGCCTATGATATACCTTGGAATGGAAATCCAGAGGATTATCACCCAAAGGGCACTAGTAGTTCATACCATAGCCTAGGCTGTGAAAGTGAACCTTGAAATGCCTGTACTTCATTTTCTTTGGGCATTTCATGTAACTGGATATTGACTGCTGGAACAAGTCATTAGACAGATAAATGGTTATTTTACAAGTGATTCCTACAATGACTTTTCTGAAAATCACTCTGGAGTGATGATAGAACCCCAATTTTTGTAAACAGAGAATGCGTGGGTAAAAATAAACACAGTATGCCTAAAGCATGTGATGTTGCTTGGGTCCACGCAGTGAGGCTCTTGCCAGGTTGTATATCCATGCTGCAGCCTTGGAAATGAGAATTTCAGCTAAACAGTAAAGCACAATTTTGATACTGCCTTAAAGAACAATTGAAGCATTTCAGGTGCTACCAAGGACATGACTAACCAAGTCCATTTCTGATCACATCTGCTTATTCAGCAGCATCCTCTGTCCTTGCATTTGAATTATTTTTATTTTTACCTCTGTTGAATTCACCACACCTTTAATCACTATGTCTGTAATGTGCTATCATTCCTACCAAAGCTGTATTTGTTAAGTTGCTGGAGTAGAGAAGACCCAGCAGCTGGGTTCCCATCAGCCCTGTCCTAACTTCCTGGAGGTCTCTAAACCAAGCCTCAGAACTACAACAGGCTGTTCTTGAATTTCCTTCTGACCTCCTGACTGCCAGCTCCTTATTTTGTATCTCTCCACTTGCTGTTCTTCAGGGGTTCCAGCAGCTCCTTCACCTCTCCTGTCTTTCTGTAGCTTACCTAGCCTTGCTGAATACCAAGACACACTTCCTTTTTAAATGACACTTCCTTTTTCTTCATCACTTTAGTCTTTAAAATGTTATTGGTGTTCTATCTGAAGATGGTCTACAGAAACAGAATAGAAAATTTCTCAGGGTAAATGAGAAAGCCTTGGTTTTCCTTGCTTTTCTTAATCCAAAGTTGCTTTTCTTAATTCATGAGGTTGGTTGAGGGTATCTAAGGAGTATTTTGGCCCATGCTATTCTCAAAACACTTTTCAGGATTTTTCAGGTCAGACAGTTACAGGCACGGCAGAACAAGAATGTTTCATAATGGGTTTGTAGCAGTAAAAACCAAGTATTTCTTTTTTCAACTATAAATTAAAATTAACAAACATTTCACAGTCTGCCTACCAAGGTCAAGACTGACAATAACATGCACTTGTCAGAGTCATTATCTTAAAAGAGTGATAAAAATCTGGTTTTTTTCTTCTGTGCTTATTGAGAAACCAACAAACGAAAAAGGCAAAGACAGGATTTTAAGGGATCCTGTCTCTACTGAATGGAAATGAAAGATAGTAAGTTCCCTATTGTTGCTTAATACGGCATGGCAAACTACAATAATAATAACAATGAAGAATTACTTGGAAATGATGAAGAAATAAGAGAAAAAGCCAGAACTAAGATTTTTCACATGGAACCCCTAATTTTCTTTTGATGTGTATGCAGAGCTATTGAATGTATTATAATATTACAATTTTTAAAAGTCCTGTTGAGTATTAATCAAGGACACAATAAATTGATTAGCAATTTACAAAATAACCATCTCCAAGAATGTGTGGATACACCACCTGACCAAAGACCTTTATTTATGCAAGGACTCAGTGTGGTACAACGTGAATTCCGTCACATTCAACATTTTTACCAAAAATTTGAAAGTACCCATAAAATCATAATTCAAAAATCTTTCCAGAATTTTTATAAGTTTAGGCAAATAGCATATGAAAACAACTGCCTGATAATGAAGATCTAGTAAGAATGCCTTTTCTCATAGAGCTAAATGCTGTGTTAGTCATCTGGAACCATTTCATGCTTTTCTGAGTTTCACCCAGGTCTCTCATCCTCTCTCTCCTTGCCTCCATGTAAAAATCCTGTAGATTTTTTATGTTTTAGCACCTTTAAATGTTACTTAGGCATTTGAATTGGAGTCTTCACCCATTTTTCCAGAGAAGAGGACTGAAGAAGACCGCTTCTTCTGTGCACAAAAGAACCTTGTTCCTTTTTCTTTGCCCAAAGAAGCTCGGAGGAGCCTTATATGCCTTGACTTTTGGCAATGGTGAATGCATGTTCTGGTAGGCCAGGTAAGAAACCTTATCTTAATGCATGACTGCAAGGCCAGGTAAGAAACCTTATCGTAAATACTTATGTGAATTGAGATTCTTCAGTGGCTTAGAATTTCTCGAATATCCATGTGTTTTCATAGAAACAAGCAAATCTCTCTTGAGTAATATCTAGCAATTCCCTTAGCAGTCCCTTTACAGTTCCAGGGCTTTTTCACAGAAGAGCTGCCCATCTTTTCAGCAAGGACAAAACATATCCTTTCTTGTCTCATTCAATGTTTCATGAGTGAAATTTTGCCAAAATATTTATCGTAGATATGGGAAATTTCGGCCCCCAGGGATGAAGTTTTGCAAGTGTGCAAGGACCTAAAACTAGTATTTTATTAAAAAAGGAAGTCTCAGACAGTCATAATCTCATAAGAGATTAGCAAAAACAACTTCCTGAAGCTCTCCTTGAGCCAGTAAGCGATCAGGATGTTAGACAGACAAAATCACCATTAACAACTTGTAATACACAGACCTTTTTCCTTTCTTTGTCTTAGTGAAAGAGTATTTCCATTTGCCATATACTGTCTCATGTTCAATTTTTGAACCTTTTCCTTTTCTCATCCTGGTTAGCCTTGGACAGTGTGTGAAATCATCAGCGCTCAGGCATCCTCAGAACACACTGGTGCTCTTCCCAGCCAGGCATTACCACGGCCATGCCAGACATCCCTTACTCTACATTCCAGTTCCCTGCTGAATTCTGAATCAGGTTTAAGGTCTGTGTGTTCTCATTTAAAGCCTTACCAAGCCTGAGACAAAGAAGTTTAGGAGGAAAACCCATATCCATCTGTGCACCTGTTGCACAAAGAAAGAGGCAAAGGCTTACCTGTCAGTCTGAAGGGTTCCTCTGGTTCCTGGGGACCTCTATACACATTCCACCTCCCACTCCGATTCCATGAGCCATTACTCTGACCTTGTGTTTTCCGTTGTAAACACATAGCAATGTGCATGCAAAACAAACAAATAAACAAATGAAAACCACTTCGTCAATACCAGACCCTCCCCTCCTTCTTCCCCTGGGCAAAGAGAAGAAAACAAACAATATGTGACAGATGTTAGTCATGGTGCTTAGTACACGAGTAAAGACACTCAGATGACTTGCAAATGACCATGACAAAAAATAAAAATCACAGAATAATTCAGCTGGTGGGAGACCTCAGATCTTTTGAAAGCACTGGAATCCCCTTTAAAATGTCTCCTTAAATGCTGAATTTTATTATTTTAAGAGAAGTCTGAGATACCCACATGAAAGAAGAAGTGAGGGAAGTGAGACACAATATAGTAAGTTTATCATAAGTAAATGAAAAGAAGGAAAAAATAAAACTTTAGAGAAAAGTACAATTTAAAGGAAGCACAGTAATTTGAATGCCAGGAAACATAAATCCTAGGTTGTGCATTACAATGAGTCAAATCTGTTAGGGACATATGTCAGGGACCGCTGTAAGGTTTGTTTATCCAGTACTTCAAACAAACCATGTGTTTGCTTTCTAAAATGCTTTATTAGTGCTCTGATTCATCTGTGGAGATGCCTTGAAGAGACTGGTGAAATTACATCCTCAAAGCGTCAGCTCAGGCTTGAAGTATAGGCAGCTGAGTTGCGAGTTCTCGTTTGCAAATTGCAGAGAGGTATTTTGAGGCAAGCCAAAATTGGTGATAGGGTTTTCTCTAAGAGACTTCACGGTAAATTAAGATGGCTCAGCTGCTGCTTTGTGAAGGGCTGGAAAGCAATGGGGTGCTGTGTTGCGGTTTCCCAGCCCCACCCTGGGGCTGAGTGACATCCAGTGGGTGGGCTTTCCAGCCCTGGACTCCGACCCTGAGGGCAGACCTGAAGGCGGGACCTGGGTTTAAGATCAGCTCCCACTGGGTGTCACCCTGATGGCATTTCCTCCTTCCTTTCTAGAAGCTCCTTTGTTCCCGCGATGTTTATTGGTTCAGACTTCTATGTTTACTCATGTGCTTTATTGCCTATGTGATAAGTTCTAGAGAGTTCTGTGTGGTTCGCTTCCCCATTGGTTAATTCAAATATATTCCTCCCCTAACCCTTTGTGATTTGTTCCCTGTCACCCCTTGTCATTCTCCCATTGGTGTATTCACTTGTTCTTCCCCCTTTTCCCTTGGTTTAACTTGCCCGGCAAAGCCCAAACCCCACCTTTCCTGGATGCTCCTATTCTTGCCGCATGTTCTTTCTGTCCTCCTGAGGGCAGAGAATAAAGCTTGGAGTTACAACACCAGGAGGTCCCTCTCTTGCTTCTTTGCCCTCGCCTGATGCGTGGCAACTACCACACTGCAGCCTGCTCCCTAGTGAGCCAAGGGCACACAGCTCCCTGGAGAGCTTTTGCCACCAGACACAGTTCTATTTGCCTTGCTGCCGAGGCACCTGAACTCGTTGCCTGCCAGGCCTCCGGGCAGCCGAGCGGTCAGCGCAACAGTGCTTCCATGCTGTGCTCACCCCAAATCATGGTCAGAGTCTCAGGCTCTCAGGGGTGCTTGCATTACCTGCTCTTAGACTACTTAGAGCCAACCACTTACTACCAGGGATGGTGTGCAAGGGGGGGCCTGGGTAAAGGCAATGCTGTAATGAATTAACTCTTTTGTCTTTGAGAGCACTGAGGCAGGTTGGAACAGATTTGGGTAACTGGTGGACTCGGGAGTTTGCAGCTAGCTGAAGCCATGTAAGTCTGATTGTCTTCCAGTATCACCTAGGTTAGTGATGAAACTGGTGGAATGTGTGGTCTGTGCTTAAAACCTTGCTTCATTGAAATACTGTTCTGATGGCAAATAATGCTGAGAGCTATGCCTATCCTGGGAATTGGTTTAACTAATGCTTTTGCCAGTGTAAACCACATCTGTGGTGGAAACAGTGTGGGAGAAGTAGCATACTCTGTCTTCAACGAAAGTTGGGACAGCAAACCAATATCAGTGATGGCTTGTTGTTATTTATTGAATAATTTTGTTATTTTCTTTGTTTTCTTAATTATTCTAGGTGGAGACACTCTGTTTTGAGAGGTTTCATTGATCAATTAATCATCTGCTGCCGTAGACACCAAAAAAATCTGGTCATATTGTAGAGAGAGGTGTGCCAGTGTTACTTAAGGCTGGTTGATTTAATACACTGCCGATTATATAAAATCATAGAACAGTTTGGGTTGCAAGGGATATTGTAGTGGTCATCTTCTCCAACAACCCTGCAGTCAGATGGGACATCTTCAACAACCAGGTTGCTCAGAGCCTTGCCCACACTGATCTTGGATGTTTCCAAGGATGAGGCATTCACAGCTTCTCTGGGCAACCTGTTCCAGTTCCTCACTACCCTCACAGTGAAGAATTTCTTCCTGATATCTAATCTAAATGAAGGATCATGTTGGTAGGTGATGGAGCTGGGCTGCTGTGTTTAACTCAGCTTGGGATGGATGATGCCTTGCAGGTCAGAAAAGGGACACTACAGTAATTTTTGTATTCAGTTTGGACAAGGGGACATGGTGGAGCAAACCAGAAAGACTGTCTTGGTTTGTCCCTGCAGAATCCTGGTCAGGAAGAGAAGAGCAGCTGGTGTGCCAAGTCAGGGTGTGAGGCTGAGGTTGCAGGTAGGACTCTGTGGCTCTGCTGCTGCGGTACAGCTTCCCCAAGGAGGAAGGTGAGCTGTGGTCAGCACAGGAATGCCTGGTCTGTGACCAGCCCATGAGTGAGATTTCAGCCCTGTTTCTTGCCATTGCTGAATGGGCAATGTAGGAAAGATTTTGGCATGGAGTGTGACAGTAGTGTTTGTTCTGCCTTGGGTTTGTGGTGACTTGGTGACAGTCTGTCTGTGACACCGTGTCAGAGAAGGCAGGAGCTGGGCAGCCGTCAAGGTCTGTTTTTCATAATAAGAAGGCAGGGGGTATTAGAAATATCTTCCATGCCATGAAGTCAGGCTGCAGAAAGAGGATTGTGTCTCCCAAGAGGGTGATAGTGCTGCAGGGCCAGTGACTCCTTCTGAGAAGTGTCATCTGCTCCTCAAATCTGAAACACAGTGGTTGGTGGTTAATGATCTCTAGCTATACTAACCATATGGATGGTTAAATTTTAAAAAGGTGGGAAACTTGATAACACATGAAAAGTACAGTAATGGGGATGAGATTTTTATCTGTTGTATTTACACATTTTCATATTCTTTCAATATGGGAATGTCACATCTTGTAGATGAATTGCTCTCCTATTTTGACAGCTCCAAGCTTTGTGTAGTCTTAATGTCTACAGTTTCAAAACTGATTTATTTTCTGAGAGCCCTGACCTCTCATATCCAAAAGAACACACATTCCAGTTTTTTAAGAGGCACCAAACTTTTCATTCCAGCAAAAGCTTGTCCCTTCTCTTGAGAAAACCTGAATTAGCTTCTGGAGCTTGGCATATTCTGGGGTTACTGAGAATGCAGGCTGACCTCCAAATCTTGCAAATGGGTTGTATAGCTTCAATATTTTAGGCTTTCAGCTGCTGTGTTCAATGCGGAGATACCAGGTGGTCTCTGGGTCAGCACTTCTGTTTTTCAATGAGCATGGTTTTCACACCAACTGATAAGGATCTGGTTAGTCAAAAAATCTCAGGATTAACTCTATACTGCCATGTGCTTTAACAACAGCAAATGACCGAAAAAAAACCCCCAAAATGATTTTGAAGTGCTTCATTTGAGTATCACAGCATCTATGCTAAAAATCTGTAAAATGTTACTAAAATTCAAAGTCCTAAAACACTGTTCCAATTACATTTTTTAGCTAACAAGTGTGAGCACACATATGCATGACTGTCTGTTTCCTTGTTGGTTCAGAGTATGTCCTGCCAAATACTGAATTGTTTAGTTAAGCCCTAATGTTCCAATAATTGTTCTTTACTTCTTAATGCTGAACCCTGTGGTTAGGAGTTGCAACATCATAATAGACAGTAATTTGTTTCCCTTAATTCCCTGGGAATGGATTTCCATGCTAGAAGAGGAAAATAGTTATTGAAGAGAGATGTCTGTGAAGGAAAGAGAAGAATGAAAATATGTGAATTATGTCTGAAATAGTTAACTAATTGCCTATAATGATATATTTTGGCACAAATCCATGTCTGTGAAAATCAGCTTTATTGATAGATCTCTAAGACTGGGAAGAGGGTTCTAAGTTCCCCATCCTTTGAACTGTCTCTGTAATATAAGATAATCTTTCTGTTTTCCATCTCTTTGTGAAAGCGTGTGTGCACTACTGGGCTGGAAACCCGTGGATTTTCATGCACAGAAAAAGGAGTGACTCAGTCAGGTGTGTCCATAGTGATACCTTTCCATTCAGATCTATGTGCATTCTGTCTGGTCTTCATGATTTAGTCAATTTCCTTTACTATGGTTTTGATCAAGAACATTGAAGTGAGTGATGGTGATGTAAAGCATTACGTCAGAGAGTCATGTGGTGGTGTAAATGTGTCATGTGGTGGTACTCAGTGTAAATACTGAGTTTGGTGCAATAGGGTTAATGTTGGCCAGAATAGAACTGGGCAATACTCTGAAAGAACAAATCTTGGAGGAAATTCTTTCTTTTCCAAAGTAGACTGCTTACAAATATTATCAGAAACAGCAGGCTCTTTTGCTTTCCAATATGAGAAAGGAAGGAAATTCTGATGTCCTGATCTTTGCACAAACTTACTTGTGCCACCTGCTTCAGCTTAGATTCTTCAACATTTCCAGCTGAATTCATTGGCAGAACACAAAAGATGGTCCCACATGAACAGTGAATATCCCACCAGTAGAAAATGTCCTTAAAAGCCAATGTTATCAACAATGTGGTCTTTTTCTGTCACAAACTTTTTCTCCTGTACTCATTTGGAGAAAGAGAAGAAGGCATAGAACTTGGAGAGTCTTTTAACCATGATCCCATTAGGCTGAGGCTGCAAAAGTTTGGGAAGTATGTTTTTTAGCTTGTTAATACCTCCACCGTGAGCTTCCAAAAAATGTAGCTTCTTCACTCACAGTTTGGCACATCTGGCAGGACCTACTTGGGAGTGGAGAGATTAGGGAGTTGGGTGCTTAGGTAATGATGCTCTGCAGAAAGCCTTGTCTGGTTCCATTTGTTGCTGCAGCTACTCTTTGTATAAACATTCAACCTCCAAGTTTTTCACAAAAGGCAGTGACACCCCACAGCATTTTTTCAGCACAATTGACGGGATAGGCTTTAAAAGAAAAGGGGGAAGGGAAAAGGATGGGATGTTTTTTCTCGTAATAGAATTGAGATGCAGTTTTTCATGCATTCAAATCAGCGTGGTTTACTGAAGGGAAATACTTGTAGACAAGGAAGGCAACTGTGCATCTAGGCCATGTTCACGAGTACTAGTAGCTATTCTTTGTATAGAATGCTTGAAAAATTGACTCAAAGGCAAAGTATACAAAATGCAAAAACCAGTTGGAACCACTGGATATGACTCAGTATGAATCAGTGAGTCAGCAGGCTTGAGAACTGGGAATGATTTCTAGTGGGAAAGAGCAGACCTCAAATCACTGGACCAAAAGACTTTAATGAGAATAAACTGTAAGAACTTCTGTAGTTTGAGGTTCCAGTAGTATGCTGTCCAGCAAATGTGAAATAGCCAAGAGAGAATTTCAGCATGAGGCATAGGGACTTGACAACCAAATTGTGATCCACGTTGCTCACTTACATTGTTAGAAAATTAATGAGAAAATCATGGATGCTTCCAGCAGCCTAGGCTGGAAAGGAAATAATTCAGGTGAGCTACAAGGGTTTGTCACAGACAATACCAGTAAATTTCTATTTGGACACCATGTACTTTTAGCATTTCACCCAAAGTCATAGTTGAGATGATAACTGCTTTCAAAAGTTTTTTAAATTTAAAACTTTCTGCTAAATTCAGTTCTTTACATGGCCCTTTGGAGTTTAGGTTAAAAAAGAAAACTTAAGACGGTTAATAATCTTAATTATAACAAAGTATTTTATTTAGACTCTTTAACATGTTTATCAACTTCTATATTAGAATGTTATAAAAAGAGAACACAGTTACCAGAAAACAACAAATATTCAAGCACTTTCACCTTCTGAAATTGATTTTGTGAAAAAAAACCCCAGTGATTCTAAAGGCAGCTCTTGCTCTTTGCTTGGTGTACAGCTGTAACCTGGGTGGTTACTTAATGGTCAGCTCTGCAGATCTGAATCAGTAGAATACATTTGGAAGAGTTCCTGAAAGATCTTGCTACATTGCATGCCTTCAAAGGGCAATGAGAGATGATGCAATATCTTCAACAGATCACACAGTAGAGAGGTGATTAAATCAGCATGGCAAGTTTCACAGCAGTCTGAGCTGATAGCAGTGCATCTTGAAATGCTAGAATCCAGTGAGGATAAACTATTTAAGTCATACTACTAACGAGTTACAGACGGGAGCTCCCAAGAGCTGCTGTTTCTCTCAGGCCCATTTTCTCTCTAGGTCAGAGTTTAGTTTTTACTTAATGGATGAATTACAAAGTGTGCTGCTAACTGCCAAGTAGGTAGTGGACTCTGCTATTCTGAAGGCTGGCCCTGAAGATAACACATCCCATTACAGCGGGATTTTAATCAGAGGACTGATAGCAAGATTTTTTTGCTACAAGTTTGCCACTGCATATTCTCTGGTTTCTGTTGCTGCACAAAAGAATGGAACAGGCATCGGTCCAATAGTTTGCTAAATGCAAATGTAAAAATATATATACTTTTTTTTTACCAGGGGAGTTGTGGGAGTTCTTTTGTTTGTTTGTTTGTTGAGAGGTTTTATGTCTTTGGTTGGGTTTTTTTAATACAGCACTTTCCTAAGGAGATTAATAAGCAGCATACTTCATTTGTCAGTGTTAACTGTGGACAGAGAACCTTCCTATTGAGTGACATGGCCCTGTCATGAATAACACATATGGTAGTTCACAGTGGAGTAGTTTATGTAGTTAATAATCAGATGAGTATAATTGAACTGGGAATGGGGTAGGGTGGGAGCAGCAAAGCACCTGTTTCAAGGGTAATTTATGTGCTTGAAATCAAGAAGTTGGGCAGGAACCCTCTCCTCTGTCTACCACTGGTGTTAGCAGTTAAGTTTGATAGGGCTCTTTGTGGTTTGTAAAAGCAAAAGTCAAAATTGTTGACTGTCATGTAGTCTGACCTCCTGTGTAAACTATGGAGAACAACATTCCTCAGTGTCTGTTTAAGTAAAGCTTTCTGAAATTAAAAAAAAATAAATCCACTCCTGACTTTGTTTTGATAGGTTTAAGCTTTAAAACAATAATAATAAAAACACCTTGTTGTTAATTGTTTGAAGCAGAAACACTTTATCTTTTGCTTGTTAGGACACAAAGAGAGCAAGAAGTCCCTTAGGAAAGCCTGGGAAAGTTGGCCTGGCAATATGCCCTGATGCTCAAGTAATAACGGGATTTGCTGGGCTAGTGGGGTGGGGAGCAAATTCCAGTAAGAAATAACAAAAATACTTCTTATGGGGAAACTGGTTGTCTCCATCACTGAATGCCACCATGCTAGTCTGGCTTGTGCTGGGTTCAGACCTCATGTGCCACATGTCCATAATAATTTCCCCTTCAAATATCTCTTGTGTGAAATATCCAGTTTTCACTGTTTTGTCAAGGACAATTTTGTTCTTTTAAACATTTTGAGGTCCTACTGTTTTTCTTGGAGGTTTACGAGATAATTAAAAATAAATAAATAAAAACCCCCTAGTTCTAAATCAATAGCATCTAAAGAAACATTCAGAGAAACCTCACTAGTATTTGAGACTCTTTCTTTGCTTCTGTTTTTATCATCCCCCATTACATTTCTACAGATGATATTTGCCTTTGGCTGCTACTAAAGTTTGAAGTGCCTTCATAACTTTTTCCTCTTCGTCCCATGTATTTTACCACCAAAGTTCATAGGAAGATTTTTTTTTGTTTCTCATTATGTCCAGATTGATATATGTTCCTACTTTGAGCTTAAATTCTGCTTCTCAAGTGGGAAGTTGCAACAGGCTCTCTTCTGTGTGCCAGTCTCAAAGATTTTATGCTGAACGTGCTCACCTTGTTGAGCCTGAGCTGAGGGAACCATCCCTGTTATTCTGTCAGAACAGGGTTGAGAGTGATCATAGCTGCCCGTTTCAGTTTTTTTTTCTTTAAAGTTGAAGAACTAGTTTCTGCTTAACATTCACTGACAGCCAGACTGGAACTTGATTTCTTGATATTTATGCTTCCCACAAATGTAACTTTCAGTCATTAGTCTCCTCCTATGGGTCACATAAGGAGGCTGAAATTTGTTAGGTTTAAGTTAAAGTGAGATGCTTCCTCTAAAGGAAATGTTACCATTACCACTGTGGTAAGATTTAACCCGTATGCTGCAGAGGGCTGAGTTGCTTTCCCTCAAATCCTAAAATGAGAAATTGCTAGAAAAATAGTTATTGCTGAATGGATGTGTTAATCAGTTCCTCCACTCAGTGTGTGGGTGTAAGAGTTCACATGAGCAGAGGATGGGAGCTCATAGTGTGGACAGACTGCCTGAACGCCTGTTGGTGAAGCTGCAAGGGCAAAGAACCTGGCCAGCACTATCACCCTGTGAACTACATCTTTAACCTCTGATGTCAATGGAAGAGCTTTTTTTTCACTTACTGTTTGAAGCCATAGTGCCAATCTCCTAAAACCTTTTTACCACAGCTGGTTATGTGACTGGAGTAGGAGGAGAAGCAGGCTTGGAAAAAAACCACCCTTCTACTTCCAGAATTTGCAGTTTATCTGCTGTGAAATGACTTTTTCCTTAAAAATGCTCTGTATGAGTAAACATGCACAAACTGCTTTCAACTCCTTGCCCTTTTTGAACTCCCTTGGGTTTGTGTAATTGACCTTCTTCTTTCCATCTTTGTGGTCACATCCTTCTGCAATCATCATCAGCCTCTGCATCTTCATCATACCAGCCAACGCACTCCTGACAGGGCTTTCGTTGCAGAATAAAGACATACTTCTCCCTAGGCATATCAGCATGAAAATCATCCACTTTCCTATGACCTTGTCAAACATTCTCATTCAGCCTTTATGTTTTTCTGACATCTGCAAACAACAATGACTCTAATTGACTCCAAAGACTTGACACCAGACAAAATAAACCACACCGTATCTCTGCTTTGGTGGTGGGTGGGAAGGCCGCACTTTGATCTCTGTTGCATCAGTGTAAATGCTGGTCCTTGTTTACAGTGAATGGTGTTTGTCCTGGTGTGGTCATGAGCAGAACCTGTCAGTGGGGACAGAAATGTCAAGGAAGTGGCGAGGAGATGTGCCTGACACCTGTTGTCAAAGGCCATGCTGAGTGCAAGACCTGGGTTTATCTAAAGCTGAGTTAGGTGAAAGATTTGCTCAAATCTTTGTCCGCTTGTTAATGGGTGGCTGGCACCGAGTGTGCTGCGGCTGCAGTTACATTTTGGCTGCTGGTTGGCAGTAACAGACATACTGCAGGAGCAGAGGGCAGGACAGCACACACCAGTGCTTTGTTTCTTCAGGTTCTGCAGGAGTGGGCCTTCAAGAAGCCTTCCAGAAACAACCATCTGAGGTGTGATTAACAAAACTGCTGAGCTGAGATCTGTGCTATGGAGACTGTAGTGACACATTAGGGAGTCTAGGCTTCTCATGTAGGGCAGCTAATGTTGAAGAAGAGGAGTGGAAAACACTTAGAACTGATCTAGTAATTTACTTGCACTCTAATCAGTAAATTTAGATATACTAAATATTCAATAAGTACAGGTTTTTTGGCAGTCAATACTTTACTGTTTGCTACATTTTAAATTTGGGATACATATATTATCTTGTATGCTTACTCTGCACATTTTAAATGTAATATACATGCACAACCCATTGATGTCTGGTGTCATGTAAGGGATCTCAGCCTTGGGGCATAATCGTAAGTGGTGTCCCTGCTCACAAGGAGATCACTGCCATGCAGCCAGGTCAACAGGCCCTCGGGTGCAGGCATTTATGGCATGAAGTGCTGATTTTTAGTCAGATTTTCTGCTGTGTTAATGCTGTTTCATCCACTGACCAGTCCAGTCTCCAACAAAACAATTTTTTAAAAATTGTGTTTGGTGCTATATTGTTGGTGATAACCTCACACAATAGGATTGATTTTGATCTAGCCTATTTGCTAAGCATCAGCCTGGACCAAAGTGGAGTTAGTTCAAACAGGAGTGCATCCATCACAGCTAATGAAAAAGATAATGGAGGTAGTGAAGCCAATTCACCTTTCTCAGGCTGTTTCTTGCTGCTTCTCACAGTTCTAGTATAGCCTTCAGATACAGCAGCAAGCTCCCAACAAAGAAATGCACTTTACATCACACGTGTCAATACATTGCAGGATGTTTTGAAAGCAAAAAAAGTCAGTCTTTAAAAACAATTAGTCACATTAAATATAGCTTCCTTCCATAAAGTCATAGATACAGATTTCTCTTGGCCATAAATTGCTGGAAAACTGGAGGATATATAAAGGAGAGGAGCACTTGTTCTTTTCCTTTTTTTCTTCAAGTACTTACTCTTACCCACTCTTTCACCAGGTGAAATGAAACAGCTCTGCCCTCTTTCATAGTTCCATAATGTGGAAGTCCCCAAGCCTAGTTCTCCAAAGACAAGTAACTGGTGATGATGAACTAGCAAAAGTGATAAACACTGGAGAATGAAAAGTGTACCCTTGAGCTAAGGGAGACTTTTGTTTGCACTTTCTGCAACTGAAAGCTCTGACCACTAGACAGCCTGTCCTGCAGTTCTCCTCTCCATGCATTTAGATTTCCTGAAATAAATCCTCATCTCTTCCCTAACAGATTAAATGATCTGTGGCTTGGATCAGAAAAAGTTTCTAAGATATTGCTTCTTCTCCTCATTCCCACAAGGATCTGGTAGGATTTTTGTTCCTAGATGCTGTTTGAGGATCTGGACTGAAGACAGTAATAGATGCTCAGTCTTGTTCCGCCTTACCAATGCCCAAAAGCCTAGTTCAGTATTTGCTGAGCCCTGCAAGAAACCTTTTTGTTGAGCTCTGTGAGCTCCCTGTCAGGTTCTGTGTTCAGGGATATACTGGTAGACAATAGCAATGAGATAATATTACTTGGTTTCTAATCTTTGAAGTTTATTGCG
Organism: Gymnorhina tibicen; assembly: GCA_013399875.1. Classification (NCBI taxonomy): domain Eukaryota; kingdom Metazoa; phylum Chordata; class Aves; order Passeriformes; family Artamidae; genus Gymnorhina; species Gymnorhina tibicen. The sequence continues at coordinate 53,510 of VXAZ01001320.1, forward strand.
CATCAGATGTTTTTTAATACAATTTTAATTAAATTGTAATTTAATTTTTAATTGCTTCACGATTCTCACCCATAATTTTTTCCTCAGTGGTGTATGTAACTGTTAAATAAATTGAGAATATTGGCTTTCTTTGTTCTAGTAATGGCACTCCCTCATGCTGTAGAGAGCATTGCAAAGATAGGGCAAAAGGAAGTGTACAGCAAAAATAAAGATCCTGCTTTTAGCATCCTATGTAAAAAGGGTAGAACCAGTAAATCAATACCAAGTATCGAAGAAAAGCTTTTAAGTGTGTAGTTACAGGGAGTGTTAAACGCTTGTTAAAATTGTTTCAGTTAAAGATAGATCATAAAATATTACTTCTGTATATCAATCAGGATCTCTTTTCCCACCTTTTAGACACCTGAATGTAGTTTAGAAAACATCTTTGTTTTTCCCTTGCTCTGTTGCATGAGCTTATCTTTAATAGTGCATCCAGCTGCTGGAAAAGTTTTTGTTTTTCCTCATACCAGTGATTAGTAATGTAGTCTGAGAGATCAGAGGGATCAGATGAGCACATTAAATAAAAATTTCATTCTCATTCTGATATCCTGCTAAGTAGAAAATAGATGACTGAAAGAAAGCATCAGGGAAATTAAAAATCACTTAAAAGCACATTTCTCTTAACTAGGAGAGTTTCCTCAGATTCCTTGGAGATATTGGCTGCTCTCTCTGGCTCTGATTCAGAAAAGCATTCCTGCTGAAGTGCTTGAGGACACACTTATCTCCTCTTGAATCTGATGGTGCTGGCGTCTGGGGAGGTCTCTGTCTGCACTTGCAATGGAGGGTAGAGCAGGGGACTAGACAAAAATGTTCTGCCCACTGGATCTCTGCACGTTTTGTTAAACACGGGAAAAAAGCTTTGTGCAACTAGATCCACAGAACTCTTACTGCCCACACCACTTATCTTTCACTGCTGCGTGCCTTAAGTGTGTTACTAATGTGCATTCTCAAATGAAGATGATGGAATGATTCAGCTTTGATCAGAGTAACTAGAATGATTTATCTGAAGGATGACCTTTGTTGGGAATATTGTTAGGAATATTGTTAATAAGCAGCCTGCTGATTTTTGGTGCCAAAGAACTACATTCCAGAGGAGGTACTATGACAGTGATTTCCCTTCCAGTATGTTTGTACTTTGTAAACCTCCTCAGCTACATCTAGGTTCACACCAGGTTCAAGTGTCATCAGTGTAGTTTGCATACGGTCAGCAGGAGGACACTGCTCATCATCTGTCCCTCTCGGAGTAATGCTCTCACTGACAGTTTTAAATCAACATTCACAGCAGTCCACTTCACAAGGAAGACAGTCATACAAATAATGCTGTGCAGATCATTGATTTCTTTGGCATATCTGTTGAGTTAAAATATCAACGGGAAAGATGTCTGTGTTTCTGTTATTCTCCCAACGGATACTAGCCCGGATACTTCTAGATCTAAACAAATAGGTTTGGGCAGAACAGGCTATAACATTTTACTTTGAATAGCCGTCAGTATTTTCTGAAGGAATAGGTGGTATTCACAAAACTGCTCCTCTGGTTTTGTACTCCTGACCCACATCTCAAAAAGCTTCAGCCTGTCTTTACAGACATCTGAGGATTCTGTTTTAACTTTCCAGATTTCTTTCAAAAGTGACACACACTATAACACAACTCTCTAGAAAAGAAAAATATTTCCAAAATGAAAGCAGTAAATCTTTAAATTTTAATTTGTTTCTCTGCTTCTACTTTATCAGTTTCTTCAAGCCTCCTACTTAATAATGTAAATGCTTCAAATCTCATCTGTGTGAAGTGAGTAAATAGGACGTTCATTTCATATCCTATGGAAGGTCATTTTGGCATAATGGAGCATTTCACACAGCATGCTTCCCACTTTTCTTCCATTTAGCTGAACTTGCTGTGAGCAGTTGACATGATTTAATTGGGAAATCTTTAAGTGCCAGCTTAAAACTCACAGCATATTGTTCGAATCAAACACCAAATAAAACTTCTAAAATCCTATGTTAAAAATAAGAGTGTTCCAGATGCTTTTATAAATAATAGCCAAATTTTTTTCTCAGCTTGTATTTCTCAGCAAGTCTTACACCAGCTCTCATACTTCAGATAGATATGTAGTACTATTTATTGAGTAACAGTGTCCCATACAAACCTCAGTTGCTATTGCCAGTTTCAAGGCAAACTAATAGTAGATTTGAGTAAATGAGGTAGCATTTAATTTTGTGTATTGAGGGAGAACAAGAAAGCTGACACAGGTATCAGCTCCTCAAAAAAAAACAGGAAAGAAGCAGTAAAATTTCTTATGAAAATAAAAGCTAAAGCAGTAAAATCCAACAAAGGCTTAGCAAAAATGAGAACTATAATGATGTTTTTGAGAAGTCAGCAACTCCATCCCTGTGTATCACTGTGGGGAGTAAGACTAATACTGGAACAGAAGTTGGAATAGCTGCAGGAATAATATTGCATTTTCTTTACCTCCCCTGCTACAAGGTATTAGTAGGGAAACTTTTTAGTCAAGAATTACCAAGGATAAATAGCAAAATTATTATAAACCCAGAAAATCTGAAATTGAAAAACTACGAAAAATGAAACTTGCAAAGAGAATTCACTTTGTCATTTTATGCAGTGTATTTCCCCTAAAAATGCTAAGAACAGTATTTTTAGGTGATTTATCATCTCCATCATGCAGAAGTCATCACAGATTTCCATACAAGATACTCCTGAAATAGATCAAGCACAGAGTCATCTGGCAAGGGATTTTAACAGCACAGCTTCTCCTTCTCCCAAATACAGTTTAGCAGTACTTGGGCATGAACTGCCTGCTCAGAACTCTACAATAAACTGTGCTCAAGAACTGTGATCATTAACCAGAGAGCAAACAATGGAGGGAATGTGGTGCTCTATGCTGGACTGATGTGTTCAGAAATCAGAATTATTTTAAGCAAGACAGAAAGGTCTATCCAGTGATATATTCTGCAACTGGAGGAAAAAAGAAGAAATAATATTCATTTACTACATGATTGGAGTTGTAATTTTTATTTAAAACAAGAATTTTGTGGAATGTTGAAGTACAGCTACTGCGAAGTTTTCTCTCTCCTCTTAAAAAAAAATTAAAAAAGAAGTTAAGAGAAAAAAAAAACAGTAAAGAGAAAAAAAAAGTAAAACAAAGATATTTCTGTGAGGAATACAATTGTATAGAAAGAATTTATAAAAGCTTCCCAGAAAACTCTCTGGGATGTTACTCCCAATTTCTTAATGTTTAGTGAATCTCAGAACAGCATAGAATTTCCAAAGAAGAGGAATGAAGAAAGTTAGTGTTGCACCCAATTTTGGGACAGGTTAACAGGCCAGCCATGATAATTAGAGCCTACATGATAATAAGTAGAATAATGGAGTCTTACACAACAAAAAAAGAATGATGTCATTCCACCAATCAATGCAGGGTTGTAGAGCAAAGGTACTGCATAACAAATGTAATTTCTTCTGCTTTAATGGAGGCTTTGATCAATAACAAAGATGTGACACTCAACTTCTGAACAGTATCTGATACAGTAGGCTGCAATATTTACTTATGTTTGCTGTTTTCTAGTTTCTTTGTGTAGGCAGATTAAGAATTGGATTTTAATTGACCTTAACATTTGACTGTGACTCAGTAAGGAGTCACAATTTCATTCTGTATTTTAACCCTGTGGTTTATTATTATCCTAGCAGAGAAAAAAAGATATTGCTGCTGTTGCTACTGACAAAAGTGGCTGATGACATAAAGATTGGGGTATGGGGAAGAAGAAGATGGATGCTGGACCATGTTGTAGGCTGATAATGTAACTGACTGAAAAATAAAAGCCAAGTTACTGAAGCTACCCAGGAAAATGTCTTCTGGTGAAGGAAGAGTTAAAAAAAAAAACTTGGAGAAGGGAAAAGAAAAAGTGTGGGTCTACCTTTGGACAGTACCTACCAAGCTACAAAGACCACAAATAATTTTATATGCACCTCATAAATAATTTCAGATATCTTTGGTATTTATTTGAGCTTTTAAGGTTTCAGTGTTTCAATATCCAGAAAAAAGAATTCTCTCTAAATTTACAGATGTCTGGCAGTCAGTGGGTGTTTTTCCTAGGCAAGACAAGATTACTCATCACTTCTCAGAAAAGACCTGAGGGAAAAGTGTGAAACCTAACTTCTACAATACTCCTAAAACATTGATAATTATCGATCATATAAAAATGTAAAAGTCTAACTTATGTCAAACACACTTTCCACTGAAATAATTCTTGTGTAATGAAGAGTTCTAGCATGGATTTATTTTAGCCAATGGATGTCACTGTTGTTCCACTGCATGTCAGATACAGTAAATATCTGCCAGTACTGAAAAAGACCATCTGTGCTGAAATAAAACAGAGGTGAACAGAAGCTGAAGGTAGGATATTCTTCTGGTAGGGATGAGGATATATTTTAAGATATGGCTTAGAAGAAGCTACATCATCAACCACAAAATTTATACCATTCCATCAGGAAAGATTTTGTACTACTATCCAAGCATTGACTGCATACAAAAGTTGTAAGACAGATGTCAGAGAACAGGACTGACAGAGGAGGAAAGAAGTCCTTGCATTACATCCCAGGGAAGTGTGTGAAGTAAGAGAATGTTGACAGTTTTACACTGACAGGTTCACAGGAAAGAAAATCATAATAACCCAGCTGCTGAGGAACTTACCTAGCAAACCTAGCAAACTTGCTTAGCCCTACCAAACAAACATAATATGGTGGTGAGGATAATGATGTTAGTAACTAATTGTAGAACAGAGCGGATCAGGTGCCATCAGATCCAGCAGTCAGTCTAAAGACAAAACCCTGAAGGAAACTGACTTTTTTATTTCGCTTTTATGAGGAGCATTAACGGGTTTTTTTTATGTTAAAACCTACTACAGAGAGAAATCTGAAAAAAGAAGAAAATTTTAGGAGGAGGAAGGGAAAAATATGGAATTATAGGAGGTGAGAAGAGGGAAGATCAGAGCAAAGGCAAGTTATTCATTCTACCTGTTACTATCAGTAATATCCTCACCAATAAATTGCAATGGGCTAGAACTCTGCCTTGGGTATAAGAGTATGAGTACATGCACATTGCACCAGAAAACCTCAGTGTCCTTGTCTGTACTGCCTGTCAGCACAAGAAGAAAACTTCTCCCATTCCCTGAAGTGCTGGGACAATGCTGGCTGGCATAGGCCAAAATTGTGTCAAGAGCTCTGTTAACAATTACAGTAGTTACATGTCAGGGCCTGACTCTTTAGCCCTGGCCAGGAATAGGTTCTTTGGATAAATGGATACACTAAGGCAAATGAGGTCAGCAGCCTATTAAAGGCATGCCAGGCCTGGCCGGGATACACTTTGGTCACGTCCAAAGCAGGATCTGAACCTGCGCTTGTAGAAACTGCTGTGAACATACTTGGCCACTCTGCCCCTTCAAATGCAGAGGAAAACCTCAGGAAGCTTAGGCACCTAGTTTTACTGTTGAAAAAATCTTCTGGAAAAAAATTCTGGAGGAAAACTATGGGGTTACCAATAAATCCTGAAAGGAGCTAGGTTAACGACTGCACAACATGGTGTTTCTGCAAAGGTCTCCAAAGAGGACGCTGTTGTTTCCTAGATCCTGGCTGGACTCTGAATGGTATGCCACACGGTGCCATCCCAGATGGAGGTATCGGAGCAACTGCTGCACTTGTTCTCAGACAGGTGTGGGGAAACTTCCTTGGACCATCTCTTTCCTTCCTCTTACTGATGACAGGCTCTCTGCAAGACCTTGTACATTAGTTCTCCTTCAGCATCGGGGTGGCCACGTCTATGGGGACTTGAAGTGCTAGATGGGAGGACGGCATCCATGCCTCCCTGAATTCAGGTTTCAGTGATGCACTGTTTGCCTACAGCACTGGCCAGCAGGGCCATGCTTGCCCTGTGGTCCCAGGAGTTGTGGGCTGGGAAGTGATAGCAGTCTCCTGACTATGTACATCTAACACAGAGAAAAACAGAGAGGCTGCGATGCTGTCCTTTAGTGTGAGGGATACAGGTCTGGCTTCAGAATGACACAGACAAAACCTGCAGAAGGCCTTTTTTGAACCTCGTGCTTATGAGGGACTATGATCCTCCTATTGGCTGTGACCCTTCCTTTCTGGCTTCCTTCTGGTTCATCTCCTGGGCTGCATAAGCAGAGACGATAATATTGTTCCTGTCAGATAGTGTGGCAGATCTGCTCATCACTGGGTTGTTGGTGTTATTTTCTGTTTCCAGGTACCAGTCTCTCAGGCTTCAGTTTGACACAATATTGAAGATTGCTGTTTTGCTACTGTGCTTTGGGAAATACAGACTATCCTCAAGGAGAGATTTGTGTGTGCATACACACATACAAGCTTCAAGAAAATTGAAGCTTTAGAAATTAAATGCTGCTTGATTTCTGGAAACAGTCCCCTTTGCTGTGCTGAATGGGAGACTGCACGGAAGGGAGAGTTTTTCTTGTTAACTCGTGATGAAAGTGTGGTTTTTATTTCCTATCTGAGCACCTGAATTAGCACAGCACCCTTTTGTGCTGTCCTGTGGAAGGAAGCCAGCACTAAATCTGAGTGAGGGAAGCAACCAAATTACCACTGTGTCTTACAGTGGCCCCATTTTCCCCAGAGACCCACTGCCAAGTGCTGTTTTGACCAGACCTGCTGAGCTGAGGTAAAGTCTAATGGCTGAGCTGTGGCTTGAAGTGGTTATGTGCTATGCTGAGAAGTCATAAACAGCTCTTATGTAAATGGTTCATGAGGGAGTGGGGAACCTTTAGCCATGTTAGAAGCAGATCTGAGCCGATAACTTCATACCACACTGTTCTCACAGATTATTTTGTTTCATAGAACAACAACAAAACAAGCCTTCCCCTCCCTTCCCCCAGCTGAGCGCAGGGGTGGTAGGTTCTGTTGGCCTCCAGGGACAAGGGAGATGTGGGAGATATTCACACGCAGCTGAAGGCTTGAATTCAACAGGCTGAACTGGGAGGTCTGATCAAAAACCTGGTATAGAATCTGCATTTGATGTAAATGCAATGGTGGCTAAAGCTGTCTCATCGTATTCAAGAGGCTTAAATTAGTTACTAGTAGTTTCTAACACTTTTACTAGATTCTAACTGATAGAAAAAGCAGAAAGATGTCTTATTAAAAAAATTCAAATAATGCAATTACTTTTTTGTTTAGCTTGTGCTGTATGCAGTTTTATAAAGGGAAATAAAGAATTCTCTTCTTGCCCAACACATTGGACAGGTTAAAAGATCAAGATAGAATTGAAGGCTGATACAGCGCAGAAATGTGAAACCCCAGTCTTCCCAGGAATTATTTTATAAATCTTGTTTTTTGTCTTTCAAGCTTAATTTCTAACATGGCCTATTTGCATGAATTGCATTCCTTTGCTTATAATACAAGACTGAGTTTTCATGGTGACATAGCTGTGGGAACTAAAATAGCTTCTTGAAAGTTAATTTTAGAAGACTTGAATTGTTTATTTGTGAAAAGTCCTTTGGCAAACTGGTCAGGGAGGTAAGGAACTCAATGACTTCCCATGCAGGAGTCACAATTTGAGAAGTATTAAGGTAGACTATTTTTTTCTCATAAGTTTGAAATTAACCTGTTATGGTTCTATGCTGGTTTTTCCTGCAGCCTCATAAAGTTGCATTTTGTTATGAGAGGTGGAATGATCACAAAATTCTAATTATTTTCTTGGTGTAGTGGTAGGAATGAATCAAAACCTCCTCAAATGCAGTAGTTATTCCAGACTTCGTTCCTCCCCTCCTCCATCTTTTTGCTCAAAAGCATACATAGGTGCTGGAGGCAGAATGCTGTAAGAACCTGAAGAGCAAAATGTTCCTGTTCAAAATACTATCCCAACTAAAGAACTGCAAATGCTTCTGCTGAACACAGGCACACAGAGCAAACTGGAAACTGTAGAGTTAGGAATCCTGTGGAGGGATCAAGTTAAGCATGAAGTCTCAGATAAGTGTTGCTGGCAATGAAAATTTTATATCACTAATTCAGCCTCTCAGTTATTTCAGTGATCATCATTATAGGCTCCTTGTTTTGTACCTACCAGTATTTTACTTCTTGTCTGTTTTCTATTTCTAGGGCCTTTTTTTTTTCTGTTTCGACACAGTTTGTCTTCTGCCAAATAATTTTTTTTGTGTCTTCTTTTTCCTCCCTTCAGTTTCCTGCAGAATTGCAGATGACAGCTAGTACTGTTTATTGAACAGAAAGACTAGGAATCTGATCACTTATTCTTATAAATGGTGTCTCCAGACCAGCTAAATTACTACATTAACTGATGTTGGCACCTTGGCCTGGCAAAGCAATTCAGATGATCCCTGCACTGCCTGCACACACAGAAATCCTGAAACATTTCTCCAAAACTCCCAAGTATATCAGCTTTTCATGTTTGTTGTTTGACTACCACAACCAAATACATATGCAACCTCAATTTATTTGACTCAGATTAATTTAGTCAACAGTGTCTGGCCTTCCAGAAAATGCTGTTTGCCCAGGGTGAAAATGGCATTCTACAAAAAGAAACTCTGAAGCATGACAAATTCTGAGACATGCTTTACTTATGTGACTATGTTCCATTGCAAAAGCTTGAAAACCTGTTAATGAGCTACTGAAAACTCAGGCAGAAGACCTTCTTCCAAATGTCTGGAACAATTTTTTCCTAAAAATACTGTTTCTAGATGAGCACATTCAGCATGTCAGACAGAGTCCAGACATGGAAATGCATCAGCCTTCAAGTCAAACCATCAATCATGATGTCGTAAGGCCCAGACCCAAAAGCCTAGAAGGTATCTTGCCAACTTACTTTGAGATCCCAGATACAGGGAGCTATGTATTTGGCCAGGGCTTTAGCTGCCTCCCCATAGCAATAGCCATTGCAATGCGCAGCAGGATGCACTGGCACTTACAGCTGTGTGACATAGTACCCTTTTCACGCTGAGATCAGAGCTCTACCATCGACCCCCTGTTTGAAGATTGATATATCCAATATATTTATGTTGTGCCAATTGCTGTAGAAACTGAGAAAGTAATGAATGCGTAATGCTAGTGCAACTTACCAATATTTTCTTTGAGTACATAGTGAGTTCTCATTCTCCCCCCCTTCTTTCCGTATTTTGTTAGGGTAGATTGTTCTTTTTCCATGTCTTTCATCATGTCACAGCGTCTGCCAAACTCACTGTTGACTGCCTCTTAGTGGGACATTTTCTGTTTACCAGGCCAAAAGCAGAGATGATCCTCTCTCATGAGACCACTACTGCCCTTGACAGCTTTACAGTTCATGATAAGCAGAGCTGCCATTGGCAGCTTTTTGTCCCAAGTAGAGAGCTGGAGAGGACACATGAAAAAGGACTTGGTTCAGCTCCCACACTGCCTGCTACCTAAGGAGCCCACAGGGTGAACTTTGTTCTGTTAATCCTCAGCCCATGGAAAGGGCTTAACTCTTTAGGATCCATTTGTTGAGTAAGGAGCCACCTAAATGAGCTAGTGACTAAATGCTGAACTAGCTTGGTGCTTAGCTCCAGGGGAACTTACGTCTCTGGTGTGCAGGAAATATTTTAACCACTTCACAGCCAGCAACCCCTTTCCTACATTAGACAAGGAGCCGGAATATCTTCCTGGAGGTAGAAGCTGTCCTCTGTCCGTGTTTCCTATGGAGAAGCACTGAGGATTGGCCTGCAGGATATTCTGGCATTTTCCTAGACATTCTCACTGAAGGACTATCCTTTTTTTGCATAGAATAATTGTCATTATCCTGGGTAACTGTGTTCGTTAGTCTACAGTCAAATATTTAGCGAAAGAGCTGGAAGAATAATTTAGATTGAAATCTCCTGAAACCTCTCTGAGTTCCCTAAACATGGCATGGGTAGAAAACCACTGGGAAGATGGGGGAATATTTCAATTTTATGTAATGCAAGTCAAGCACAGCATGGTTTTTTTTCACTAAGCAGAAAATCTGCAAATGAGCTATAAGAAGTTCTGGAAATGCCTGGTAAGTCTTACTGGTGGCTTCTTGGAGCTTTTCATAACTCCTTACATAGGATTAACATAGAGAAGTACTAGTACTTTTCACATCAACTGCATAGCTATTGTTAGCACTAGCACTAATAGGAGGAGTAACTCAGATATGCTGTAGAGACCAGCTCTGCAGATATTTTGAAAGCTTGTACAGCAATATGCATAGCACGTGACTGGAAATTGATATCCAAATGTGCGTTGGTGTTATCTTGTCTATTTTGAGTTTTGCATGTTAAGAGTGGCAGTGCATATGGTTTGGAGAGAGTCCCTTCCCTACAGGTAACTAGATTTAGCTAGGGTTAGATGAAGAGCACCTCTGCACGGTGCTGCTGACTTCAGCTGAGGCTGCAAGTGCTCAGGGGATGTTGGAGCCCTGCTCTGTCACTGTCAGTTATCTCTGGAGCCAGACTTCATGTCAAGGGGCATGTGCTGCCAAGGTACGTATCTGTTTTCTTCATTAGTTTGGACTAGATTCCATAGAATGAACTGGTACACAGCTGACATTTTCTGAGTAATATACATGAAGTTGAACACTTTTGATAAAAGCTTCCTTCTGCTATTCCTTGCTGCCCTTGCCCATCCTGTATTCTAATCCATACTGCAATTCTTTTCCTTAGCTCCTCTCTGTTTGCTTACTTTAAACTTTCCTTGAAAATTTTCCACCAAAATGAATTGAAAAATTAGCAGAATGTGAAAAAGATTTTTCCTCTGTTTCTTTGGAGAGAGCCTTTCTCTCAAGTCCCTCTTGTTTTGTTCACACTGTAGCTAAAGGTAGTGTCAGTCTCTGGTCTGAATTTAAAAAGAAATTAAATGAGGGGATTTGCGAATATTTTGCAACTAGTTTCCCACTTTAAAATAATAAGCTTTTCTTACACATTTGATGAATGACAAAGAACTAGTTCAAAGGACTAGCATTTATTTTGCTTTCTTAACTTTCTCCAATAAATTTCTTTTCAAAGTGGTATTTGATTTTCTTCAAATTCACAATGAACTACTTGTATCCTCTGAAGTCTCAAAAACCAGAATCATCTCCTGGAGGTTTCCTTTCCATGCACACTTTCTTATCTATGAACTAAAGCATTTTTTGGGGTTCTGGGGTTTTATTTACTCACCATCACTATCCCCCCAGCCACCCCAAGTCAGGGTTGGGTATGGAATCCTTAAACTGATGATAAGCCTAATCATTTTTAGCATGGAACAGTTACGTTCTATGCTTTCAGGCCAGAGTACAGAGAGGTGGAAAGCTTGTAACTTCTCTTACTTTGACGCTGTCGGAGCTGCCCGGTGGCACACAGTGCCAAGTCTGTGGCCGTCCTGGGACCAGGATGGAGTAAGTCCCAATGCCAGAGGCAAAGCTCACTAGGCAAGATTGTCTGCAGGCGCGTGTGGAGGCAGGAGGAAAGGGGGGGGACTTCGGTTTAGTATCCAAGGCAGTTTATTATCCTCAGAGGCTCCAGGAACCGAAGACAAAGACCAGCGGGTTACACCGTGTTTTACAGGGGGGTGGGACAAGGGTTAGGAGCAATCTCAGGGCCAATAGGAGAGGAGAAGGGGAGGGATCATAGGTGGGGTTTCACATATTGATCCAGTGGGGCGAAACAAGGGGAAGAGGGACATTCAAAGGGACTAAGGGGCATCAAGGGGAGAAGAACTTTCTGGAAAGCGGAGGAGAAAGGGATGGTGAGCACACAAGGATTGACAGCCAGGGTAAACCAAATATAACAGGGATAAACCAACTGCGGGGGAAAAAGGAGACACTGCAACATTACTTCTTCTCAAGTTTTGTGGGTATTTCTCACTGCTCAATTATATTCTCATTTGAGAGAGAAAATGGGTGCAACTGTAGAGAGTAGAGATCAGAGATTACCTAGCATCAGACCTTTTTTTAACTTCTTATTTCTTCAAAAACCTTGTTTAAGGCAAAATATTTACTACATGTCACTATGTTAAGGTCTCAGCCTGAAGGAGGCAAGAGGTGAGGTGTTCTACTTTCAAGGTGCACAAGTTCAAAATCTGTGATATACGTGAGAGACATGAACCTGGGTCTCCAAAGCCCATGAATCACTAAACCACTAGGCCACTTGTATGCACAAGGAAGAAATTCCTCCTTAACCTTTTGGTTTACATCATGTTGCATCAAACAAATCTGCCAGACCAACTCTCCCAGAGCAAAATAAGCAGATTAACTCTTACTTTCTCTAATTGTATCAAAATTTGTGACTAAGCTAGAGACCTATCTGTTTAGAATTTATTCATGCTTCATTGTGTGTGCACCAGACAGCAGCAGAAAGTGGGGGAATGTGGCTCACTAATATTCCTTTTCACCTGTGAGGCTAATTACATATTTGCCTGTGTTAGTAAGAGTGTAGTCAGCATGTTGTGAGGTGATCATTCCCATTCATTCCGCAGTCCCAAAGCCAGATATGGAGTATTAAGCACGGTTTTGGGCCATGAGAAAATTTGCTGACAATCTGGAGAAGGTCTAATAGATAGTCACCAGCGTTTGGAGCATGATATACAAGGAGAAGCTCAGGTAGTAAGGTTGCTTAGCCTGGAAGGCAGAGGGCTTGGTCAGAGCTGTAGTGATCTTTTCTGTTCGACTGTCTGATTGACTACATAAAAAAGATGAAGCCAAAACATCAACGTGCACAGCTATCGGCCAAGAAGTAATAGTCATAAACTGTAACAACGGCATCCCATATGGATATAGAGGAAAAATTCTTCCCTCACAGATGTCTACCAGGTTCCTTCAAAGGCTGTGAGAAGTTCACTTTTGGAGACTTTTAAAATGCAACAGGACTTAAAGCAGCTTCATCTACCTTTGAAACTGAGCTTAGTTCAATATGGGTGTTCAGTGAGATGACCCCAAGCCTCCATTTTTACCTGAATTACTCCAGGACTTTTACCAAGGAAATTTGTGTCTGTGAAGTTAGCTGGGTTTTGAGACTGCCATTGCTTAATAAATGCTTATCATAGGCATTCAAAAAGGTATTTGGGCACCAAAGTTCAGCTGTATGCCTAACTCCCCAAAATAGGGTTTTTAAACTATTTTACATTTATAAATGAAGGCCTGTTATGAACTTTACTGCTTGCCTTCCAGTATCATCAGTTCTTCTTTTGATTAAGAGGCTGTGAAGTCCTGGCAACAGCACCCAATTATCTACAGGTCCAACAAACTGGATTTCCTGCTTCAACATGGGTTACTCTGCACAGCACCTCTGCTCTCTCTGCACTTTGGATGCAGAGCCTGTCCTGATAGATGCAGATGGGTGGTGGGTGCTGCAGGCAGTGTTGAGTCCTGAATGTGCTGAATGCACCTGGCTGTCCAAGAGTGTTAGACATACGCAGCAACATTGGTCAGTCATGGAACAGTATGGGCCTCTCTTCTGGTAGCCCAAAGAGAGACAGCTGCACACTTAAAACCTTGTAGTTAACGTAATTCTGAGGCAGTGCCTGAATGGGGATTAGTTAACATTTCTTTTGGGCAGCAGGCACAGTATTCCTGGCATTTACCTTCCCTGTGGGCACTTTCAAGCCCTTTGAAGTCCAGAAATGGGATATACCTTTGTAAATTGTGCTCCATCCCTGTTAAACGTCTAATGGATTAAATCCAGTGGTTAGAAAAGACCATTAGGCCAAGTAATCTGGCATCTTGCATATCAGAAGCACACACTTTCATCAGTTCATTCTCTTACACCCAAAGCTGTGAAATTTAAGTGTAGACTTCAGGGGTGAGGACGGGCTAAATCATGTACTCAGATGTTGATGGCTCAGACACTAAAGTATACATTAACTTACTTATGGCTTCTGTGTAAAAAATTACTAAAAACTATTGATTAATTCTTTACTTATTATATTAAATTGCTTATAATTAAGTTCACATTAATAGTCTTGTTCAGTATGAGTTGACGAATTCAGATGAGTATGACTGCCTGAGAAGCTTATACCACAGTAACCCATAAAATTCTTTATTTCAGGTTTTTACAGTTTAATATTCCCAAGAAGGTATTTTGTGGTTTTATTTTTAAAATAAAACACATGCTTTTCTTCATTGCAATTTCACTCTTAACTATGTGGAATTAATGACCTGATATGACAAACCTTACACTTGCTGCTTTTTTTGTTTATTTGGTCCTTTTCAAATAGTTCATAGTAAGGAGTTATTTGTTGGCCTAGTGCCATATGATTTTGGGCAAAGTTTTTAATGTATTGGTATTAAATAAACCTCTATAATTACAAAAGCAAACACCAGCAACTTTTCTGCTATGTTGACTCACATCTCGTGATTGCTGAATCTGGATTCTTTTTCTTAACTGAGCTCAGTGTATTGATTGATGCATCAGGACTGAAATAACTGCATCTACTGGAAGCAGGCATCAGCTGACTACTTAATGTGTCTATCTATATGTACATATAGTAGAGCACATAAAGCATTAAAGAGGCTAGTGCAGTGACATAAAAGGTATTTAAAACTGACCAGCTCTCTGTCCTGTTTCAAATTTAAGGGTTTGTGTCTGTTTCCATTACTGCTCAACTTGGCATCTTGGCTGGAGTTCCTCAGTGTTATTCACGATTATTTGTTCTCTGGCCTTCATATAGGACTGCATTTTGCTGATGTTGCCAGCATTGACTATTATTGAGATCTATCAAAACTTTGTTACAATACCTTCATCTTAGCATACTTGCAACTTGGCCAGATATTCCTTAGTCTTTACTTAGCCTTTTAGGCTACAATTTACCGTGAGATGATATTGGGCTCATTTAATTTCTTTTTCCAAAAAGTTTCAGCCAAAACAGTTTAGCCATTTCCAAGAAAATGCTGGAGAAAATACATTGTGTTGCAATGTTAAAACAACCCTGGCAACCTTTTCTTTGAATAATGTGTACTGTCCATACTTTGGACCAAGGAGTTGAAATTTGTTAAGAGTATTGTGGCCTTTCTGTCAGGAAAGCGCGCCTTCCTGTCCTTATTAAAATTTTTGACATAATGTTTTGGAAACTCTGAATTTAGATGTGCAGAAGTTTTGCTTTTTGGCACTAGGCAGCTAAAATCAGCTTAAATGGCAGTCTGTCACAGTTTTGACTGCTCTGGGCATGCAGTGTTTCACTAAACTACTTTGTATACCTAGAAATTACATGCCCGCAGAGCAACATTTGAAATCTGCTGGGTTTTTGTGCATACAAGGTGGGCAAAAGGGAAGATAATTATTTCAGAGAGCAGGTGGACACAAAGACTTAAGAGAAGTTGTTGAAACAAGATGGACAATATCAAGATGGAAACAGGTTAAAAAAATTAATCTTTGGAAGTGATTTGTAAAAGTGTCAGCATATGCAAATAAAAACTGCACTGAAAGCCAAGGAGAGAATGCAAAGGAAGACTCCTTCTAAGACACTCCAAGAAACTGTTCTCTTCCTGAACTGCAAGTGTAAGTGCAAGAGGGATTAATTTAAAACATTTTGCAGTCAACATTTTGCTTTTGCCACTTTCAAGTTAAGTTTTCATCTGAAAACTGATTTCTGATTCTGTGTACCATTTCTGAGAGCATACTGAGTTACAAAGCTTTGTTTTATTTGCTGTCCACAACTCAGCTGGTTTCAGTATGTATTGTAATCATGGAATGACTGAGGCTGGAAGAGAACCCGTGAGTTCATGTCAGCTGAGTACCCCTGCTCAAGCAGGTTGCCCAGAACAGTATTGAGATGTCTTTTGAAGACCTAAAAGAAGGGAGATTCCACCATTCCTATAAACAAATAAGTGCTTCCTCATGTTCAGAAAGAGATTCCTGGATATTACCCAGCTTTCCTGACCCTGCCTCCCTCTAGGGCCTTACCCTATGTGACCCATGCAAGCAGATCTTTGAAGCAGCTAAAATCTACTCCTGAATTCCAGGACTGTGGTCCTGTTCTTTCCTGTTCACTACCTCATGGTCACTTCAGCCTTCACATACCCTAATGAGCCTTTCCTTTTATGAATTCCAGTGGAATCTCTCTCCTTATTGGTTTCTCCACCAGCTGGGTCAGGAAGTAGTCACAGACGATCTCCAGGAGCCTCCTGAATTGCTCATGCCATGCTGTGTTGTCCCTCCAGCTGATAATGTTGTGGTTGAAGTTCCCCATGAGGACAAGGGCTTGTGAATGCGAGGTTACTTCCAGCTTTCTGTAGAAGGTTTCATCCACATTTGTTCTGAGCGGGCAGCCTGTAGCCGACACCCAGTGCCACGTTGCTCATATATGTCTGTTCTTTAATCCTTGCCCATCCGCCCTCAGTTCAGTCACCCAGTGCTCTGTGTACTCCTGCTGTTCTCTCACATAAACTCCCCTGCCTCACCTTCCCAGGCTGTCCATCCAAGAGCCTGTACCTCACCATTGCAGCACTTGCCATGGGAGAGTCATGCCACCATGTCTCAATATCACACAGATCTCAGTTCTTTCTGTTTATGCTCCAGACTGCATACATTCGTGTACAAGCACTTGAGAGAGACATCCCAGCTACTGGTATTCTTAAAAGTCTCTGAGGCTTCCCCATGATGGTGCCTTGCAGGCGCTTCCTTGCTTACATGCAGGAGTTTGAGGTGACTCCACTTAAGCCTTGTTTTCATTATGTGTTCTCTGTCTTTTGCACTGTCCTAGGCTCTGTGCTTGTAAATTCTGTTCATCACTGCCTCCCAGTAGTGGTAGTTCTTTCCCTGTCTTTTCTAGTTTTAAGTGCTTACTGGCTCAGTAAAACAAATGTTCTGATCATTTACAAGGGCATTTACTTATGTCACTTTAAATTTTGAGTGCTGAGCTCTACAACCTTAATGGATTTTTCTTGCTATATGAAATTAATTTTCAGAAGACTTAGAGATGGAATGTTCTGTACACAATTAAGCAAAAAGGAAGAATCAGTAATGTTTGTTTACATGGCAGACAGAGTGCCAGGAAGGGAATAGAAAACTTTATACTGCAGTTCTTCTGGTGTAGCAGATACATTATTATGTTTCAGGGGTTGTTGTCCAAAACTTCTTAAAATTGCATTTTTAAAACTCTGTTCATGTTTGGGAGACCCTCAGGAAAGTGACTGTTTTCTCAGATATAGTAATGTCTCATCGCCATGGTGATTCTGAAGTATTTCTACAGGGTCTAAGGAGTAGGACTTCTGAAACTCTCTTGGACCCAAGACATGCTTTGGAATCCCTTCCATTCTTCTTCTTCTTGCTGACACTGATAAACATGGTCAGTTGTGAGTAACTGGTATTTTTTCTCCCCCCTTTTTTATTTTTAAATTACACTTATTGTCAAGCTATAGGTATAATCTGACTTTCTGCTATATCAGCCTTTACCCACCTAAACAGTTGCTTAATATAAATACCATTTGAACACTGAAAATGCATGTTCAGATGCAACTGTTTATTGTGCTTATACAAATTGTCTGAAAATACAAATAAGAAATGCAATCCTAAGATTCTTGATTTGAAGAAATGGTTCTTTTATGTAGATTCTAATTCAGATGAGAAGTATTGGAAGAATGTATAGAGTATTTTCTTGAGTGGCCTAAAGAACACCACCAGTGAGGACAGTCTAAGGGAGCTGTGCTTTAATTTGTTAGGGGGAAAGGCTAAGGAATAATACTATGGCAGCCAACTTGAGGAAGTGTTATAAAGATGATGGAGCTGGACTCTTCTGAGAAGGGACAGGCAGAATAAAAAAGGACAGTGACCACATATTCCTTGTTGGGAGGTTGACTGTTAGGAAAAAGGGAGGTGGTGCGTCTCTGGAGGGAGTTGTGCACAGGGCCATGGAAATTCCGCTCTTGAGTCTGTCATGGCTTTGTGCAGCCAAGTTTCAAAAACCTCCAGTCTGTTTTTTTTTTCATGGACTTACTTCAAGCAGCTTGTCCTGGATGGGTTCCAGGGGTCCCTTCCAGCCAACACTTCTATGATTCTTG
This sequence comes from Gymnorhina tibicen, assembly GCA_013399875.1. Classification (NCBI taxonomy): domain Eukaryota; kingdom Metazoa; phylum Chordata; class Aves; order Passeriformes; family Artamidae; genus Gymnorhina; species Gymnorhina tibicen. The sequence continues at coordinate 71,545 of VXAZ01001320.1, forward strand.
TGTATATCTGTGAGCTTTTGCTTTACATCTTCTTGATTTTTGACATATGTAAGGCCAGAATGTCAAAGTTGTTTAGATGCTTAACTTCTGCTGAACTCAATGGGTGGTATAGAGACTTCTACCTTCAAGGGAAGAAAGGAGAATAAATTTGTAAGATACTCTTTTCTTCCTCTTAATTCAGTTAAATTAAATTCTGTATACTTACTGCTCAGGATCCAAATAGTTAGGAAGGGGAAAACCTGGTGTTGTCCCTCATCAGGAAATGGCTGTAAAAAGAGTCAGACAAGTGAAGAGGGCTATGGACTGGACAATGTATGAAATGTCCATGTGAAGTTAGTTGTGAGTGGTGCACTTCTTCTAGTTAAACTAAGTGGAAGTTAGTAATGAGAGATTACTAAGGTGACAGCTCCATTTTCAGTAATTTTCCTTGGATTAGATCTGGAGGTGAGTAGTTCTTTATTTTTCTTTGAAACATGGGAAAAACTGCTTACCTTTCCTCGGTTTACCTTCCGCTGGGAAAGAAGAGAATTATGCAATAGCAGAGAAAGGAAGAGTTCTTTAAGAGGACTGACTTCTATCTCTGTCCCAAAACCCATATGTTGTTAGAGGGTTTGTCTGTTCAAGTGTGCATGTCTCTGAATGGGAATACAGGAGGCAGGCCAAGGCTGGTAACTTCCAGCAGCCTAAACATTCACTGGAGAGGATTAGGCTTGCAAATAACTGGACAGCCAAAGCCAGATAATTTCTGGTAAATCAATTGTGGTGTGGGAACAGAAGGACCCAAAAGTGGCCAGAGATCCAGATGCAAAAATTTGTGGACTGCACAGAGTATTCTCAGACTTTAAACAATGAAAGTGTTGTCTTGATTGGGAACCTTCCTATCCTTTAAGATGAAGACTCTGAAAGTTTATTTTATTTCTATGTGTTTGCACACTCATTAATGTTTCAAAAACACATCCTTTTTATATATTTGTGAGGTGTTCTTTTGAGGCCCAGTTTTAAATTACTCATCTTTTTAGTTTTATGTGTCCTCTCTCTACTGCAGAATCGAACAGTTTGTCTGGGTTTGAAATTTCATTGAGGTCTTCAGTGATGGCCAACTAACATCAACAGAGCAACTTGCTTATCGTAAATATTAGGATAGTAGATTTTTTCAAAAACATTTCTCATGGCACAGAATTTATTCTTAATCAAATTGCAATGAGATTCCAGGCCAGGGTAGCACAGCTAAAAGTGAAATCAAGTTAAAATGTGTTTGTTTGCTAAGCCATAATTCATTTTTACAGGCAATGAGTCCTTTCCTATTTTTAATATTGAGAAAATAGGTTTGTTTTTAAGCAATGATAATAGGCTTGCAACTAAAGCATCATAAATGTGGATGGGAACAACACACTTTTTGAAGCATATCCCAAGGTCACATTTATGTTCCTTCTGAGGAAAAATACAAGTTGGGATGGAATAAAGAAACTTCAATAAGTGCATGGCAGTTTTTCATTTCTTGGCAGAAAATCCAACTGCTAGTTGCTCAAAAGCTGGGGTCAAACCAGGAACCTCTATCCCTAGAGAACACATTGCTTGCACTTGGTTCCCAGGATAGTTTTGCCAGGTTTCCCAATCTCTGAAACTGGCACGAAACATTAACATCATCCTCAAAATTGCTAAATTTGAAGCAAATAATTTCTTGTATAGAATTCATATGTGTTAACTTATGCACATACTCACTTGAAATCTGGGGAGAAAAGCAAGTATTAGGTAAGTATTAGTTCGTAACAACTTATTTCCCTCTGCTCTTTTCCTAATCATGATCAGGTTTGAGAATTTTCTTATGATTAACTTTTGGAAATTGTTAGTTTATTAGCATACTGTCTGAAAGAGTTCAACAATTTGTGATTGCTACTGGTCCTATTCTACTTGAATTATGCAGTTACTGCCATGGTACTTATATAAACCAATTTCTATTGTCCTTTCACTTTAATGTTTCCAAGGAATTAAAGTAAAGTTATGATCAAAGGAGAGAAGTAAAAATGTGGCCTGCTATGCGTGTTCTGAAGTGAAAGATTTCCTCAAAACTGATGTTTAGTAAGACTACAGGTCTGGTAAGTAACAGACTAAATTATAAACCTTAAGAAAAAAAATCTTATTAGAGATCAAGAATAGTCTTTTGTTTTATTAAAGATGGTTTAATTGCAATTCAAATACAAAGTTGTAAAATATTTCTCTTATAAAAGTAAATTTAGGTTTATGGGAAGAGTTGAGAGCAAATTACGTCAAAAAGACTGACATCTTTTTTCTGTTGTCAACTCCTCATTTGAATTGCCTTCATAATTCTTATGTTTCCCAGTGTGAGAAAGAAAAATACATACTTAAGTGTGAATTTAGGTTTTGTTACCAATATTTTACGAACTGGATTATTTACAAAGGACTTTTTTGAAAATCTGTATGAAAGGGACATGCTACAAAAATTATTCACTGGATAGAGTTCCATGATATGATGTGGTCCTTAAAACCGGAGTATGTAGGGAAAATCTGCTAATCACAAAGATCAGGGCTAGAGGGAACTTCAAGACTTCATTAAATTATCTCTCTGCCACAAGGCAGGATCAACTGTACAAAAATTATTACAGAGAGATGTCCTTAAAGACCTCCAAAGACAGACTCAATAAACTTCCACACAACCCATTCCAAAGCTTTAATCTCCTTGCTGTTAGAAACTTTCCCAGACTATCATGGCTTTGTTTTTGTTTTGTTGTTTTATTTTTTAAAATGTATTTCACTCTGCTTTTTTCTATCATGATGAGTATAGGAAATACCAATTTTTTCCCCTTCATTTTTAAAGTTAATCAAAGTACACTCAGTTCCATATGAGTGTGTTGTAACTCTGTCAAGATAGGAACAACAATTCTAAAGCAAGGATAACTCTGCTACACTGACTCATAAGAAAGTAGAGGTTACAGAATTATCTGCAAACTGAGAAATGTAATCTAAAGTCAGTGGGAGAGGCTGCTTTTTTTTCCATCTTTTTTCCCATGCACACCACTTTCAGGCATCCTGTTGGGTTTAGCTTTGTTCTTGTAAAAGTTGAGAAAGCTTCTACCACTGAATTTTGGGAAACAAGTTCCGAGTACAAAGGCTTATTTTTTTTTTTTAATTGGCCTGGGGAAGACTACATGGCAGACTCCTGTAGCAAGGTTAAACCATCAAATGTTGCACAAACCAACAATGCAGGGCTTTACTTCTAGATACTGCATAGCATTTGGAAGTTATGTAATTGCTGAATTTGCTAAGACAATTAGCGTAGCACATCTGCCATGCAACATTAGCATGCCTGCCTAAACAAGACAACAATAAATCAACAAATTATTTAGGTGTGAGCATAATATGCTGATTTAGAAAGCTTTGAGTGCATCCTTCCAGGTCAGCTGCAATTTAAGTGAAGGATGTGAAAATTTTCTTTGCATGTCCAAGGTTACTCAACTGTTTTTGTAATTTTTTAATAATCTTGACTTCTTTCTCCTTTGCTTTTTTAACAGAAAGACAGGTCTTTCATGTACTATGATAATGTAATCATGGATTTAATTTTTTTAACTTCATTATTAATATTCAAGTATATAATCTCCAACAACAAATCTCTTCCTGGAGGAAGTGGGAAGTGGTTTCTGTAGCATTCCTTAGTGGAATGAGAGCTCAGAGGATGAAGAAATAAAGGTATCACATGATACGTAATGTAAACCCAAACCAAGGCCCCTCAGCTAAATGTAAATAGCCAGCAGGTTGTCTTTCACAACAAACAGTTTTGTCAAAATAAGGCTAATACCTTCCTTAAATATTTTTTTTGCTCTTTTTGTTGGTTTTGGGAAATCATGGGTTCAGCTGTAGGAGCTTTAGAGTGTCTAAACTTGCTACAAGTGTACTGTACTGTGAAGAGCTGCATTCCAAGTTTCCAGTCACGCAAAAAAAGAAAAAGTTCCAGTAAGTATCTCTTTCAAGGTCAGATTGCGTTCATCACTGAGACCAGATAGTCAGACATACTTAATACTAATGCAATTTGATGGGACTAAAAGACTCAGATTCTTAATATATGAGACCTGTGGGCACCAAAGCCCAGATTCCAGATCTTCTGAACTACTTGCAACATGAATCTAACCCAGGACACATCTGGAGTCCTGAGATTCTGATGTTTTTTCCATGATAAGTTTTCCAAGGGATTGATGGTCTGCTTCTGGGCAGGCCAGAATGATTCAAATATTGACAGGTACTTGCTGTCAAGTACCTAACACATACCTAGTCTCCCTGTATTTAATATGGAAGGATTTCTGCCCTTTACCGCCCCCTTGGATGCATCAGAACCCAGTAACTCAGCTTGACTTGATTGCTGGGTGTCACCAATACTCCATTGCCCTCAGTTACCGCTTCTTACATTCCCATCTGTTGGTTACAGCACTCACCCAAAGGCCCAGGGAGGGAACACGACGCAGTGGTCCAGAGCTAGCAATCAACAGGAAAGCCATGAAACTACAGAAGAAATATAAGTAGGAATCTGTATCTTTTGTGGAATCATTTTAATATGAAGTGTGCTGATTAGTGATCTCAAAGCAGGACCTTTGAATCTGTGAAAACATCTTTAGCTGCTACTACAGACATGCTAGCCGTTTTGGAAATCCTGGAGTTGTCTGTAAGTACATTGCCGAACCATGAAAAGTACAGTGGCTCTTGGGGGGGAGTTACTGAGTAGCCACTGGTTTTCCTAGTGGAACTATTTGAGTACAAAAACTGTAAACTCTTCTCTGGGGTGTAGTTATCCTCAGAAAGCTACTTAATCTTAAGCAGATCTTTTGGGAAATATGAAAATAGTCATCCTCCAGTAGAAAGTGATAAATACTAGGAAAAGTATGGTGCTTCCTAAAGACTTGCTTCTTGTATGAGGCACGGGCAGAGTGTGGGAGAGAAGGCTGAAGTAACCCAAAGAACTCCTGTGGGAGATTCCTGTGTTTTGGGCTGTCAAGACAATCACTGCTGTGATAAATGGGTCAAATTCTTATTTTATCTGTATCCAGAAAGACATGTCCAACCAAATGTCATTACCTCAGGTCATCTTTCTACTGATTAATATTTTCTCTAAGTTCTCAAGTGAACAGTGAGGTTTCTTATGTGTTCTTTTTTTAAACTATATCTGTCATGTCAAGGTTAAAGAGTTGTGGGTAAATAAACATGATGTTGATATTAGGCAGAACAGCTTATCTAGGGTGAAGCTGATTTATATGTTCTGAGTTGTAAAATACTGGAAATTCTCAAGCAGAGATCAAGACTGTGATAGCACCGTTGTACTATGTTGCGTGAAAGAAAAATCTTCAAGCTAATGTAAAGAATTTTGTTATTGGTTTGTTAAGAATCAGCATTTCAACAACTCTCCTGAAAGTCAAGCTCATCCTTAATGTAGTGCAGTCATAAATTATGGAATTTCAGGATATATGAACCAGGCCCAATATATTTATCTCTGATAGTTCACTGTATTTTCACTTGATTTCTCTCATGAAAAATAAAGGGAAAGTAGTTGCCAAGTTTGCAGCTAGATTTATCCTTTGCTGAAAGCAGTGAGAACTCCTTTCCAGAGTCTGTTTGGAATTTGGATCATTCTTTTTTACTTTTAAGTGAACAGTTCAGCAAAAACTCATGACCTCAATCACATCCTTTCATATCAGAGGAAGAAGGCAAACTAACACAATAGTCATGAATATTTCTATTTCATAGAATTATAGAATGTTAATTCTATAGAACTAATTCTAATTTCATAGAATTATAGAATGTTGGAAGGGACTTTAAAGGTCATCTTGTCCCAACCTCCCTTTCCATGTGCAGGAACACCTCTCACTAGACTAGGTTGCTCAAGGCCTTATCCAACCTAGCCTTAAACACTCCCAGGGTTGATAATCTATAGCCTCCCCGGGCAACCTGTTCCACCACCCTGACAGTAAAGAATTTATTCCTTATATCTAACCTAAATTTCCGTTCCTTCAGTGTGTACCCATTACTCCTTGTGCTATCACTACATTTCTTGATGAAAGATCTTCTGTAGTCCCCCTTCAGGTACTGGGAGGTTGCTATGAGGTCCCCACACAACCTTCTCTTCTCCAGGCTGAACAGCCCCAACCTTCTCAGCCCATGTTTGTAGAGGAGGTGTTCTAGTCCTTGTATCAACTTTGTGGCCTCCTCTGCACTTGTTCCAACAGTTTCTTGTCCCTGTTGTGCTGGGGACACCAGAGTTCGATGCAGTGCTCCCAGTGGGATTTCACAAGAGCAGAGTAGAGGGGCAGAATCCCCTCCCTTGACCTGCTGGCCACGCTCCTTTGGATGCAGCCCAGGATTCCCTTGGCTTTCTGGGCTGTGAGCACTCACTGCCAGCTCATGGTGAGTTTTTCATCAGCCACCACCCCCAAGTCCTTCCCCTCAGCGCTGCTCTCAATCAGTTCTCCGCTCACCCTGTGGGTGTGTCTGGGATTGTCATGACCCAGCAATAGGATCTTGCACTTAGCCTTACTGAACTCCATGGAGTTTGTACGGTGGCACCTCTCAAGCTTTTCAAGGCTCTCTGGATCCCTTGATATTCCTGACCAGACTCAGTTCTAGCTGGGCCTTGGCTTAGATTTATCCCTAACTTCCCATGCAATTTCCCTGTATTACTCACAAGCCACCTGTCTTCCTTTCCAGCTTCTGATTCAATTTTTTGCTCTGAGTTTACTCAGCAGTTTCTTATCCATCCACAGAGACCTCCTGGCATTTTTGCCCAATTTCCTCCTTATTGGGATGCATTGCTCCTGAGCTTGGAGAGGTGATCCGTCCAATTCAGCCAGCATTCTTGGGCCTCTCTGCCTTCTAGGGTTCTGTCTTATGGGTCTACAAAGCAGGTCCTTAAAAAGGCCAAAGTCTTCTGTCCTGAAGTCCAGTGTGTGCCCTACTCACTGCCTTGAGGAGCTCCAGTTCCACCATCTCGTGGTCGCTGCAGCCAAGGCTGCCTTGGAGCACTACATTCCCCACCAGCTCCTCCTGTTGGTGAGCACGGGGTCCAGCATTGCACCGCTCCTTGCTGGCTCCATCACTTCTCTGAGGAAGTTGTTGACATATTCAAGGAAACCCCAGGATTGCTTGTGCTCTGCTGTGTTGTCCCTCCAACAGATATTGGGTTGGTTGAAATCCCCCGTGAGGATCAGGGCTTGTGAGGCAGCTCCTATCTGCCAACAGAGGCCTTCATCCACCTGACTGGGCATAGCAGATCCCCAGTCTAACATACGGTGTCCCTGCCCTCCCCTTAATCTTGACTCACATGCTGTGGGCTGACTCCTCACCCTTCCCCAGGCAGAGTTCCATACTCTGCAGCTGGTCATTGACACAGAGGGCTATACCCCCTCCTTGTCTCCCTAGCCTGTCTTCCCTAAAAAGCCTAAAACCTTCCATTCCAGTGCTCCAGTCACAGGAGCCATCCCACCACGTCTCCGTGATGCCAATGATGCCATACCCACGCAGGTGTGTGCACATCTCTAGTTCCTCCTGTTTGTTCCCCACACTACATGCAGTTCCCAGACTGCTGCTGTCTGTATCACTGGCACCCACGTGGAACACTAATAGTGGGTAGTAATCAGTGGGAATAATTAGGCTTGGCTTCTCCTCAGTAACATCTCTGATCTGGACTCCAAGAAGGCAACACACCTCCTTTGAAACACACATCCTGACAAATGACTGCTTCTGTACCTCTTAAAGTAGAGTAACTCACTGAGGTGTTAATTTCTTTATTCATGGAATAAATGGTTGGGCTGCTTCAATTATGGCTGTTCTTCCAGTGTGCAGCCTGCCATTCTGGGTAGGGATTTCCAGCTAGGTGGGAATATCTGGTTTTGAAGGAAGCCCCTTCCTTTTCTTAGTTCCTTTCCTCCTCCTTTCCAGCAGAGTGCTGGCTCATGTTCACCTTGGTATCCACCAGGACTCCCAGCTCTTTTCCTGCAGACTCGCTTTCCACAATATCAGTTCCTATTTCATAACCAGGCCAGGATTCCTGGTGCAGGGCTTTGCGTTTCCTCTTCTTGAGCTCTGTCAGGCTTCCATCAGCCCTTTTCTCCAGCCCTTCCAGTTCTCTCTGGATGACAGCAGGACATTCTGGTGTAGCAGCCACTCCACTCAGTCTTACAGAAGTAAAACGTGAAAACTTAGTGTCGTGGAAGTTTTCAAGTTGGTCCATGCTTTGTCGCCTGGCGTTGTGTCACTCTCTCCTTAGCATTTGTTCAACTGATCCCTTCTTATAGAAGGTGATAAATAGACCTTGGATTTCCACGTGTATGAATTTGAAGACTACTAGATTGTTTCCTTCCTCTGCTGTATTTAAACTGGATGAAGATAAGGGTAGGGTGGTTTTTTGTTGCTGTTTTTCTATAGTTTTTTCCTGGACAAGAATAAATTATAAATAAACACAATTTTAAAATAGCATTGTAAAACATCCCTAGAAAAGACTAAATAAAAAAGTGCTGTGTTCACTATCCTCTTCTCTCACGCAAGGGACACAAATGTAACAATCACATATGCTTGTTCTTTTGTCTCTCTAGAAGAGGAAATAACATTTGTCATGTCAAACTGACAAAGGACATCTGGAGCAATGCAGCTTCAAGATACGAGAGCCGGGGATAAAGCATCTGGCTGTTTTCTGGAAGATATGTTTGTTCATTTAATAAACAAATAGAGGCTTTATTAAGATTTTTGTAACTGCTAAATATTTTAAAGACATAGTGGCCGAATTGACTTGCAGTGCTTTTCTACTTTATGAGCTTTTTTTTCCCCCATCCACAATAACAACCTTATCTTGATGATTTGTCTACACTATTTTATTATCAATCTGATATTTTTGATTGAGAGTATTGTCATTACTTGTATGTGAAATTTAATGTGTTCTTATCTCCCAATCTCAGTAGCTGGTGAGTTTACCTCTGAACAAATAATTTTGGGGCCAACAACTTCAGAAAGAAATGCTAACAAACACAAAGTTTCCCAGAATAATGAATAATTTAGGTAACACCTGTTTTGAAATAAATCACTGAAATGCAGCATTGCAGTCCTGCTCCAGCTGTCCTGTGCTGTTAAAGGCAGCTGCAAGGAAGTTAGTCTGCAGTCTTCCGTGGCAACCAGAAAAATTAACTCATGGTAAATGAAGTCACTGTTGTTTGTTCAAACCTAAATATAAATATTTATAACTAAAGATATCTAGGCATCATCTGCAGTTATGTATGTAGAAATGACGGAGAAAGCAGAGAAATGAAGAAGAAAACAGAGAATCTCTCTAACATTTTAAGAATAGATAATCCCTAAAGAAAGATGAAATTTCATTGGATCAGAGAAATTTTGATAGCTATGTAGTATGTCATCATATATTTCAGGTGAAAAAAAAATATTTGTTGAAATAGATTAAAGTTTATCATACTCTTTAGGTTGTGTTGGGGCAAGAAAAAATTTCAGAATAAAATATTTTGAGTTCCTTTTGTGATAGTTTAGACATATTTTTTTTGTTAGTTTTTTCCAAATCTGTATTATGATGCAGATTTAAAACTTCTCAAGAGTTCTGTGGCAGCCTGAAATTTTGAAACCAAAATATGTTTGTTTTCAGGTTTTTTTAAAAAATTTCTGTTTCATTTCAAAGAAAGTATTGTTAGATGTCTAAAACTCAAATGCATATAGAATATTTCCTTCAATGTAATCCTACTAAAAAGCCTTACCAGCAATATTTTAAGGAGACGTTGAATGGGTTTGCAGCAGCTTCTTTCTTATGAGGTGATGTGTCTTGAAACAATGTCACGGAAGATGTGGTGTTGTGTAGCTGTAGTAGTAGCAGTGGTGCGTGTAGTATTGCGTTGTGTGTGTAGCGTCCCGTGAGAGTCATCGACTTTCGTCATACTGTCGTGTACTTTACGGATCCACCTTGTCATAATGTAGTTATGACTTCCACAGAAAATGTGCAAAGGTTTTTATATTTGATTTTTCATTGCTGTATTCATAGCATGTTTGCCTTTATCCAGCAATGACAAACAGAAGTGGTTTCTGTGGACCTTATGTTCTATAAGAAAGATCAAGTTGACACTGACTCCTTGAGCCGTGGTTTAGAAACATGATTTTTGTCAATTCCTAACAAGAAAACAAAAAAACAACATTTTATAAATTGTATTTAATTTACATTTATTGTGCCTGTCACTCAATTACTTCAGAGAAAATTACATGTTTTCAATATGATTTGAGAATACTGGGTTCCAAAATATTTATTTTTAACCTATCCTAGCCTGTGAATTTCTAATGTACTCAGGAAGATCATCCTTCTACAGACAGCCCATTGGAATTGAGCCTAAGGTTCATCCAGGGTTCAGATGTTTCATTACCACCAGGCAGGAAATGAGCAGGTTAGACTTTAGACCAATACTGCTGTGCAAATAGCAGGAAAATTTGCTGACTAATATGTGATCTCTGATTCATCACTTACAATTAACATCGTTGTCATTTGAGACAGCCGGAAGCACTGCAAACACCAGCAGTAAACATTTCATTTATTTGCTAGGCAGCCAAGACAGGGTATTGAGGCATGGGGACAGTACAGATGAAAGACTGGGTAGATAAGATAAAAGAGGGGTGGGGGTGGGAGGACAGAAAGAAGATTATAGAAATCACATAATAGCCATGCCACTGCGATGTCAATGTATTTTTAATTAACATGCAACCGTTCTGTGATATCTGATCGGGATTGAGACATCTTTCTCTCTCAGTATGAATATTCTCATGATTTCTTCTTCAGACTTGCACTTTCAGTAGCACCTGCCCAGGTATGCTGCTTACAAATAAAAATTAGTTACTGAATCAGCATCTTCACTTTTTTGCTAGGTTCTAGGCAAGATGAGTTCATAGGTACTGATCCTAGAACAGTTGAATGGGAGGCAGAAGCATAAATCACAAGGAATATGTAATAAGCATGATATTCGTGGCAGAAAAAACTTTATATGAGACCAAGATAAATTTGACCCAAATGTTGTTCTCTTCCTTGTCTTGTAAAATATTTCATCTGACCTGCACATTAAAATATAGTTACACATTTATGCACAAGAATATTTTTATTTAGGAAATCACTTTTTTTCTGTAAGATTCCAAATTCATGATCATCACTTGTTTGAGGACAAAGTATGACAATTTACCAAATAAAGACAGGAGAAACTATATTAATTTCTTATTTCTATTTTTTTTTCTAATTTCTATTTTTTTAGGTCTTTTTTTTACAGATCCTTGGATAACTATTGTAGCTTGACAGAATGGTGCACTTATTAGTCTAAAATTAGGTCTAGAGTGACATCAAAAAAGTTTCCATCTCTTAAAATTAACTTGCCTTTATTCCTGTTGTACCACAACCTGTTTCTGACTGTTGTGGTGTTCAGAATGAATTCAGTGTTCAATACAGACTTCTAAAGGTGTTTGAGAGACTGGACATCAGTGAGTTATGTTTAGGTACAAGGACCTGCTACAATCCTTCCACTACAATCCTTCCACTTATCCATGGAATGACTCTTACTATTTTTATGTTCTGGAGTGCCTACAGTACTAGAATAAAACATTAAATTAATACCAGTAAAGATTTATCTGTACAAGGTGACTGTAATCTAATGTGGATGAAGCTAGTTTTCTAGCTCTATATATCTTAGGTTTCAAATTTTAAAATTAAGTGGAAGGGATTCAGACAGTACAAAATAAGAAGGGTCTGGTTTTGGAAAGCTGTGATATATGAGAGGAACCTGGATATTCTAGTGACTATTCAGCTGAATGTGACCTACCCCCCCCCCCAAAAAAAGTTGTAATAAGTTGGAAGAATATGGTCCTGAAATGTATGAACAGGAATCTTGAATGCCATAAATATTTCTTCTGTATTTGGCTGTGGTAGTACATAATTTGTGAATGTTGTGTCCAGTCTTAGCATCAGTGTAAGAGGCTATCAACCAACAAAGAAAAGCCATCATAATAATGATGGAATTAGAAAACACGTTTTCTATGGAAATGATGAAGGCATTCTGTCCCTTATATGTTAAAAAATGTTGAACAATAAATAGTGGACTAGTATATGTTAATAAGTATGTGATTCTGGAACATGAATTTGGTAAAAGACAGATCTTAATTCCATTAGATACTAAATCCAAGAGGTGGAAATTGTATTCTTGTCATTTAAAGAGGAAAAAATATGTTTTTGACTGAAAGGCTAAGTAATCATTGGAAGACCCTGCCAGTTGCGTCAGCGTACCTTTGGCAATTAAGATTAGATATCCTTGTAGGAGGGGGAACAAGAAGGTCTAAAAATTTGATTAAATATAAGAAATTTACCGTGCAAGAGATCAGATTTAGAGAGGGTTCACTTCTGGTGTTGTTTCTCTATGATTGTTGTATATCATAAAATAATAATTTACATAATTACTTGTACTATGTACAATACTAAGTCAGGCTTGATTTTCTTTTCCATTGTAGATTATCTGTGTAACTATAAAATTGTGCTCCAAATTGACTTGTCTTTCCAAGTGTTTATTCCACTCAAAACACCACTTCCCATGGTGAACACTTCAACTGTAGTGAAGCCATCCCAAAGTCAGTAAATATGTCTATGGACATTGGTCATTATGGGGTAACTAAGAGAAGTAAGGTCCAAAGGAAGAAGTGGAAAAGCTCATTTCCTAAATTACCATAAATAGCACATTCTAAATTAATTTTTAAGGCATAGTTTGAAACATACGACAAAGCTGTATTTCTAATGCTGGCTACTTACCATATACATGATTTCCTTAGTCAAATAGTAAAGTTTGTGTGTAGCTATTTGAAAGACAGGATACAGTAGGAACATTCTTTCCTATGCAAACTTTAGGAAATATTTTAGTTACTAGGGTATTTTTAATAACAGTAAAAAAGCTTAACAGCCATACATAAATGTGATGAAAATGAGCAACACTGAACAAGAAATATTTGTTATTTTACTTCTGTTCCACACAGCATAAGACATAAACTCTTGTTGGGAAGTAAGAAGGATTATCAAAATTCTGCCCAAGTTTATTTTGCCAGAAGCCTTAGGTTTTAGTCACTGGTAATGACTGACAGTAACACTTTATTTCTTCTCTCACCAGTGTTTCAGCACTCCAAGAACAAGAGTGCACGCTGGGAAGAACTTAACAAAAGCAAACAAATCAACAAATAAATAGATATGACTACTCAAACCTTATGCAAATGAAGTAAGCACTCACCAGTTGTGAGAATTTAGAAAGATGATTTATTCCCAAAACAAGCAGAATTAATAGGAGTGATTATGCTTAACATGGTAATTTGGAAGAGGAATGGAAGCCTAGGTATTACATCCCAGAAGCTCTACCATGAAAGTCCGTATTGTCTCCTCCATTTATTTCAAGATGTGCATTGCCTTGGGTTTAGCAAATCCTCAGTATGAAAACTGTGGCTTGAAAGAGTGAAAACATGTCCTAGACATGTGACTCAGGCAGCTGAAGGTAGTGGCATTAAGACATTTTATTATATTTTAGAGATTAATCTCATTGATCCTGCCCTCTTAAGAATACAAATACCAATCTCAGACGGAAAGCTGCCATATCTTTGAAATCTGTCTGTACTGGTATTCCAATGCTTGTGTCACTGCTCAAGTATCTGATATCTGGTACATCCTGGTTTTGAATGTCTGTGTGATGTGTGGCCATCCATGTGCTTCCGAGTTTAGTTCTGGCACAGTTGCAACTACTTAGCTGGGCACCTTCAAAATCCCATCTGGCCCAGTGATGAGGCTTGTCCTTGTTGCCATCACAGAGTACCTCATCTGACTTCTTTGCTGTTCCAGGAGTTTTTTGCATTGTTCTCCTGGCTGTTGCTCTTTGCTGAGAGAAGAAGCAGTCCTTAGGAGCTCTGGAAGAGAAGGTGATTTTGGACAATAAGAACCTGTAGGGTCATATTTCAGCTGAGCAACCCCTTGTAATCCTGAGGAGAGGTTGCTGCAGGCCTGAGGTGTTTCAGGTGACAGCTTAAGGAGAAAAAACACTAGGAAATTTATGTTCTGTGCTTAGTTTCTACGAGATGATGTCATGGTAATTTTATTCACTGAAGAAAACAAGACTGAAAGAATAGTCTTTTTATTAATAAGTTATTAAAGGAGGCCAGTGGGATAAACAAACAAAGCTGGAATACGTACTCCCTCAAAATTCCTGTCAGTGAATACGAGAGAAAAATTAATGAGGGGAAAAACTGTCTGCCACTAGGGCAGACTTATCTTAACACCTGGTGAGGTTTCCGTAGAGGAAGAAACTATCTGCATGCAGCCATTGCACTCAGGGAAGATGTTATCAGTGTTTATAAATACATTAAAGGAGAGTGCAAAGGCAACAGAGCCAGGCTCCTTCCAGCGGGCCCCAGTGACAGAAAAAGAGGCAACATCCAGGAGTCATCTGGACATGGTCCTGGGCAACCTGCACTGGGTGGCCTTCCTGAGCATGGAGTTGGACAAGATGACCACCGTGCATCCCTCCCAGCCTCAAACATTCTGTGATTCTCTGGAAAGGCAACAGACACCTCTTCTCCCTGGCAGCAGTAAGAGCAGTGGTGGTGAATGAAAAGAGTCAGAGACCCTATTTTTCTGGTTTGGAATGTGCCTGTAGGCCCCAAAGTCTCCACAGGGGCAAGTTACAGGGCAGTGGCAAGGAAGAGTTTTGTATTATTTTATGCTCGTTCCTGAATCCTAGACAGTAAATTCAAACCCATAGCAGGATAGGGTTTCCCCCTAATATGTTTGTCAAGGGTGCAGCAAGGCAAGTTGTTATAGGCATTTTCTCCTGTGTGAGAATAGCACAAAGGAACTGAAACAATGGGCTTTTTCCCCAAGACACACCAGCCATCAGAAGAGATGATGATGGGTGAGGTGATACCCGTTTCAGTGATGAATGTCACCTGTCTGAGAGAGACAGACAGACCTGCTTTCTTGGAAGTTCTTGGGGTAGAACATCTGACCCAAGCTATGAGCAGAAATCATTGCAATATGAGCATAAACCATGAAATAGATTTCATGAACTGCCCATTTTGCTGCTGAAAAATACTTCATTTTGTGACAATTATACAGCAAACAAAAATGTTGGTAGTGCTATTTCTCTTTTATTTAAGTTAGTGGGAAGAGGCCAGACCCTTTAGGTGAGCCAGTGTGAGAAAACTGCTGAATGTTCCAAGAGCTGGCAGACATGTTTCAGCCCAGCCTGTCTGCCTCATGTCTTCCCCAAGCTGCTTCCAATAGGGTCTTCCTTGGTCTTCATTCTTCTGAGAATAAATTGGATTATTCGGTCTTTACTCTCACTCTATCTGCACTGCAGATGTCTGCTTGCTGTTCATTCTCCTTAAATACTGTCCTACCTTGGGATTGCATTTTCCTCATGGCAATATCTTGTTTATCTCTGTGGAGGAGGAGGAAATGCCTCTATGAAGCTTAGAGGGCTTTGCTTCAAATGTTTGAATTCCTGCAGCTGTCTGCTCATGTTGCTGAAGTACCACAGGAAAGCTGTGCCTGTCTTTGGCAGGTCTGTGATGGCCACAAGGGCTTGTTTCCAGCGTCTGCGCTGACTTTGGGTTCAGGCTGACACAGAGACAGATGTGCAGCAAAGCTCTGAATCAGGGCATGCAAATATGAGTGGATCTGTTTTGTAAACAACCACCATTTCATGCTTAAACAACTCAGAAGGCAAATGAGACAATACGAGGCAGGTTCAAAGAGTAAAACACAATAAAAAAATCCATTCATAATTTGACAGCTACATCATTAGTGGTTTAATAATCACAGCAGAGAGCCAGGGTAGGAGCTGGAATTAGCAGAAAAGGTTTCACAGCACACAGCAGGGACGGAAACCTCAGGAAGCCAAAAGCAGAACTCACATACATACTGCAGGAAAGAGAGGAGATTTCAACTCCCCTAAAACAGGGAAGTTTAGCTGCAGAGGGAAAAGGTTTTCCACACTACTTGAATGGAAAACGTTCATTACCATAGAACCCAATATGAAGTAATTGGCGCCTGAGTTCAAAGAATTGATGAAAGCCCTTAGCAAGATTGAATGATCCTCTTCAAAGGCTGGGCAGATTTTTTCTGAACTCACTTGATGTGTAATTCTTTAACCAGTTCCCCTTGAAGAGTTTGGGGATGATTTTATTGCCCCAGAAGTCAGTACTTTTTGTTTTAATATTATTGCACTCAAGAACCAACATCTTAAGTAGTTTGATTGTATGAATAATGATTTGCTCTTTAAGATGGGACAACATAATGAACCTGCATTTGGGTGCTGAGACAAGGTAAAGTTGCTGGAAGTTTGTTACGCTGTCACTAAAATTCTTGAAATATTATCAAAATACAGGGACTAACTGGACAAGATGAACCCACTTGATTTTATGGTTCTTGGTTATAGAATGACCCCTAGAGATGTTATTGAAAATAATAACCAATGTAAAGTGCTGGGTGCCAACCCCAGTAAATTAGTGAGAATCATACCTCTGTGTTACACAGTATGAGTGGCCAACACCTCAAAGCAGCTATGTCAGAACGTCTGCTTCAACTTCCAGAAAGCCAAGCTTTTAAAAGAGTGCATGGATAGTTTGTATTATTCAGCAAGTTACTGGCCAATGAGTAGTGCATGCAAAAAGGCTAAGACTAGAGCCTAACATCTTTCTACCACAAACTCCATGTGGAAAAGCAACTTTCCTCACAAAACAACCAACAAAAATGCTCTGCAGCTATGTTTAGATAACAAATGCCCTTGTTTTTCCCATGACTTTCTACCCTTCAGAATCCCATCTTCTCCCTGATACCATTAATTACTGAGTTCAGACTTGTCTTGCTTTTCCTGGACTATTTTCAAGATGTAATTTTATTTTATGTTATTCCTTCCTGACCTATTTCGTCTTGCATTGTAAACTCTTCTGTTAGTTTAATTAAACTTGCTTGGGGGTAATGATTTTTGTTTTTAAATATGAGCATACTGAATCTGTGGTTTTCTGAGGCTACTGCTAATTTATTAAAAAAAGAAAAAAAAAAAAGAGAAGAAAAAAAAGAAAAAACAAGACAGTGGGGTTTTCAGGGAGTTTCTGCTTTTTTCAAAAGTTTCAAAAATGAGTCATTGTGGGCACCTGAAATCCAAATACATATATCTGACCTGAAAAAAAACATTTCTGAATGCCTCTGCCACAAATTATGTCTTAATGAACTAATTTAAATAATTAAAAAACCCTAAAAAATTCCAATGTCCTCTCTCCCCCCAGACTCTCAAACCTCATCATCTTAATCTCTGTCCCTGATGAAACAAGAACACAATTAAAATGCTGAGTTTATGTATGTGGAAGTGTTATGAGGTTTATTTTTCTGAAATATGTCAGTGTAGTGCACAATGAGGGCAATGCATGGGCCAGCAGGCCTCAGGGAGCTCCTGGATTATATTTTTCTTTCATAATGTAGAGGTGAAACGTGATAGGGAGTTATATGGAGCTGAAAGAGGCAGCGTGGGAAACAGTCCAGGTGATCATACTATCCATGATGCTTTTCCTTTTGCCAAACTGCAGTTTGAAACAGCCATTGCCTTGGGGATTCAGGAGCTCTTGCTTCTACCAGATGCCTCTCTTGGAATGCTGCTGCTTCCAGGCTTGCATTGTGGCACCCAGGAGCTGGTGTACAGTAGTGAGTTGCCCGTGTTTGAACTGAGTAAACTTGCTTGTGGTCCAGGTCTCTGGACAGTCTTCTTACTTTCAGGTGGACAAAAGAGCATTAAAGGAAGAGCAGCAGTTGCAGAATGTAAGCTTTATTGTAGAGTGGAAAGTAAACAAAGTTTATGCAGCTGCTCCCAGCTATAAATGTCATTTTAGGAAAACACGTAAGGGTTTAAACATTTTACTTGTATCGCAGTTATAAAACCTAAACTAACTCAGAAAAGAGTACCATTGTGGAGGAGAAGAGGGTTGCACAAATGTTAGCAGAGAAAAGAATTCGTTCACTGGCTGCCATGTTCAGCAAGCCCGGATAGTGTGTTGTTTTCAGCTCTTAACTTTGGGCTCACCTCTAAACTCCTGAGACTGGGACATCAAAGTGGGAATCTTGGATGTCAGTGCTCTCTGGTAGCTGGTATGAAGCAGCATGTCCAATCAGTTCCTCCACTGGCTGCTACCTTCCCACTGGAGGGTTCATCTCCAGCCCTGTGACTGAGCCACCCTGTGTCTCTCTGGGTGCTTCTGGGCCCAGCACACTGCAGAACTGTTGCTACAGTGTGAGAAGGATTATTAAGATAAAGTTAGCAGGTACCTGGCCTGGTCCATAGCTGGGAAACCAAGTGTGCAAACCTCTGCTTCCTTTTTCCCCCATCATGAATCACCTTCTTTAAAGCTTCTGTCTCCGTTCAAATCCCCAGCAGTCCTCTGGTGATGCTACAGCCACTGTTTGTGCTGTGATGCTGGAAGCTGGGTAAATGCCAAGGCACATGTGGATATGCTAAACGTGCCACCACCGAACAGAGGCTCTTTGGTGAGCCAGTGGCTATACTGCTAAAACAGCTTTAACTTCAGTATTTGGATTGGTTGTTGAAGATACTGTAGATACTATTGAAGATACTATATTAGAGGAGACCCCCGCTAAGAAATCACATCATGTGGACATGGACTCTATTAAAATGCCATTTGGGGGTTTATGCAGAACTATAACCAAGGTAAGAAAATATGACATGCCAACAAATTCAAGCACCAGAAAGCTGTGTGGGTAATGTTCCTCAAACTCATACGGCCAGGGCTCAAACTCACATGTAGGTGTAAGACTGATCAATAAGTCTGCAAGTGTAAGAGTGATAGCCAAACTCAGATGCATGAAGTGGAATAAATTACAAAATATTTTATGGGGAAAAAAATCTTAGGCAGCTTCTAACTCTACGTACCTGATCTGTCATTCATGGTGTGTCCCAGCTCAAGTCTTGGACTATAACTTGGGACTAAATTATTAAGTGGGTATTTCAGTGTAGGACAGGCAGTGTTGCCAAAGTTCTCTGAAGATCAAAGGGAGATCTGTGTTTGTATGTAAATTGGTGATACATTTTACTGCATTGTTACTGGATTTGTAGTTGTAACTGTAGTTCTTACTGTATTTCTAATTGTATGCTTACTGGACATGGACTGTAGGTACAATATTACTTTTTCAAGTTCATCTTGGCTAGAAAGAAGAAATGGAAAGACAAGACAACCATTTAATTCTCTGTTACACACTGGGGATCATAAACTCTCAACTGGTCATCATAAACTCTCAACAGACACTCAAATGCATATCAAGGATTAGTTATATTTCAGTCTCAATACCCCCTTTTATTTAAAGAAGGATTAAGAAAATACTGTTAAAGCCTATTCCTCTCAAGGAACGCATTAGTCATTGAACTGGGACAACAAAAGCAGGACAAAAATAAATGCATACCATAAGATAGTTGCAGTGGGAGCTAAATTCCATTTTATTTTTTGCAGTTTTTCAAAGCAATAGAAGTTGATTCTTTGCACCATCTGTATCACTGAGTATCAACAGTAATAAGTAAATAATGTAATCACATGAACCTGACCTACTGCCACACTTTTACGTGCATATCATCCACAGATAAAATGCAAACACAGATAAAATGCAGTGTTGTGCATTAAAAATAGCTTATGCATTAACTTACACTCTGTAATTTAAATAAATATAACTTTTAAATTCCCAAGGATTTTTGTGAATTTGTATTTAATCACACTCCTTGTCAGGTAATGATTAAGAAAGGACCTCACGATTTGGTTTGCAGTAATGGAATTTTGCTTTATTTTCTGTCATGATAGAAATACTTCAGACTAACAGAAAAACTTCAGACTAATAGAAAAAAAAGTCAAATACAAAGATATTATCAGTCAAGCAAGATGTTTGTCCAAGACAAAAATTTTCATTGAGTCAGAAGTGGTTACCAAAAATGAAGTATTTTCTAAATATTGCCATTTTTAATGGTATAAGATTAGAATATTAATATGTGTGGAAGATAAGGACGAATCAGAGAAATAAGTAGAATTACTAATACATTTAACAGAAGGAAGTTTCAGAGCCCTGGCAAAGCTGACACTCTGCCATGGTATCTTTCACTGGTCTCGGTAATGAAGGGAGAAATACTTTTTTCAGTCTTTCTGTCATAGAGATTGATATTAAAACTGCGTTAACCCTAGGCAGAAGGACCCTATAAAATACAGACATTTCATATAATTACTGTGAGAGGTAAAACTGTGAGGAAAACTGACCCTATAAAATACAGACATTCCATATAATTACTGTGAGAGGTAAAACTGTGAGGAAACCTTTGTGTAGAAACTTACTGTTCTACCATCTGCACAAAAAATGCAGAGACCTCACTGATGTCACACAGCCAGCAAGGATTTTATTTTCTTTTCTTTAGAAAAGTCACAATCTGGTTAAATCTTTGCTCAGGTCCCATCTTGTTTTGAGTGGGATTGATACTTCTCAGCCTGCAGCAACACACAGGGTAATCCTGCCCCAGAGCTGTGCGCTTCTTAACTTCACAAGGATTTCTTCAACCTAAACATCTCATGGTCTGTCTATATGGATGCTTTGTTGTATTGAGCCAATTTATTTTGAGGAAGAAGGGAAAAGTCATCAGTGCTTTATGTCTACTTGATTTAGGGTGACACATCAGCAGAAAACAGAAGAAACACAGATTTGTGACTACAACTGCTTTTTGCAGTGCTGCTATTGTGCTTATATGAAGAACATTCCATTACAAAAGAGGTCTTAATGCCAGTGAGTTCAATTTAAAAAAGCATGCTTAAAAAGAGGAGAGATTTTCATTCATGGTCTTATTTTAATTTCTCTGAGTATAAAGTCATAGCCATAAAAGTGAAAATTTCTATCTTTTTTTTAGTAATTCCACATTGCTGTGCTCTAAAAGTATAGATGCTGGACACCTGGACACCTGATATGATGGATACAAGAAGTTTAAAAGAATGAAAATGTCATACCAGTTTGCCCATTTTGAACAGGTTTTTCTTGACAATCATATTTTTGCAGTGCTTCTGCTCAGCCAAAGATATATGTTCTATACAGTGTAAACAACACATGGATTTCCCCACTGTGCCATGTTTGTCTTGGTAAATTCAAAAATTGATCCTGAAATACCTAATCACCTTTCAGCCACAATGTGGATTTTGCTGTTAGTGATCTAAGCTGCATATTCATTGTCTCTGGGCAAGGCATTACATTGTGCTTTATGAAAAATATTTAAGGAGACATGTTTGAAATCCTGCTATATAACTTTGAGGAAAAAACATAATGTTCTCTATCTAATCTGCATCTGGCACTCATGGGGTGTTTAAGTGTACCTTTGGCATATCTTTTTAACCCCTGGTTTACAAAGATGGGCTTGGAATGGGTCTAGTTTCCGGATGTAGTTTTCCGGATATATTCAAAATATATCCGCTTGTATATTAATTACTTAAACAGCCTCAGTGACAAAGCCCCCAAGGATTTTCTCTAGTAGTCAGGAAGAATAACAGTGTTGGTGGGAAGGCTTGTCAACCCCCTGACCACACCACGGCGAGTCCCCTTCTTCACTGAGCAGGTTCCCAGAGGTGACTCCACTCCACAGTCACTCACAAGCTGTCCCGGGCAGCTCCTTTTACGCGAGAACTGGAGCGAGCTCTGCCTGTTCCCCACACTCAGCGTGGGGACCAGAATACTTGTGCGCTGAGGAAACGCAAGAGAAGGTGAATCATGATTGTACAGACAGACGGTGATTTAGTTGTTCCACAGAGAGGGTCCGCGACTTCCGTTATATGGAGTATTTCGCTAGGAATGTGGAATGGCTGGGAAATCATCTCTCATCTGTATTGTGAGGTTATTCAGAACATGAGCTAAAAACTAAGCATGCACTCAACTCTGGTAGATAGTCCAAAATAATAGGAAGAAAAGAGCAAATAGTTCCCACTGTGCTTATGTAGTGATGCTGACAAGAAAGTCTGCTCATGGTTTTCGAAATAGAATTATTTTCCTTCTAATCCTGGAATCCTTCAATTCAATAAATGAAAGAGGAATTGTCATGTTGTGTAGATCCACATTATCTTTAACGGTGATATGTTTACAACCCTTTTCCTTCCACACAGAGTATTTTACGATTCAGTTCTGTAACTCCACACTTGTTTTATTCCAGTTAACCAGAATTCCTCTAGGAATACGGTAAAAAATTAAGGAGTCAGTGAAGAATGCTGCCCAGAAACCAGTCATCCTGCACTGAGTCTGGCACAGAAAATGAGAGTTGTGAAAGAAATGGTGGAAGCAGGCAGATTGCTTCTATACTTCAATAAATACATGAAGGAGTATACTGAGTAAAGGAGAATTTGTCATGAGATGGAGGAATATTGAAGAACAGCAGAACACACAGTGAAGAAAATGAAGTGGTAATACCCCATGTCTTGGGAAATACTGCAATTGAGAAAAAAACATGTATATCAGTTTGGACTAGAAGTTTGGGCTTAGTCAAAGCAAAACATCTACTGATTCAGGAAGATGAAAGGAGAAAGGAAAGCATTTGAAATAACTGAAAAATTATACTTAAACTCTGAAAAGGCACCAAAGAGAGGATAGTCTGGTGAAACTGCTGGAAAATCAGCCCTGAATAATGCCAAGAAAATCAGAAAGATAGAAACAGTGGAACAGTTTTGGAGAGAAAAAAATTCCACTACAGATCAGAGGTGTTCCCCAGAAAGTCTGTTTGCAGCCGTGTTCCTACTTTTGCTGATAACCTCATCATTAAAGCGATACCTTGTATGTGCTTCTGGTGAATAGTGGCGAGCTACAGCAACAATTTAGGGAATAATATCTTTACTGACCATGATCAATATGGAACATGAGTAGATTCAAGGAAAGGAATAAAAATAAATCTGCAATAGATTACCATCTTTTCAGGATCTAGTTTGCGTTGATTATACTGAAGACTTGAAAGATGTGAATGCGAAGGTAACTGTAATTTCTCAAAGTCAAAGGCACAACTATTCAGAGCATGTATACTAAGCAAGAGGAACACTTGAAAGTGATGCTTTCGATTGAGATGAGGATGTGCCTCAGATCTACCTGCTTACATTAAGCAGTGATCTTTGAAGTGACGTGCAAATGAGTGGGTTTTGTTACTTGGAGCAGGGCTGGTGGTAATGGGGCTGTACATCATTTGGACCAGACCTGGCAGAACAGAACAGACATGGACCACAGCTATCCAATTTAGAACACAGGAAAATAAACTTGAATCTGTCTCCATTTGTCTGGTTACACATACCCTGTAATGCAAACAACTAACGTTCTAATATTAGATCATCCTAATTCTTTACAAAACTGCATTTGACTGTTGTCCTGGTATGATGCTTTAAAACAGAAGATCACTCTGGTGGGAACTGCTGTGACTTCCCAAGCGACAGCCTCCATTACACATGGTTTTGCTTGCTATTCCAGTGCTGTTCCTATTAATAATGCATTTTGCTAACTAGATGTGCTTTTCTGTTTGGAGTTTGTTTTGTGTTCTCTGGTAACTGCAGCCTGTGCCTTGGCAAACTTGTGTATAAAAAATTATCTGCCTCTTCGGCAGGCTCTGCACTTTTCAAAATATTGCAAACTTTTCTTTCTTTTGAGTAGTCTTATCCTGATAAACATGTGACTTGAAGAAGCATATAAGGAGTAAACTAGTTTATCTCTTCACTTTTGGAAAACAAGCTGCGTGCTTGTGTAACAACATATCCAGAAAAGAACTTTGCTGTGTTCTTTAAATTTGCTTTTTAATGATGGAAAAGACCATTCATTATGTAACAGCTAGACGTGCTTGTCAGCAACATTATAAAAACCAATTTGGATGGAAAGAGTGACAGATGTATCCCTGATGTTAGCTGACTGTAAACAATTTAGGAAGAATTTGACCCTTGGTGGCTCATGGGATAATTCCCTCTCTTCTCAGTTTGCTTTCCCCACTGAACAGCACGAAGGGCCTCTCCGTAACTCAGCAGAGATATGTGAGGTAGTGGAAATAGCCCAAGCTGGAAATGGGAAGCAGTTTGGAGACAGAGTATGACACCACTGCTGAGCTGATTAGGCCAGCAGAGAGATGGAGATGAGTGTTTCAGCTGCAACATCAGTTTGACACGGGTTTTGTGTTTGCTCCTGGGTGGACCCTTTAGTGCCCTGTCACAGCCTGTCACAGAGCTTGCTCTTAGTGCCACTTAGTACTGTCATTCTGCCTAAGCCTGCCTGGTGACATCTGCAGTTCTCAGGGACATGGGGATCACCCTTATGATTTTGTAAAAGTGGGTTTTTTTTGAAGGCATGAACTTGACATTTTAAAAGTAGCTGCTTATACTGGTGTGATGCCAGATCATGCCTGCCCAGAAGAAAAAGCCACAGCACACAAACTAAGGAAGGAGATACCATGTTTCCCCTTCCTGCCTTTCTGTGGAGTGTTAGAGGGTGGTTTTGAATCTCTGCTCCTTGCAGATTTCCAATTTTGCTGTATCTTGTCACTTACTGTCAGCTCTCTTAATGGCTTTGTATGTAGCAAATACAATCACACAGGTTTTTGGCAGGGTTTTGATTATTTGGTTTGTTTGTTTGTTTGTTTGTTTGTTTGTTTGGGGTGATTTTTAGGCAAACGAAAGGTATTTTAAAAATCATCAGTAGTATGAAACCTTAGAAGTCAAGCAGGATATATATCTCTATCTAGACCCAAGAGAGAGTCTGCTCTGGGTCTTTTCACACTGGTGAGGCTTTCTCTGAAGCAATATTTTTTGCATTTTCCACACTCTGTGTTGACTCTAAAAAGAAAAATAAAAAGCATATCAGAGCCAATATTAACACTCATGTAATTCATGCTGTGACAGTGAGGAAGACTAAAGTTCTGTGGTCATCTAGGGAACCTCATTTCCTTACACAAGATTGTAATAAAACTTTGAAGGTGATTTTCCTCCAGGAATGGTGTTTATGATCTTATTGCATGGTGTGACCTGAACAGGTGAGAAACTCTAAAATAAATCAGTAAATGTTGCTGTAGCCCCATGTCCAGCCATAAAACCCTGTTAGGGATCGATCTGGGGAAGATGTTAATAGCTGATTGAGAGCCTTATTAATGATTTTTGCCAGAAGCTCAGACATATTTTTGACAGAGTAGATTGTAGGATGGGGAGTATTTGGGGAACGTTTATTCTGTTTATTCTAACAGATACATAATTACCAAATATGCTGTGGTGGGTTTAGTGGTATCTCTTTTCCTCTTACAGAATTTATGTTGAGAACCCATGCAAGCCCTCTTCTGAAAATCACCTCCTCTGAGCAGATGAAAGCTTTCAGAATGTTCATGGATAGGTAAAGGAACAGGGGTGGATTGTGCACATCTATTCTGCAAAATTTATCATCAGTTATTTTAAATCTATTCTCAGCTTTACTTAACAGTGTGGCTATGCCAGATATTCCCATTCTATCAGTCCTAAAGCAAGAATATCCTCTTGGTAGCCAATAGAGTGACATCAGAGTAAATCTCGTTTAAGAGAAAAGTTTGATTATCCCAGTGAGAATGGTCTTTGGTGCAGTTCTTGAAAAGAAAGCAAAATTCATTTTGCCCTGTAGATGCCAATGAAATTTCAATTTGTCTCTTTTGGAAGGGGAGACTGCCTTGCTAGTTCTCTACTGCTGGAAGCAGGAATTCTAGCTAATCTGAGTTACTTGGTAATTTCCAGAAAGTGTGTTGGGTTTTCAAAGGGTGACAAGGCATCAAAATGGTGCTTAAAATTCTTTAAAAACTCTCAGATCTCTGGAGGCATCTCTGGTCAAAACTGCTGTGCCTGGTACCCATTGCTAGGCAGCACTTGCAACATTAATTTGAGTTGGCAGTGGTAGAAGTTCAATCTGCTTTTTTATCTGACATAGACAGTGCAGACATGATATTTCCAGGAGATACGGGATTGTAAGAGCATTTTCTTTGTTCTTTTCAACATTTGAATTATGAAGTATTTCTTAATACAGAGATCTGGTTACCCAGTGTTGCAGGAAAATTGACCTTTGGCATATGGAAACATTCTGTCTCTTAGTGAATAGCTAATGAACAGCTCTGGTAGGCACAGCTGACCTGCTGTGGCCTACTTCATGTGGTTCTTCAGAAATCTGGCTCTTGGGATAAAGGCAAAGCCATGCCTTCATTCTTTGTGTGCCAGATGAGGGCACTCATGGCTAGGTTATTGTCCAAGAGAACAGTTGCCTTGTTCGGCTGGACTTCCTGGCATGACCATGAAAATTTTCCGGAGGTCTTCTTTTTACCCTGCAGAAGGAAAAATGGCACAGGAGATACAGGATGGAAATGTTTTCCAGAACAGGAGAATTAATTTACATCTACCTCAAAGTAAAGTAGGCTCTTGCACTACAGAAATGAAATTTTTCTTTCTAGAAATAGTATCACTTATTGCAAAATAGGTGGTCATTTCCATAAAAAAATGGCTTGCTGCAAATTTCTTTCTGTATTTCCAGTGCCGTTGTTTTCTTTTTTTTTTCTTTTTTCTTTGGCTTTAGATTAAAGTTGGTTAGTTTATTATAAGCCATAAGAAAGTTTTGATCCTTTTCTGAAATAGCCTAAATTACATGACCCTTGATTTTGACATTTTATGTCAGACAGCATCACAGGTTATGAGCAAAACCATTTTAAGAATAAGAAGCCTCGCCAGTAATTAGGCACAGAAATTTATTATTACTAAAGGGTAAATATATTTTTTTTTAAGTCTCATAACTTGTTCCTCCAAAAAGTTCCCTGTTACCACAGGCAGAGGAGCAACAACTCCTTGCAGGTGCCACATGGAACACCAAGCAACAGGTACAAATTACAAAAAGAGCAAAGAATCAGAGTTGAGATGAGGAAACATGCAAGACCTCTGATACAGAGCACACAAGATGGCCAGTAGACCAGAAAATATCTAGACTACCAGAAATTATTTAAACCAAACTTCCCTTTGGTAGATGAGTAATTGCACAATCTATTTAATTGACTTTACTGTGATGCCATGATGATTTTTTGCTTTTTCATATGCCCTTTTCATATACCCTTTCATACAGCTTTGCATGTATCCTTAGTGCTTTTAGCCCACATATTTGTAATTCCCCAGGTTTGATAACTCGCTTAGACCCAAAGTTCCATTAAGTCAAGAGACCAAACATATTGGAAGCCTCGCAGTTGGGTCAGAAAGCCCCAGACACCAAGGTCCTCTCCAGAACACATTCTGTAAACTAAGATAGACCCCTCCAGGGGGAAGGTTCCTCAAGACGGGGGCTTCTCTTGAGCCTCTCATTGGGGAATCTTTGATAGATATGCTAATCTGCAAGGTCTGTAATTGTATACGTGAATCATCGGGGGGGCTGGTGTGCATTTGTGCGTTGGGGCACTTGGGCACTTGTGCTTTTGTGCCTTTGAGCAGTGCAGTGCATTGTTCAGGGGGTGCACCCTGGTGCATTCTTGGGGCAGGCATCCTGGTGGGCACTTTCAGGTGTGCATTCGGGGGTGCTTTCTACCTGGATGTGATGCACCAAAGGATCCTTGAACAAATACTGAGGTAAAACCCTTTTTTCCCCTCTAACCGTGTTTGGCTTTTAATTCTAAGCCCAGGGAAAGGCAACAGCTGAAGGGTTAATATCTTTTCTCTGGTAAGGCAAATACTGTCACCTTTTTTTTTTTAGTACAACCACAGTGATGGAGCCTCTCCTGATCCATTTGTTTGGCCTGATAGTCTCCATTTTTCTGTGTGTGTTATCATGCATTTTTGAGAGAACCTAAACTCTTCTGCTTGCTCATCCCTGCTCTTTTTAATGAAGTATATGTGGTTGAATGAAACAAATTGTTCAGTAGTGCATGCTTATGAAATTGCTGAGAGAAGGACATGCAGAAAACCCACATGTCCTTCATGAAAGAATAAACAGCAAGGAAATTCAGCTGGAGTCAACAGATCATCAACAGATAATCAAACACAGACGACATATTTTTGCATATTAAATTCAGTCCTGATATAGGAGGATCCAAATAAGGCTAATGGGAGATGCTGCCATAAAAGGGTGGAATCTCCTCATTTGCTATCAAGAGAAGAAAGACAAATAACCTAATCAGTAGCTCAATTGCTTGGACACATTCACTGTTCTACACATGCACAGTCTATTAGTCTACAAGTCTCAAGTTCAGCTGGTGAAAGATGTGTAGAAAAGTGGTAGAAAGGAAGTGCTGAAGCATTGCCACTAATTGTATTTAGTAAAACAGATGCCCTGGAGAGAAAAATAATTCCCCATGGATAACTTCGTCACTTCAAGTAGATTATTTCTAAAGGTTATGCAGTATTCAATTAAGTTTGTCTGCATCAGAGCCAAAGGAGCCCAGACTGCCATGTACCTTTATTGCAGTCCAAGCCAAGGCAGATCAATGAGGAAACCTGACATCCCTCGATTCATCACAGT
The DNA here is from genome assembly GCA_013399875.1 of Gymnorhina tibicen. NCBI lineage: Eukaryota > Metazoa > Chordata > Aves > Passeriformes > Artamidae > Gymnorhina > Gymnorhina tibicen. Next base: position 100,109 of record VXAZ01001320.1, read on the forward strand.
ACCCCTCTCCATGCTGGGGGACTGTTTAGAGGAACAACCACCTGTCTCAGTCTTGTCCGTGCCATCTACTGGAAATGCTCCCCTGTGGATGATGCCCTCCAAACTTTTCCTGAGCTTTCTCTTGGTAAGTACTAGTTGGCATGGGCCAAAATTCTGTTACTATGATAACATCCAGCAGGATGGACCATACAGCACTTCTAACTTGTTTCTTGATCCTCTCTTGTTTAGTAGTATATACTTAGTCTGGTGTTTGGGGCAACCCCCTTGAACCTGTCTTACCATACAAAAGGACAAACTGAAAAATTATCTTTCTGGTCTCGTTATTTCTCATGTGTTTTCTCCTGTATCCTGCAATACAGGTTGACAGGGCAGCTATTGTAATCTCCACAAGTCTGGATGCCAGTATTTTTGAAAAGAATGGGAATGTTGCAGATCTGTTCCCTGTCATGCCTGGGAGTTGCTGAGGGTTCTAATGAAAGAAAAATGTTAACTTTGGTCCCACTCTTGAACATAAATTAATAAGCAAAATTAAACATAGTTAAGTGAGCAAGCAGCTGGTCCTGCCTCATCATTAATTTTGAAAATTTCAGACTCTAAGTCTAGGAGTAAAGGTGTTTCAAAATGTTTATGACAGAAAAGCAAACCAAGTCTGTCTGCAGATATTGATATTGAACTTTTTGTTCTCCATTAATGGAAACCTGTAGAAAACTCTCTCCTTGCTTTCTCCCTTTGATAGGGGATGCTAGAGTCTGAAATCCAACTGTGATCTTCATCAAACAAGGGGGCAAGGACAATTTTTCCTTGTTGTTATTCAGTGTAAGGGTATCTCTTTTTTAAATGGTAGATAACTGCAAAGTAATTGTAAAGGATCTCTAGGGAGTGGCCTTTAAAGGTCACTTTAACCCAGTGTAATTTAATTAAATGAATTACTTGGAAACATGTTTTAAAATCTCATTAACCACATTTATATCTGTCACACAAAAGTTTGCTCAGATATCAATACCAAACATGCTGGAGTAAGGTCAAAGTCTTCTTAGAAGTGCATGCAAAATGATTTTTTTTTTAATATTACACCAGGGAAAGAAATTATCTCAGAGTTATTCTATTTTAATCTGCACGGGCAAAAAGCATTCCTCATTTTAGTGTTATGTAAAAACTGAGCAAAATGGAAAAAACCTGCATTCTATCTCCTTCTCACCTTATTGCAGTCATGAAATCTGCAGGCCTGTTGACAGGGCTGGTTGCAGGCACTCCAACCTAGTACAGAGCTGCCTGGCTGAAGGTGGAGTATGGGACATGCAATGAGGCCTGGCATAGGAAGAAGCAAGTTTTTCTGTATTTTTAAAATTATTTTTAATAATCCTGGGTCATGTGCCATGCAGCTTCCTTAACTAATTTTTGCATGGATCATAGCAAAAAACCACATGCCACTGTATGGTTCCTGCGCTGTGTCTGGTGTATTCAAGTTCACTGTGTTCTCTGTATGTTGATAGACTGGACTTGCACCTCAGTTAGACTGCAAGGTCACTGCAGAAGGTTTTGTGTAGTTAGATTTCTCCAGGACGTGCCAAATGCACTTGTTGACAATTGAAATCGTCCTCACTAATTTTCATCAGAAAATGGCATTTCACCCTGGTTCAGTCAGATAAATAGAGAGAGAGAAGCAACCCGGAGCTTGCCAGAAGGAGTGAGTGATGAAAGTTACCTCAGAAATATTTATTCTGTGAGTCACTCCAGCAGTGTGTCCCACACTCACTATTCTAGTTAAGTGTGGATTTTCTTAGCTCCCTATTTGTTTCCAGAGCCATGGGGGTATTTTATGTCAGGAACTCAGCATTTACTTTTGATGATGGAAGTTGTTAGCCTTTATGATTTTAAAATAAATCTTAGAATCATATTCACATGGCACAAAGCAGTGGCAGGTAAAACTTTCCAAATAATGTATTGCAATAGTCTTACCATCCTCTGGGATATGAAATAGGATTGTTATAGTGTTTGGCACAGACATGCAGTGATATCTATGAGAAAGTAATTCTCAAATCTGTTGGAGATATATTATGTGGAGATAAAGTGATTGATGTTCTAGGAACAGTTCCAATCACATTTGTTAAACTGATGGGTATAAGTGCTGGTTGATGCTTAAGGGCTCTCTTTAGTTTCCAGAGAGTAAGGGAAGGATTTGTATCAGATTTCCTGACCTGGAGTCAGCAGGACTGACTACAAGCACCAGTATGTGGAAAAGTACCCTGCTTAGTCCCTAGTACAGGGAAACGTTGGTTAAGTACTTTCCTTGCTGTAACACATTTCCCTGCTAACCAGACTTCTGCTGCTGCTGTGTGTTTTTTTCCCACCGGAATTATCACCAGCTTGTGGGTAGTATAAAGTGGACATATCTAATCAGAAAACATATATAAATTAAAAGGTTCAGTCCTGGTTTGGTTTTCTTTTTGTTATTGTGGAGCTTGTTTTTTGATGTAGTTATTTTAATGACAACTTAAAATTGATGTTTGAAATAGGTAGGTATTATAAAATCACTTCGGAAAGTGGAGTTCCTTTGCTCAAATGGCAGCTTCTATAATTAACCAATTTATGATCTTTTAAAACATGGAAATTCCATCTCTATTATCTCTGCAAATAGTCTCTAAAAGGCAAGGACAGACACCAGCAGAGCTGGGCAAACTGGATCATCATATAATGGAACAATAAAAAAAACCCCAACAAATCCCAGAAAGTCTTCACATTTTTCTCATTAGTGTGATTTTTTTGTTTGCTTTTTCTTTTATAGCACTGTGTGAAGTTCTGCATCCCTGCTTTATCACCCCTGATTATCATCCCTGCTTATCATCCAGTCTCCTCCTCTCAAACACACAATGATGAAAAAGCAGAGAAGCTGTAACCCTTGACAATCCCTGAAGAAGGGACATTGGGAAGAAGTGCTCCTCTCCATGTCTTACCAAGAGAGAAAAATGAAGTGATGAAATCTTACCCATCTTGACTTTGAGCCCAGGTTGTTTGGACTTCGACTGTCCTTTTGGATCCCTTCCAACTCAGGTTATCCTATGAACTACTGAAAGAAAGGATTTCCCCTTTCCTGGGCAGCAGAGAGAGAAGCCTGATGTTAAAAAGAAAAGGAAGGGATCAACAACTGTATCCCTGGGGAAGGAGGAGAGCGGTGACCCCGTCGTGCTTGCCTGCGCAATGCCCTGGGAGTGCGGCCGCAGGGCTGATGGGATCAGCCGTGCTCTGTGCATGGCAAGGTCAGCAGAGCCCCTCAATCACTGCTGAAAGAGAGAGTGATATACTGCTTCCAGTTCATTGTGGCAAGCAAATTCTTAGTCCTCTCTTTCCCAGTTTTTTTCTGAAGCAGAAGACAGCTGAGAGAAGCTTGGCCTTGGTCCCATCAGTGCAAAGGCCCTTCCCCCGGGCTGGATGAAGTACCTTGCCTGGCTTGCACGGGGGAGCAAACGCGCTGTGTGAGCTGCTCAAGGGGAAGGACTCCAAAGCCATCCTGCTCCCTCTGGCCTTCAAAAAGATTTGGATGACATCTGCTCTGTTTGGAATACCCATCACACAAATGTATCTACTACCCATATAAACATTATATTTATATACATATATATGGAAATGGTTTCAAAACTATACTTTTCTTTGAGAAATTTAATTTGCTCATCTTTATGCTAATTTATAGAGGTTCACCTAATAACTAAGATTAGCTTGACTCAGTCATTCCTAAAACTGCTACAAATAGCTGGAAAAAAAATGAAATTCATGATTGAATTGTTGACAGTTTTGTCTTCATGCCCTGTATTTGCTGTGTGCATTGATTCTTTGAGTATATATTTTGTTATTTAAGGGCTTCCCCTGGTTCTTTGAGCTTTTTTTGCTAGTGCTGTTGAAATTTGCTTTGTGCATGTGCTTCTGTATCTTCACTATTTATGAAATTAGATAACCAAATCTTAAATCTTAAATTATGAAACTTTTGAACTGCCTATGAATTAATGTGGCCAGGAAATAAGTGTGATTTTAGACATTACATCCAAAATAGCCTCCCAAAAAGGAGTGGAAAATATTTATTTACCAGTTTTGAAGTGAAGCTTTAGCGACTATATGAAAAAGGTAACATGATATTTCTGTCTGCAGCTGCACATATCCCTTCCTATCTTGCATTCCTTAACCTAAACATGGAATAAGCCTCAAATTTTGTGAACTAGAGGTGCTCAAGTACTACAAATAGAAAAATTAAAATACATTAATTTTTACAATTTAGAAACTAGATTTCATGTGCAGAAAACCATAAAAAAGACCATGAGCTTAAATTTTGCTATCTGTCTGAGTGTCTACATGAAAACTAGCCTAGAAACTCCAAGGTCATTAAACCCGAAGCTCTGAAATGCATTTTATGCTTAGCAAATTATAATGCAAAATGTGTCATGTTCAGTGGCATAATTTCTTAGCTGCTAGTACCAAGGGTTCACTGGTGTAAAAGTCACTGATAACACACTTAAATTGTGCTTGATATCTTACTAATGAAAGAAAAAAATTGTGCTATGAGAGACAACTGCTGCTGTCTTTCTTCTCAGACCCTCTCTCTGTCACTGAGCTAATGGAGCAATTCTGTGCTTCAGTACAGCAACAGACATTCCTGTAATTGTCTGCAGTCTCATACTAAATGCTTCATCCAATAAATAACTTTTAGCTTTAAGTCATTTCCTCCGCTTCAATACATTGTGTTCAAAGATGTAATTAAAAACTAGTGCTGATGTCTAACACGAGTTTACCCTTGCAGTCATTCACCATCTGGAGGTTATGCTATACAAGGAGATTATCTAAAAAGGAAAACATATGGTATTTGGTGTCCCCTGAAAGACATAGAATTAATTTTCATTTGTTTGCTATATATCAGGAGCAATTCCACTGTATACTCATCATAATTGTATACTGATATGTGTTTGTATGATAATGTGACCTGTATGACACTGGCTGTGCAGAAGAGAGGAAAAATGAATACCCAGAAAGAGAAGAAAATCAAGCCCTTTTCCTGCTCCTCTAAACTTCTTTCTACAGAAGCATCTGTCTTGGAAAAACGATGATAAAAGGAGGTAAAACTTTCTTTAGCCTGATGTAATTGGGTGAAGGCAGCACCAAAAAACCCACATTTGTCTTGCTTCATCTGCTGTAAAACAATGTAGAGCAGAAAGAGAATTCTTGCAAATGATGAGTTTTGTCATTGGTCTCATGATACTTAACTTGATCCTAAAAAAAAGAAAAAAAAAGAAAAGTCAACAAAGTCTCTGGTTTCTCAAGGCTTGTGAAAAGCTTGCTTTTGTTTTGTTTTGTGCTTCTATTACCTCATTCCTGATGTTAAAAAAAAAAAACAACTGGTAGAATGAAAAGCACATTCTCAGAAGGCCAATAAAAGAATAGATGATTTTAAAATATATTTGTTTTTTAACCTAGAGTGTGATTTTTAGGTCGTGGTGGAGGAAGTGATATGTAACTTTTACATGCCTTGGTCTGTCCTTATTGAAATACGGCGCTGGGGTGGTTAGGTGTTAGCCAGCTAGCCAGGCCCACCTCATGTCTCGCTGCTGCTAGAAGGAAAAAGCCCTCCCCTGTTTCGATTCCCCTCCCTCCTGTTGTCCAGCCCCATCCTTGTGTTTACATAGATTTTGGCATGTGGTTGCCACTCTGTAAGTGGATTTATCTGTCTAACTCACGAGAAAAGACTTCACCTTCTGCATTGGATTATCTTTCTGTCACATTAGCAAGCTGATCTGCATCACCGCAGGGGCTGAGCAGGGCAAGGATGTGTGCCAGGGAAGGACTAGGAACGTTTGGTTTGAACTAGGGGGTAAAGTGGTAAGAAAAGGAGCTTTCTGGTTCTGAGGGTAGAAAGCCATTAGATTCAGCTGCAATAGCTAAAAACTTCACTCTCAGAAGCCCAAGGCACCTGACTTGGAGTCACAAGGAGTAACATTAACAAAACCTTGATGCCTGCTGGTTATAGGACACTGGTATGGGCTCTGAGGGGTTTCTGACTCCTTTGTCTTTTAATGAGCCTTCTGACACCTTTTCTTCTTCTTCATGTATATCCTTCAGTGGAACCTGCCCGTAGAGCTCCTGACCCTTTTCTGTGTGGTGAGGATAATATTCTTACTTATGGCCTTTTTACATAAAGCTTTCATAGTAGCTTTAAAGTTAGTTAAACTATTGCAAGAGAAATTTGATGTAGGGTTATTAGTGTTTATTTTCATTAAAACATAGTCCTACTGAAAAAACCAAATTATTTCTAGTAGGGAAGTCTGAGGAAACTTGTACTCCCAAAACATTTTTTCATTTTGAAACAAGACTGTTCATGTAAAGTAAAAAAAACCAACAACTTTTCAATAGATTTCACATGCTCCCAGACAAAAAGTGTGTCAAGTATAGAAACATTTCTTAGTTCACCTTTTAATATTTCATTTCTTCTCCTTCTTTTTCCCTCATAGAGAACACTCTATGTGTGTGGGATATATTTGGAGATTGATTTTTCACTTCAAGAAATAATAAAAGCATAGTTGTAATTATTTGAGTGACCTTGAAAATACGTTGAGAAATGGAGAGCATGTACTAATCACTGTTCTTTGAGGGATTATTTTCAGCTGCCTTGTCAAGTTGGGAACTGCAACCATTAAGCCAGTAGTGAAGTTTCAGATTTCATTTCAAAGACATTCAAATGAAGAACTGCCAGTTGTGACACATGCCCTTTTATTATCCTGCAACTGATTGATATCTTGCTGGAGGCCACAGTACCTGTGAAATATTATGCATCTTTTAAACAATTCCAGCTGCTTCTGCTTTAAATAGCATGGTACTTACAATGGAAAATGGCCAAAGAGCAAATGATTTGTTTTTCTAATATATCATTCATTCCTAGATGTATAGATACCGTGGAAGTCTATTCAGGATGTACATACGAACTTATGTATGCATATATAACTGGGCATATATAAGGATGTTTAAAAGCACCTTTGTAGTGACACAAGCATTATAGAACCTGTCTTAGAACAGATTTTTTTTTAAGTCTCCAAAAGCATAAGGGAAAAGCCTGGACAATATATCCAAAACGAATGTTCTTTCTATTATCACTAATCACACTATGTGAGAGAATAAACTACTGGCAGTAATTGTACATGTATGTTTCCACAGTACCTTTTCATTTGTTCCAGATAATATATCCATAAAAGTCTCTCTAAAATTAAATTAGAATTATAGAATGGCCTGGGTCAAAAGGGACCTTAAAGATCATCTAGTTCCAGCCTCTCTGCTGTGAGCAGGGACACCTTTCACTAGACCAGGTTGTTGCAAACTCCATCCCATCTGGCCTGAACATTTCTGAACAGGAATGGGGCATCCACAACTTCTCTGAGAAACCTGTGCAAGTGCCTCACCACACTCACAGTAAAGAATTTCTTCCTAATCTTCTAATCTAAATGTACTCTCTTTTAATTTGAATAAATTCCCCCTTGTCCTGTCACTACATGTTTTTGTAAATGCTCTCCAGCTCTCTTATAAGCTCTCTTCAGGTACTGGATGACCATAATTAGGTCACTCTGAAGCCTTCTATTTTCCAGTCTAAACAATCACAATTCTCTCAGCCTTTCCTAGGAGAGGTGCTTCATCCCTCCTCTGGACTCACTCCAGCAGGTCCCTGTCCTTCCTGTGCTGGGACCCCAGAGCTGGATGCAGGGCTCCAGGTGGGTCTCAGCAGAGCAGAGCAGAGGGGCAGAATCCCCTCCCTCCCCTGCTGCCCACGGGGCTCTGGATGCAGCCCAGGACACGTTTGGCTCTCTGGGCTGTGAGTGCTCATGGCTGGGGCATGTCCAGCCTCTCACCCACCAGCACCCCCAGGTTCTTCTGGGCAGGGCTGCTCTGATCTGTTCATCCCCAGCCTGTGCCGATACCGGGGGCTGTCCCTACCCAGGTGCAGCTCCAGCACTTGGCCTTGTTAAACCTCATTAGATTCCCATGGGCCACTTCTCGAGCTTGTCCAGGTCCCTCTGGCTGGCATCCCATCCTTCAGGTGTGTCATCAGCACCACTCAGCTTGGTGTCATCTGCTAATTTGCTGAGGGTGCTCTCAATTCCTTTGTCTATGTCATTGACAAAGATATCAAATAACACTGGTTACAATATGGACTTGTGAGGGACACCACTTGTCACTGATGTCCATCAGGACTCTGAGTTGTTGACCACTAACCTCTGGATGCAGCCATCCAACCATTTTCTTATCCTACAATCTACTCAGTGAAGCCATCTCTCTCCAATTCAGAGAGAAGAATGTTGTGTGGGACCATGTCAAAGGCTACAGAAATCCAGAATAAATGACATTTGTAGCCCTTCCCTTGCTCGCTGATGTAGTCACTCCATCATAGAAGATCACTAGGTTGGTTAGGCAGGATTTGAAGTTTCACTATTAGCATATACTTGAGTCTGAAGTCAAACCTAATGAACAGAGGATTAGTTCAGTTCTGAGTAATAGAATTGCTCCACTGCCAGAGAATTAATAAAAGAAAAATGCTTGATGAGCTGTACTGGTTAATGGCATTGGACTTTACCATCCCTGTCAAATTAAACACCATTTTACAGCCTCCACTTCCAACCCAGAACCCACTCGGTGGCCCAAACTTCCTTGAGCCAAGAAAATGTCTTCAAGATTATTTGTTTTGATTTCAAGAGCAAAAGTAGATGCTTAATGTTTACCAGATGATAATTTCTTAAACAATTACAAGCAAAAAATAATGGAAAGCTGGCTCAAGCTGTGCTCCATTCTTTGCTAAAGAATGTTTTATTGAATGGGAAAACACTTGGAGATCATCCACTTAAAAACAGGTCTTGAAATGTGGGGCTCTTGAAAGTAGAAAATTACAGTGGTTTGAAGAGCCACTAACTATATATTCACACCTATGAGGACATTTCATGCTTTGATTCTGTGCCAATGCTGATTTACTGGTTTTGACTGAGGTAGAGTCAATTTTCTTCATAGAAAATTACGTGTTTTGTGTTTGTCCTGGAAACAGTGTTGATAATGCAAGGACATTTTCATTATTGCTGAAAGTGCTCGCACAGAGCCAAGGCCTTTTCTGCTCCTCATCCCACAGGATGAAGTGACAGGTAAAAAGGAGTGACATGGGAGGAAATCATGGTCAAATGAAAAATATTTACAATAAAGTAATCTCAGCTAGTTGAATTGTATTGCAAAATGTTCTTTGACAGCTACTTTGACAGAACCAAGCAAGTTCAGGGCAAGAATTCAGAGTTCAGTGCTGACCCATTTATATTCCTGTGCCGTATGAATCTCTTCTTAAAATAAGGCTGATTCTGTTATCTGCACTATCACTTTTAAGATAATGATGCTGTCAATGGATAAGATGTGACCTTAGTTTTCAGACAAAATTATACATCAGGGTTTAGTTGAAAGTTTTTTATAGTCTTGTATAAATGGGTCTCTTCAGCTCCTTCATGTAATATCAAAGCTTCACCTCAAAGATCAAGATCTTGTAGATGAGGTCTCTTTACAAAGTCATTTTGTTTTATATAGAATTGTCTAGTGAATGAAAGTGGAGAGGTAACTGAAAGACTTCTACTGGGAAAAGAAGAGCAAAAAATGGTTAATTCTGCTGCTTGTGAACACTCAGTGGTAAGGCTGAAGCAATCAATTTTGCCTTAAGAAGCTGTCTTTGATATCTATTTTTAGTTCTGCCCCATAGGCAAAGTAGATAGAAACACACTTAGAACAGAAATATTTCCTACGTGGATAAGACAAATATCAGTCCTGTGGGGACCTGTTTAGAGTTGGCTGGAAAGTTTATACGTACTGTGCCCGTGCAATTACTTTTTTACTACATTTTGAAAGATTAGCTGAAAATGAAATATCAACAAAAACTCATGTGGAATTTTCCATCCCTTTTTATCAGCTCTTGTAGTCAGTTTTGTTGATATATATCTATGAGACTATAAAGTAGTCTCTTTGGTCTCCCAGAAGAGGTGATTGATACGTGGTAAGTGATATCTGTGTTGCATGATGCACATGGACCTTGCTGACCTTCAGGGCATATGCACTGGAGGGATGCTGTGTGCAGACATGGTGGGCATTCGAGCTGTCAAACATCCAGATGTCGAGATGACTGCACAGCCCTACAGTCACCAAGCTGGTCTGGGAATGCAAACCTGTGTGCAGAAGGGGGCAGATTTCTTCATGTGGCAAGCTAGTGAAGAATAGAGAGAGACTTGAGACTGATGAGATGTGAAGGGTGAGGAGAGCTGAAACATCAGAGTGCTAAGGGTAGAGATAAAGAACTTACAGAAAGCAGGGAGGCAAAACCTCCATTAATGGGAGGGGGGAAATGTCTTATAGCAAGTATGGCTTATTTCCTCCTTTCCACTTTTTTAAATGAGTTCTTGCTTTCCTATACCATATGGAACAGTGGTAACATAGAACTATCTAGAAATACCATGTGTGCTTTAAATAGAAACCCATGTTTGCAGTCGCTGCTGGTGCTAGAGTTCCAGGATTGGACCAGTCACTCCACTGCAGTGGTTTTCACATGGTGATCTAGTGTCACCTTCTGTCTGCCACTTATACCGGAGAGCAGACATAAAATGTAGACAAAAGCACACACATATCATTGTCACAACATCAACCTAACTTCTTGTCATGGTTAACCCCAGCTGGCAAATCAGCCCCACACAGCTCCTTACTCTTTCCCTCTTGGAGGAACAGAGGAGAGAGTCAGAAAGGTAAAGCTAGAGAATTCATTTGTGGGCTGAGATACAGTTTAATAGGTAAAGCAAAAGGCACACACACAAGCAAAGCAAAACCAGGGATTCGGTCACCGCTCCCCATGGGCAGTCAGGTTTTGTGCCATCCCCAGGGTAGAACTCCATCACACGAAAGTGATACTTGGGTAGAGAAATGCCATCATTCTCAATGCCCTCCACTTCCTCCTTCTTTCCCCAGTTCTATGTGCTAAGTATGATGCTGCATGGATGGAATATCCCTATGGGTAGTTGGGGTCAGCCCTCTGCATCCTCACTGGTGGGGTGGGATGAGGAGCAGAAAAGGCTTTTACTCTGTGCAACTGCTGCTCAGCAATAACAAAGTCATCCCTGTGTTATCAACACTGTTTCCAGCAAAAATACAAAACACAGCTACTATGAAGAAATTTAGCTCTACCCCACCCAGCACCAGTACAATCTCGAAGAAATTTGACCTTATTCAGTATCCATGTGATGTAAAAAAATATACTCAACAAAGAACATAGACACTCAACTGAAGAATTACATCTTATGTTGTATTGTGCTAGTTGAAAATTTTCAAGCTGCTCATATTTTTCTGAAACTGCATTATATTCAGGACCAGTAAGCTGGTTTTATCCAAGTTACACAAATTGCAAACTTCATACACCTTCCTGCCAGATTTGTAACATGTATCAGTATAGTAGTAAGTCAAACTGCTCAGTTGCTAATAAAGATGAATAAACATTTCTGCTAAACATAGCACCCTGCTGTTTTGACCAAGAAATCAGGCTTATATTTAGATTAAATACCAAGTTTCTTCTCTCTCTGTCTCCATTATCTAAGACAAGGGTGCCTATCTTTGCTGGTGCCTTGTTTAAGGTACCTGAGTTGAAAATTAGACCTATTATCAAAATAAAGAAGAAAACAATTTCTACTGTCTTAGCGACCAGATACACTTTTTGCAAGAATGGAAGTGGCTTAGAATTTCTTTTTGGAGTGGTGAAAAGTATCCAAAGGACTGAAGAAAGTCTTGTTTGTGAGTCTTACCCATAAGAGTCATGATAACATAGCCAAGGTAACATAAGGTTTCTGTGTATAAGGTGCCACCTTCTGATACAGCTGGAGCTGCAAGTAGTCAGACTGCCCCATGTCTATTTAGTGACCTTGTCTAAGCTTTTAAAATTGGCTGATTAGCCACTGTTCTGAGGGGCTGAAAAAAACATAGGCTGAATAATTCTCCACAATTTTTTCAAAGCCTTTGATTTGTGTCCAGTAATTCTTTGCCTTGAATAGATTTTATACCTTTTTTTTCTAGTATTAAGATACAAGATTGCCTTTGACTACATAAACTCCATTATGACATTCTCTGCTAACTGATATCAAGTAACTCTAACTTCTCCCTGTTAGTTTTCAAAGCCTTTATTGGATTCCGGGTGGCACCTTGAAACTACTGAGGTTTTGTTTGAATATTATAAATACATCCTTGTTCATATAAATATATGTATAAGCTTTAGAAGGTCCTTCAGGAAGTTAGAATTGTTTTCAGGGGGTCAAAGATATTATCATACTCTTCCAACTTCAGATAATGAAATAAATTAATTAATGCATTTAAAGCTCTAATATGCAAAGGTAAATAGTCCACATAGGAATTATCCTTTCTTCCTTCTGAGATGACAAACAACTGCCATCATGGGTACCAGCACGTATCAGTCTCCTGAGAGCGGAGGTATACACAAATACCTCTGGGAGTCTGCAGTCTTCTTTTGAGATAATGTTATTTACAGTAACACCTTCTGGTGGTTTTCACCTACAAAAAGAACATTTGATTCTCTAACAGGGAAATAGGAGTCTTCAGGCCTTAATGGGCAGACAGACAGAAACTGTGATTGGTTCTCACAGCTCTTTCTCATGGCAGATCTGGTTCTCTGCTTGTACTGGGGAGGGATGGGGAGGAAGGAGATGTCTTCAGGGTCTGTGGTTTAAAAGTACCCTGTCTATTCCAGGTTTGCTATCCAGTGTTGTGTTTAGGGAGCACTGATATTTGCATCTGTTTTGGAATTGTGTGCAGAATACACCAAAGCAGAAGCAGGTAAAATCTCATTGCCTGCATATTCAAATCTGATTTCTACCACTATGCTTTAACACAAGCCCCAAGGGCCACCTGAACATTGTGAAAATCCAGGTAATATTAGACAGACTCATGCAGAGCAATCAGACAGCCTTCCAGAGGCTGCCAATATCTGGAGATAAGGGTTCGGTGGCTGGGAACTCTGGGAATTGCCAGAGAGTACCAAGAGCAGGAATGAGGAACTATTGCCTTTACTGTACTTCACAGACTTGCAAGAGCTGGAAGGGGGGGCAAGGAGGGGAGGAAGTTGTACTATAGAATGTATTTTATTTTATTTTTAACAGGAAATTAATAGGCTTCAAAAACTTTAGTTTTCCACTTTCCAAGAAGTTAAACTTTCCCATGGCCCAGCTTTACTTTCACTGTAGTTGAAGTTATTTTGTTTTGCTTGAAGAAGCCACTGATCTGTGAGGCTGCAGCAACAGGAGACAAATATTCATCTGCTGTAGTTTTTGAGAAGTCACGGGTGGCTGATAGGAAGGTGAGCATTTGATATGGCTGCCCTAATGAAGACAGGATACTTGTGGATTTTTCTAGAGAGAAGGAGAAGATTTTAGGGGTTAGTTCTCCAAGGATTAGTTAATTTTCACTTTGACCTCTGTGGTGCTTAGACAAACAAACTCTACAGTGTTGGAGTCTAGAAGCAGATTAGCATGTTCATTAGGCTCAAGATAAATGTTTTTGGCCGTCATTTTCAGCTTCACAAAAGGTTGTTGCCATAACAAAGGTTTATGCACAAGACCATAGGTTTGGGACAGGCTCCTGTAGAGTCAGGGCAGCCTGCATGGTGAAAAGCAGGGGTTTGGAAAAGCTGTGAACTTTCATGAATTTCCAAGCACAGAATGAGGGGGAGAAGCCAGAGGATTTGAACTCTGTCACAGCATGCTGCCGCCAAAGAGTTGTTGCAGAAGGGAGATAGAAAATAGCAGGGCAAAATCCTCTATAAGGTGGTGAGAATGGTGGTACAGGGCAACATTCATCGCTTTTTAATTGGTTTAATAGAATAATCCACAATATTTCTGCAAGGAAATATTTAACAATTTAAAAATAGAGCTGTGGGAACTCAGTGGGGCAAAATCTCCTAGCAAGAAACTTTCATTTGTTTTGGTTTTGCTTTTGCTTTTTTCAAGAAATTGAAAATATTTTTCAGCTGTGTGAAGCTCAGCACAGCCAAAATAAAGCCCACAGAGAATACAGATGCCAAATAAAAATATAAAAACTGTTGGTTACAGAGCAAAAAAATGGGTCTTAAAATTTTTTTGTCATCATTGCAGTAGATCATATAGAGTAGAAGGAATGTGGGCATTAAATGTCATGACCTTCAAGCTTGCTTGATAGTTCATTTTTTTCCTAGTACAAATAAGGAACTGATTACTGGTGAATGAAATTTTCAAAATAATTGCCCACTTCCACTGAATTCTTGCTGTGTTGAGCATTTTCCCATGACAAGCCTTAATTTGATTACATCATTCAAACTATCAAACCCTATTAAACATTGAGTCTTTGCCAAATAAGAATGCTGGTGCTGCATGTAAAATAATTTGATAGTTTCACTCTCAGGACTTCAAGGATGTCTGAATTTTCAAATCCATTCATGGGTTTTGTAGCAATAAGGATAATGGTTTTAAGCTAAAATAGGGTAAATCCAAACTAGATATTAGAAATAAATCTTTTATGATGAGAGTGGTAAAACACTGGTACAGGTTGCTCAGAGAGGTTGTGGATGACTCATCACTGAAACCATTCAAGGCCAGGCTACACTGGGCTCTGAGCAACCTGCTCTTGTTGAAGATGTCCCAGCTGATTCCCAGGGAGTTGGATTAGAGGACCTTCACTGGTCACTTCCAACCCAAACCGTTCTGATTCTTCAATTTTCCTACCATCAGAATCAAGCTGCAGAAGCCAACATATTTCAGAAAGACAGATATCATATAAATCTCATCCTGCATTTTCTTTTATTAAATGGGGGAAGAGGGAAGAAGAGAAACAGAGGCTTTGTTCAAAGACAAAACTAATCAAGAGTGGGATCATGTAAGTGTCCTGAATCCCACAGCCCAAGAAGGTTAATGAGTGTAAGTATTGGAATTGGATAGATATTCCTCAGAAAGGACAAAGAGTTTGTGGGTCTACGTTTGCAGTAATTACAGCTGCAGAAAAAGCATTAGTATCCACCTTGAGTGTGCCTCACTCAATATATATGAATTTACCTTCCTAGATAACAGAGCAATCTGAAAAATTTGTTTCCTTGACAGCTTTTTCCATTGGTTAAAGATTTATAGGATTACAGAAAACCCCTGCAGGATTCTGATGTGTCACATGAACAAAAATGATGGATTTAGACAATGGTGGTGGAATGCACCCTACTCGTGCAGCACTCTGGCCATGGTATCTTGAGCATCTGTAAGGGTTAAACTGGCCTTTGAAACCTCTTGGTCTATAGTTCACAACATAGCAAGTAGTCTGGTCAGTGAGAGAGAGACATGCACAGTGGCTGTCCATACCGACTTACAGAATTACAGGAATGCCGCCATTTGAAGTCTCTGCCCTTCTGTCAAGATCACCACATTGACTACAATGAAAGATTTTGGGCTTTGGCTTTTTTTGGTCTCCCACAGCATGAAATAGGATGAAAGTCAAATTCTCACAGTCATAATATGATCTGGTAGTTTCTGGTCTCCTCCAATCCAGGCCTATCTAGGAAAATATTCTTAATATGCTAAATAAAAATGCAAACCAATGAGAGCTGGGTAATGTGGCGAAATTTAATTTGGTTTTATAAAGAGGTATTATAAGGGCATCTTTAAAAATTGATACATATCTTTCATATCTTTAAATGACTTTAGATGAATCACAGTTCAGATTTTTACAACCTTGGAAAACACGCATGAATCAGAAGCCAGAGAAACCCTTCCAGAAAAGAATTTCCATAAATATAATATTGAAAGTTTATTTAAGAACTCGTAGATCATGTCACGTAAATACATGAATGTCCAGAATAAGATGGGTCGCCATCAGCAGTGTGTGTTTTGTTCTTGTACACTACTCACTGTGCTAGAACAGAGCAGCATGTGCTCAGTGTATGTTGTTGTTTCGCCACATGTGGCAGTTGATAAATATCTCAGTTCCAACAAGTCCTTAGAGGTCCATCACTTACTACAGATGAGCACTTTAAAAAACCCAGAAAATGAGACGTGGCATTTTAGACACATTTATTTATAATGCTACCTGCTAACACACTTTAATCATCTTCAAAATATTTATTTGGCAAAAAATTCTTGTCCAATATTCAGTATTTTTTTTTTGTCTCACAATTAAATAGCATATTATGAGATTCACAAGATGCAGTGTAAGTTTGTCAGAGACTGACATGCAGTTGCAGCCTTTCTTGGGCCATTTTTTGAAAGGACATTTCTTCTGGAGGAACAGATTCTATGTTGCTTTGAGACATCCACTAAAATAAAAAAGTCTGGCTCATGGAACCATGGTATTTTCTTGCTTACTTAATGCCTAGTATGGCTTCCTAACAGTAGATTAAAAATAGCAGAACTTGGCTTTATATATGGAAATACAAATTGCCATCATGGAAGGAAATCTTTCTGCTTTGGCAGTGTTATTTTGAATAGATTCTTTTATTAGTGAGGTGTTACTTGGTTTGGGTTTCTGGGAGTTTTTTTGGTTTTTTTTATTACAGCATGAAACTCAAAAAGGCATTGGCCTTTATTTTAAGTGGAGGAACTGAAACGTAAATGGTGATACCATCTAAAACTGCTGGAAGCTGTCTGCTAAGTGAAGGCCAAATCTGCATTATCAGGGTTCTAAAGCTAGACATATATTTCATTCCTGTTTTGGCTTTTCATAAGCGTACTCACATTCAGAATGTTGAGAGCTTACTAATTGCACTAAGACAAATGCAAGTTGAATTCCTAAATATCAGTGCTTTCCTGCCAAAATGTAGCTGTCCTGTCCTTGCTATCTGCAAACAGAAAACTAAGGTAGATGGTATCTTGAGCTGTGCTTGTACAATACATTACCTGTGTCACGTACGTATGAGTCCAGTATTAAATGTTTTGAATCTAACTTTTTCTTACAGGATTAAAGCCTGAAACAAAGTGGAATTTTCACTGTGTGCTTGGAGAAGAGATCATATTATTTTTCACCCTCAGGAAACTTGAGTAAAGACCTTAATAAAATTTTTCTAACCTCTAATAGTAACTGACTGCTACTAAATGCAAATACTATGAAATTATTCTTTAAAGACCTAACCCCTTCATAATATGTTGACTTAATCAAAATATATCAGCATCCTGTAAGGCAAAAGAGGCATAATGTGACAATAGTAAACTTGGAAAATGTTGCTGAAGTACATTTCTATCAAAGGAGGAGGTTAAAGAACTGCTGCAATATCCTGGACTTTCATGTTTGTTATTAAATGCAGCAGAATAAGCACTCAGGTAGGGTGAAGAGAAACCAAACCCTTCTTCTAACTTATAATGCTCTAGCTTTGAAATGAGACTGCATTTTGCTAAGTTTAGCAAGGCAACATTTCTGTTTCCATCTTATAGAAAGTTCTGGGGAAGGGCTTTTCAAATATCCTGATTTCCATATTCACAAAAACTTACAGGCATGGAACATGGCTCTTTATGTCATCAGTTTCCTCTTTTGTGGCCTACCACCAGCTAAATCACACATACATTTTACTTTTGAATAATAATTTTCCACTTGATTGGTGGGAAGAGGCGCCAAAAAAATTTCATGAGCCTGATGTTCATGGGAGCCAGGAGGTAATGAAGACACACATGCAGTGTCAGCAAGGGCAGTGTACAGTGTCTCACTTGGAAGACCAAGTTGAGGATGCCTTGAGTTCCTGAATATCAGAGCCAAATGGACTTCATCAGGTGATTAAAGCAGATCTGACCTCCTAATTTTCCCAGATTGCCTTAGACCATTCAGTCCATTAACTCAATATGAAGAAACTCGATTTCCGCATCCTTTCTCTACCTCACTGAAGGTTTGTTAAAGAAGTGCTGATTATCACTGGTTTTAACACCTTCCGATGTTTCTGATATCCCTCAAAAGCACTTTGATAAAGATGCACAGGAGGTAATTTAGGGTGGCAAAGGAAATTGCTTCACTTCAAACTAGAGCCTTCAAAGAATAGATGAGCACATTCCCTTGGTATGTGTCTCAAGGGCGATATTCCACATGGCTGAATCTGTACAATCCAGCAGGCTTAACACATTTGTAACAAACGACCACAAAAAGGATGAGGTATTTCAATTGGCACTTCTTTTTACCATCTCCTTGTCCTGTATCTTCTCATGTGTCTTCTCATCACATCGAGCAAATGTTATACTTTAAAATAAAATATTATAAAATATAAGACAATATTAGTCATGTTCACGCTGAGAAAATAGTCATTAGAAGTGGCCTTTGACATTTTGAAAACACTTATTTCATTATTTTTGAGTAGCCTAATACATTACTCTCTATCAGGGAATTGAATTTTGGCTTGGAAACAATGACCTTGCAAACCACTCTGCATAAATTAAGGCTTGAGAGTGGTTTTCAAGCCTGGTCTTCTGATGTGTTCAGTTTATACCTCTGATCAGGAGATAACAATGCAGCTGTTTTAAGCAAGTACAAGGGAATGGTGGAAAATCTCTGCTTGATTCATGGCAATAGTAACAGATTGTACTACTAATAGAGCACGATGTTTTGGAACTGAGTGGGTTGTTCCTGAGGCATATGTGAGTTGGGACAGAGACTCCAGAGCAGCAGAAGTAGGAGGGGTGTAAGAAGAGAAAATGGGATGTGTAAAAGCATAAGAGATTCTTTAAAGTATGAAATAGATTGTATCTCTTCTGTTTGCATTGTATGGCACACAATACTTTAAGGAGGTGGCTGAGCATCAGACTGGAAGGTGTCTAAGCAGTGAGGGTCTCTTCCTAGTTGATAGAGCATATTCATGTCATCTGTGTTGGGAGGGGGACTCACTACAGTCCAGAGCATTAGATATGTTATTAACAGGGACACCAGTGTTTATGGTCTGAATAGAGTCCAAAACAATGTTCATTCTACAAATATGCTGGATAGGAGCAAATTACAATCAAGAAGATCACCTCCTGCTCTTTCTGCAGAGCAGAGAATATTCCCTACAGTTTCTTCAAGTGCTCTTCATTTTCAGAACATACTTCCCTCATTCTCCCACAACACTTTGTAGAAGATCATGTAACTTATTTTCAGGGAGTGGTGAATTTTGTTGTTCATAAATGGATCCCCAGTACAGAAGAAATGTTCATGTGCCATGTCTGCTCTTGTATAGTAAAACATTTCTGCTTTAAGGTGTGCTTTAGCTGGGTGAAAAATTATAGCAATAAAACTCACTAGATATGTTCCTACATGTCACAGAAACCTTTGAGAGGAGCATAGGCACTGTGCAGATATCTCCATATCACTCCCAGAATAGAACCGAATATATTAATAGAAAAACTGTAAATATATACTCTTCATATCACTTTTCAAGGGATTTTCTGCAATTATGATCAGAAAACATGTATTCCAAAACATTCTGATTTGAGGTGCAGTTCTCCATAGCATTTAGTATTTACATCTCTTGAACTCATATATGGTTATATTTGAACTGTGAGATCAGCCTTGACATTGTGATGTGGAGCATGGGAAACAGCATCTACTGGTCTGGGAGAACAGAAGAATTTAATTCCCATTTCCCATCACTAATGAGGAAAAGCAAAGTTAAGGTGCATGGGTTCTGCCAGGAGTAGATGACCAATGGTCTCAAATCAGTAGAGAAATTCCCTGGGATGAATCTGGGATATGTTTCCTTTGCCTCTGGAAAAGAGCAACAGAAACAGCTTTTGTTCTTAGCACTTCCAAGTTCAAGCTCATAAAATGGAAGTTACAGGAGAGTAGTTGACAGGGTCTGTGATGTCTACCCATTCAGATGTATTTGGGGTCTGGGAGCTTTTACTGTTACTGTTTTTGTAATCCTCTGCTACTTCTGGCATGTCTTTGGAGCTCATAGCTAATTGTGCACCCAAGGGGAATAGGAAATGCATAATTTTTGGATACAGTAGTTTAGACATGTTTTTTTAACTGTTCAAATTTCTCTGTATAGTATGTGTTCCATCTCGCAGTGTAGGATGTTATTGTATATCATGTGTCAAGACAGCACTAAGTAGAATTATTTTAGCTTTTAAAGCAGTTATAAATTTAGAAGCTTCTAGATGTCAGAGGGACTTCTTTTTTTGTTGTTGTTCGGTTTTTTTTAACGTAGTTGCCCCTTAAGGGACAATTTAAAGAAGCTCTCTGGAAGAAAATGTGTCTTAGTACACTTATCCAAAGGCATTCAGAGTTCTCCAGCTGGCAATTACTACCATCAAGAAAAAACTGGAGGACAAGTTACCAAAAGTATAAAGCTGATTCTTGAAGGTAATTTTTTGTCTTTGGTTGAAATTGTCATTATGAAAGTGAATCTGGAAGCTTGTTTTTGCAACTGTCTCAAAGAGAAAAGTTCAGATTCTGTTTTCATTAAGTAAGAAAAATAGGGGCTGAGAGAAACACACACGTGTTGTTTGCTTATCTATCAGTGAAAGTTTAGGTCTTTTAAAGATGTATTTTTCATTTGAAATTAAAAGGCAACTGTGTAATCCATAATATAGCCATTTTAGTCACTGTACAATTTATCCTATCACACTGCTGTCTTTACTGCTTGGTGAAAATCAATCCCAAATGGAAAGAAGAGGAGAGAACTGAGCCTGACCGCTTCACATTCCATTGGTGAAAAGGGAAGGGGTAACCTGAAGAAGAATTCACATAGCTGTCTCCTTTAGTGGAAGTGCTTGCCCCTGCTTGGTCTGTTCAGCCCAGAGTTCACAAATTCTCTCGAACTGTTGCAGTACAAAGTCCTTGTCTAACTGTTAATGGGTGTAAGATATGGCATCTTTCCCTGGTTAGACAATGGCTCATTTTGGCTCTCAGTGGCCTCTCTTCCTTTATTGAAGCTTCCATCATATCTTGGTTATTTTAATGTGGTTCAGATGCACTGCAGGAAGACCTCCCAGCTTCCTGTAGGAAGCTCAAGGTAATCAAGAATGTTTGTAGTTTGTCTGCTCAAAAACAGAGGTGTCGATCACAGGTTCTGTTGGTTTATAGCTGTGTTACTAGAAAAATACTTGCCTTCTCCTTCTTGAGTAAAAACATGTTTAATAAAGTCTGTAAGAATCTTTTATATTAAAAAAATGGATATGCTAATGACAAACATACAACAAATTATTTTAAAAAGCATTATTTTCAGCTTGAAATCACCCTCAATGAAGTTGATTTTTTCCTAGTATATTTACTGGGAATTTCCCATGTTGTGGCCTGTGTCCATTTCCCATCTTTTCACCATGCACATCTGAGAAGACTCAACTCAGTCTCCTCTATGATGACTGATTAGGTAGCTGAAGACAGAAATTAGATTAGTCTGGTCTGAACAAACCCAGCCTTTTCTCTTAGTCTTTTCTTGTACATCAAATGAGGCAGAATGGGGTGCATTGGTAAGATGCCTGTACAGGTGATGAGGAGTCAGATTCTCTGGGCACAAAGCATAATACACCAAAATACCTACCTAGGTGCAGACAGAATTTAATATAAATAATAATTCAGGTGAATTATTATTTATGGTGTTTATAGTTTAATAGCATATAACATTTATTACTTATAGTTTGGTGATAGCAGTTTATAAGACCCCAGCTTCTCCTTGCCTTTCACACACAAGTCATCACTGAGTTTGTCTATGCAAGTAAGGGCTTTGGTGATAAAACAGATGAAGGATGTAAATATGAGAAAATAATATTGATAGAAGAGGTAGGTGAATGACTGTGTATCAAACTGCAATAGCAAAACTGTCTCTGAATGTTTTATAAAGTTTCTCTCCATGCCAAAAAGTATCAGACAAGACTCTCCTGAAGCACAGGCTCCATTCAAGTGACTCCCAGTTGATTATGACAGCAAATATCACAAAAGTATGGTGGAGGCTTTGGGAACAGAACTTTAGAGACAAAACTCAATGGTGAGACTGTTTCTATAGCAGCTGAATTCGTGGGTCACTTGTATTCCAAGCAATGAAGAAATACGTTTCTTGCCCTGGGTTATAGGGAAGCCCTTCTGTATTGGGCTTGTTTACTTGGATCGTGCATGTTGGAATGGATTTCACCCTTAGATACTGAGTCACTTTAACAGATTTTCTGTTGATTCTGAGCAATGAGGACTGCCAAAGCAGAGAAAAGCTATCACAAAACAGCTAACAATTTACTTTATGTGCCATAAATTATAGAAAAATCAAACAATGAAAAATGTAAGCACTTAGAATTTCGTTCAATATTCTAAAGTGTCTTTTCAATGGTTAAGAATTTTTAGGGCAAAATAGAACATATGTCTTAGAGAAAAAAATGTTTAGTATGTCAAATTGATTTTAACCTTTTATTTTGAATCCTTTTAAGGGATGAGACTTCTCTGATGATGGCCATGTCTTGAGAAACAGCAGACACTAAAAACTAGTTTGGAGATAAATGTAAAACATTGGGAAATTGGAATAAACTTCCTAATGTTTGATTGATTCTCTTTTAAAGTGAAAAAGTTCCAAACAATGTAAATGTTAATTTATACTGATCACAACCAACTTTTTAAAAACTCTGGTTTCAATAAATATTTCCCCCACCAAACCCAAACAAGTTCTTTACATTTGAGCTAATATGTTGTGTCAGGCTCTGGTCCAATGTAAATTCGCTCAAGTTAGAAGCCTTCAGTAGAGGGGCTGAATAATAAACACTAACAGAGCCAGGGATTATTATATTTAACTCTCAGGCATTATATAACATCAAAAGAAATACCTGGATTCTTCAAAAGAGGCTTTGTTTAAAAAAATATATATGGGTTTGGTGAAATCTTTTATCACTTCTCAAGAGCACACTTTGGCTTTGGAGGAATATTTGGCAGGATTTTTTATTGGTTTAAATGCGTACATGACTGACATAAATTACTATAATGAATGTTCCATCATTTCGCCTCTGGTTACAGGGGAAAGAAGCAGTATCTCTGCTGCTCTGCTGCATTACATAAAAAAGTTGGATAGTCAGAAGTGGATGTTAGAACAGTTCCCAGTACTGGTGCAGGGACATTCAGTACTGTGCTGCCTTGCAATGGCTTTAGGGCAAAGTTTGGTATTTTTGGACTACAAGAAGGAACCTCATTTATTCCCTTCCACAATTACTGATATGCAACATTTGTATAAGGTATTACTGATAATAAAGTGTTTGCCCTGAGAGGTGCTGAGCTCTCTGGACTTGTTTCAGCCCTACAGTGCCTACAGTCAAGAGGAGGAGTAGACTCATTGCCCTCAGCTTAACTATCCTGATGAGTAGAACAGCACACCCACAGCCCTCAGGTAACTTGAACAAATTAGATCTTCAATAAAATGATTATGAGCAATCAGGAAGAAAGCTGAAGGGGAAGCAGGAAATAAGCTGATATTGGGCTGATGTAAAGTGGGACTGAATGTAGCTCTGATCTGAGAAGGAGAAGGGACTGGTAAACTGGTACAACCACATAGTGTGAACTGTGAATCCAACTGTGAAGTTGTTTACGTCTGAATACATGATGACTGTATATAGGACAAAGCAGAAATGCTCAGATTGAAGGGAAAGGAAGCACATTGACACTCCTGTGACAGATGAGGGAGTGCTGACAACTCATTTTTTATCTGCATTTCATTAAGATAGACTATGTTGAAAAGGAAAGTGTACTTGTATTTCCATAGAATAATTTACTGCAAAATTAAATTAGAAAAAACTTGACTAGCTTCCCTGGTATTCAGGACACATTTTACTTCTGGGGCGTTGGCTTGGTTGTTTCACAGGGGAAGAGCTTGCACGCAAGACTGGATGTGTATCATAGGAATGGCAAACACACAAATAGTAACACCAGATGTAGTCTCTCACAACTCCACAGTCAGCTTGCCCAGTTGGTTCAAGTTGCTGAAAAGTAACCCGACAACAACAAAAAGGGAATCAAATCAACAACTTAACTTGGTTTGAGATGCAGCTGCTGAGTGCTGTTGCTGACATGCAGGGAGGGTGTGGCTGTGAGGTGGTCCAGGCTTAGCTTGGTTTAATGTGTTCTGTAATGGTGACAAACGTGATCAAGGTATTAAATATTCTTAGCATCATGACAAAAAGTTGGATTTCATAAATGTATTTTGTTGTGCATTGAATTAATAATGCCTAATAACTGAGAAAAAATGTGTGTCATGCCTTATAGCTGACACCAGACATTCACAAAGCAATACAAACAATTTCTAATGAGCTGCTTTCTTATGAAATCACAGTGCTCGACATGGCTGGAAACTAACTGTTCCATTCTGTGGGTAACTTGTTCCATTTAAATTAGAACAGATAGTAAAGGTTTCCAGAGAAACAAAACTTTTCAAACATTAGAATTCATGCCTCATGGAGTATTTGATGTTGAGGATATCAGATGATGATGATGGTGATGATGATGACGGACAACAAGGTTTCAGGAGGGTAAAGATGTTCATATTTGTTTTTCAGATTAATTAAATTATACAGTGTGGGGTTCTTTGCAATATTAAGACAATAAAAATATTAACTGATAGTCAACTTGAAATATTTATACTGTCAGACTTATATCTTTTCCTCTCCTGAAACAGCAACATTAGTGTGATATGATCAGACTAAAAGTATCAATTGGCATGTAATGTTTAGTTTTCAAGGAAACTGCACTTTCCTATGGACAGGGAATCTCTCATTGAATTTCTGATTGTCTGTCCATAACAGAAAGCAGCTGGAGGATTCACCAGAATCTGTGCCCTGCTGCAGACACTGACAGAGGAGCAATCCTCCAAAACAGGTTATTTAATGGCCTTCCAATAGCTATTATATATATATATTTTATAATATTTTTAATAATATTTATATTTTTATAATATAAAATTTATATATTTTATACAATAGTTATTTTATTATTTTATATAATTGTTATAGTACTTGTTTTACATTGAAAGTCTTCTGATTATATTGCTTGGTTAAGGTTGTGGATTTCTGCAGGAAAGATAAGAAAACACTAATTTAGTGGTCTAACTTTCAAAACTCAAAAGAATTATCTTTTTTAAAATTGGACGTACATAAATGGCAATTCACAAATACAGCAGACCATGAACAAGAATACATCTCTAGCAGAAGAAAACAGTGGGGAAAAGACATGGAATGACTGTGCTATCATACTTTTAGCACTACAAAACCTTTCTTTGCATTTTTTGTCTCAAAGCTAGTGAGAACAAAGAGCCATTTCAGGACTTCAGCAAGAGTGCTGCATTCCCATCCAGGATTTCCTTTTAAAATAATGTATAAGAACAAGGTGGAGACTCCCAAGGAGATCCCTCACACCTTATGAGTTATGAAAAGAAGCCTGAACTCTGAGTAAAAAATTGAAGAAAGTGGGATTCCTTACTAAAGGGAAGGGAAGACTGAGAAAAAATATAAATGTATAAATGTAGAAGGTTGAGGAGGGAGGTGGGAGAGAGGCAAGAGATCCTGTTCCAAGTACCTTTTAGAACTTATCTGATGTGGTAGACACAAACTGCAGCAAAGGAAATTCATAATGCACACTGAGAAAATGTTTTGGAGAACAGAGCAAAGTAATGGAAATGTTTTTGTAGGAAAACTGCAGAGATTCCCTGATTGAAGCTTTGTGAGAACAGTTTGGGCAGATATCTGGCCAGATGCCATGGGCAGGACCAGGCAATCTCTGCAGAACCCTTCTGTTCCTTGTCTCCATCTGTGAGTCTGTGATTCCAAACTATAGATGTGGCTTCTCCTGTCTTTGGGAATGACCAGTACACTAAGGTCTCTCATTCTCTGTTCTCATTCTAGCTCTTCTGTCTCCCAGAAAACCAGACAATGCCCAGTCAGAAGCAGATTTTGATGCAGAAATGAGTTTTAGAGGGCGTGTAAAAGAAAAACTGTGAAGGTATGAGAGAGCAAAGGAAGAGGATAACGTCAGCTTGGAAGCTGCAGTACCAGCAGTATAGCAGGAGCATTAGGACAGATAGTTGAGCATAGTTGCAGTCAGTGTGTCTCTGTAGCTTTCACGAGCTGCTGTTGCTGCTCATGCTTCTATTTGTGCTCTGAACCAAACTAGAGGGCAAATGGCCGCCACTTCTCTTTGGGCTTTATCACCGTGTAATGCCAACTCATGTCCACATAGCTCATGGTGTATGGAAGTGGGTGTGTGGCTGGGCTTCCGCAAGCTTTTGACATACCCTGCCTCTGTAAATCTATTAAAAACCAGGTGCTGGGGCCAGAATTTTCATTAGTTGTAGGGTATTTTTTCCTGATTTAAGTGGAGAGCAAGTTTTTTTTTATCCAGGAGATTAATCATCGGTAAAATTAATAGCATCAAGGAATGTGCAAAATGTTGTTACTGTTAGCTTGAGTACTTCACTGTGAGCTGGGTTGTAGTTTTGATTTTAGGAGGCTGGTATTTTAGGCAAGTTAGTTATGTGTTTACTTCAGTTTCACATGGTTTTCTCTACTATGCACTGACACTGTAATATCCAATAGAAGAAACTTTGCAAAACACTCTACAATGTGCAGGAAATTTTCCCACGGGATTTTTTTTTGTAATTTTATTACTCGGAATATATCCTTTTTAGCAAGGAGGCAAGATTTTGTGCAAGAAGGAACGCTTTGGTTTCCCTTCATAATGCTCATATGATCATTTCGAGATGAAGATTTCCACTTAGTACTCAGTAATTAGATAGACAGACTTTTTAAAAATTATTAGAACCATAACAGGAATATCAAGGTGCTCAGATGGTGAAAATAGACATCTCTCAAATTCGTGAAAGTCATGTGTTTTGGAAGGCCAAATTTGATTATTAACAGAGTAATTATGTTGCAATATCCACAGTCTAATAAAAAAATCTGGATAGTTACTAAAGAAAATTCCTGTAGTCCGTCATCTGTATTCCAGGAAGGCTGGCTATTGGTCCAGAATCACAGTGGAAGTGAATTTCTCTATAAAGATTAAGAGCCAAAAAAGGCACATATTTGTTCCTTTAAAGCATCTGATTTTTACGCCAATATTTTCAAAATTACTGAAAGAATTAATTCAGGAGGAACATACGCCAAAAGTAATGATCTGGTAGCAAATGGGAATTAATTCAGGAGGAACATACGCCAAAAGTAATGATCTGGTAGCAAATGGGAAGGAAAAGTGCCTAAGAGTGCCAAATGGATATAGCAGAACAAATTTGCTTGACTTGTAAATGACTGCTTGCCCTGTCAACATAACCAGTGAAGTCCTGATCAGCATTCACAGCCAATGGAGGAAAAATGCCTACAGGTGGAATTTATGCTCTCAGAGCAGAACTGTTGTTGTAGGCGCCTGTGAAGCCGTGTAGGTAGCACTGCAACCAAGGGCTTTACAAATGGCTGCATAGGCCCAGGGATGGGCTGTTGTGTTCAGGGGGAACCAGGGCAGCCACAGACAACCATCCATTCCTTCCAATATTCAGTGCAGCAAATCCAAGCCAGTTTCTTTAAATTCCAGTATTTTCAATGTTTTTAAATACCTCCACAAAAGGCAGGAAGAATAACTGAATTTCGTTCCTGATTGTATAAGCCAGCCTGATGAAGAGAATCTTATTAAACCATTAGAATAATATTTAGAAGTTTAGCCACAATTGAGTCTCTTCATAGTGACTTAAATAAACATAATTTTCCTGTTTCTTGCACTCCAGCTGCTGGGAGCAGGTGCTAGTACTCTGTAGGGACTCGTAATCTCATTCCTCGTTGTGTTTTTTATTTCTATTGGAACAAGTATTTGCTTTAATCCTGAAATAATTTGTACAAACCTGGAGGCTGTTCTTTAAATGTACAGAGTCTAGGATTGTCTGTGTTTTGCCTGATACTAATTATTTTCTCAGTTTGTCTTGGCAATTTGCTGTGGTAATGTGTTTACCTTGAATTCCCTGCTGGCTATGCTGTGGAAGGAATAGGCACACAGACAAGATATCAGTAGCAAAGGAAATATATCAAGTCAACTAGATTCCATCAGCATATTAATTTCATTAGCATATTAAAATTGCTGTGCCTCAAATAGAAATAGGTCTGATGAATTTGGATCTGGTTTTTAAAACCTCAGTATTTATTGTTTGACTGACTGGATATTTTGGTTCATGTCTACTACAAAGTAGGGGTTGGAGTTATGCATGAAAACTGGATCATGTTTTGGTGCCAGCCAGCCATACACAGCCTGATTTCACCAACATATTCCCTGGTTCTCCTCTTTGTCTTTGGGTTTTGCTTATGTGAAGACAGAATACATGAGTTACTCAGTCATGACAGACCTTTCTCCTCAGTCTGTTAACTTGATGAGCTGTGCCTAAATAAAAGAAAAAGATGAGCTGTGCCTAAATAAAAGAAAAAGAACATGCATTAATATTCTCAAGAACTCATAATTATCTGTGTAAAAGTTTGTATAAAACATTCCTCTTGCAGCAAAGCCTTCCCTTTAAAAATAAAATTTATTACATCTATCAATACGGTGTCACACCTAAATACAAATAGCACTCATCTTTAAAATATGATGGTTGTTCTTTCAAAGTAGGAAATATCAGGCTCATCACAGATATTTTTCCAGTTGGTAATCAGTGGACTTCTCTAAATTACCTCCATTTATGTAAAGCATCACTAATTTTTAACAGCAGTTTACAGATTAGATTATTACATTAAAATGAAAAGTGTCAAAGCAAGGCTTGTAAGATAATTCTGCTTTGAGGCAATGCTGCACAGACAGTAATACCTAATATGATTTAAAACCTCAGTCAACAGATGCATTTCTAAGATCCCAGACTGCTTTTGTCTTATTCATATCAAAGCAATATTCTTTACTTTGCTGGTAGAGTGCTCTTATGGAAATGCACATATTTTGAAGGTGGAGACAGAAAATTTTATTTACCATACTGCCACTTATTCAGCTATGAATCATTTGAAATATATGCTCAATACAATTTCAGAGAGATGAAGTGGCAAACCAGAACAAGAATCTGTAGTAAAATCAAAGCCCTATCCAAGCCAATTGGAACTTTACTGAATTTTATCCCTTTCTCCTTGTGTTGCCTTGAGTGGCAAGTCATTTTGATTGCCAATGTAAGTATTGCAGTCTTGGCCTCTGGAAAGTGCATTCAAGAACTTTGCAAGGAGAGAAGCTCTAGCACTCCAGCCCTGAAGCAACAGATGTCTTGAAGGCACTGGGCTGTCTGTTGGCTAAAAATCTTTGAAAGTGTATGTCTCTGAAAAATTAAATAATAAATAATCACTAGAGAAATGAAGAGGAAGTAGTTCAAAATCACATCTGAAAGAAGGTCTTTAAGTTAGTTTAAGACTGATGAAACAATGGCAGCTCAGTTTCCATAAATCTAAGTTTGCAGTTGTGGCTGTTCTGTGAAGGCTAGTTTGTTAACAGGATGATGCCACCCAATCTAAGGATGAACCGAGAAAGGTCTTCTGAGTTGCAAGTAAAAACAAATAACCAGGTTTCTAAAATCATGCCACTCAATGCAAGACACTGAATGCCCCCTCTGTGGTATGCTGGACTGCATTTTTCCTGTTTTCTAATTTCTCTGTTGACTAAAATATTCTCTGTTGACAATGTTCCATTCAAGTTGGAGAGTGACCTACAGATTTGGGTTTCTGCTGTTTTCATGGCTGAGTGTCACTGAAAATTAGCAAGAGGGTATGGGGGGAAAAACAAACAAACCAACCTATTTTCAGAAACTACTTATATTGCTAGGTTTGTGGGACTATTATTCAACATTTGCACGTCAACAGCACTCAGTCGTTAGCAGGTAGTCAGAAAAGATCAGAAAGCTTAAAATAAACTTTAAGCACTTCAATTTCAATTACTTACCAAAAAAATATCCACTCCGGCACAATGGAATCAGAGCCAGAAAATTCATCCTAAGACAGGATGATAGTAAATTAAGAGAAATCTTGAAGACACTTGCAATATATTTTTTCAAAATACTGTGGTCGGAGGAATTTATATTGTAAAACTAAGACTGTCTCTCGTTTGAAATACACTTCATAATAAATGTTGTTATGTGTTGTCTGATGCAAAAAATGCCTGCACTTTCCCAATAGTTTGATAAATGATGGGGCAATCTAAGACAAATTTTCATATGGGTGAACTCAGAGCAGTTTGCTGTTTACTTCATTTTTCTGGATCACAAATCAAATTGTTTTGAAAGGCTTTAGTGTCTGCTTTTGAGGAAAGTATATTGCTGTTATAATCATTTACTCTTCAGCTCTAGAGGAAAAAATACAGTTCCGAAAACCAGTGTTTGCTATGATTCCCTTCTGGGTTTTGTTTTTGTTTCTTGTTTTTCTTGGGGGTGGGGGAGGTGTTTCACGTATGGGTTTTTTATGCTTTAGTAACCCACTTTGGTGACAAATGATGGTATATCTGGACAACACTAGATATTTTACAGTCCACTGGTGGTGCTGTCTTCTATAAATGCTCTGGTAGACTCTAAAAGCCACAGGAGAAACATGCCTGTGTGGCACCACGGGGGTGTTGTTGCTCCCTGTGTCACTCATGCAAGCAGACATGGGCCAGCTGGAGCTCTGCTCAGCCTGGGACGATGCCAAGTGGGTGAAGCTTCTGTTTCACCTCCTCCACTGATGCTCTCTGTGTGACTCATCTGGCACCAGGGCTGCATCTGAAGTCATTTATGTCCATCTGCATTATTCAGAAACCATGGGCATGCTGAAAAATAATGTTAATCTTTTATTCTAAGAATATAAATCTATATCCCTATCATGTAGTTACATGTTAATAAAATGTTTCTAACTTTTGAACAGGTTTAAGGTAGAACTTAGTATCCTTTTATATAAAGGATGAGTAAAGACTGTTTGATGGCACTGCCCTCCTGCAAAAATGCATGTCTTTTAAAGTATTCTTCAGTTTCTTTATTTATTTCATTGCAGTTTTGCAATCTGTTGGCAGTTATTTCAAGACACAGAAAACAGTGCCTGGAACACACTGTATTTAGTGCAAATGTACTGAAGAAATACCTTCTAATTAGAACAGAATACTTTAGCAGCAGTACAATTCTAAGTGAGAAAAAGCCCGAAATAAACCAAAAAATATCCCCAAACAAAGAAAACAACCACCAAACCGCAAACCCTCAGGCAACTAAGAGAATCTTGTATGTGTTTTCTTCTCAAAAACAGATGAAACTTAGTGATGGTGGTAGGAAAATAGTGACTTCCCCTTCATGAAAACTGATGAGATTGCTTAAGAGGATATTCTTTTAACAATTAGTGGTTTTGTTACTGTTAGGATGAGACCTAATTCAAGTAGGGACAGGGAAGCTAAGTAACAGAAAATTCACTTTTCAAAAGGTCTGTATCCTCTAAATCTGGAATGCTGGTATGAACCACTGCAGGCAGAGGCAAGATTTGGACCAGAGCAGGCTCCATGGTCGTCAATCCTCTATCCAGAGAGTAAATGAGAGCATGTCACAATTCTGTTACAATAAAAATACTTTAGAAAATAGAGATTAATTCAGAAAAATTCAAGTGGAGAGGGGATATGAAGTAAATAACTGTTGATTCATGCATGGAATTAGGAAAACACAGCTGATCCTCAGTAAAATAGGAAAGGTATAACATTATTTAGACCTTCCCCATTAGTGTATATTTTGAAAACGGGGATACTAGAAAATAAAAGAGATTCTCTTTTTTTATTTATCCATTCATTTAATTAGTGTTTCCTTCATCAAGTGTGGAGGGAGTGGACTTGAGTTTTTGAATGTCTCACTTCTGTTAAGAGTGAGAGAATTTTCCTGCCAGCCAAGTCCTGTCCTTCCACTGCAGGAAGCAAAGTTCCCACTGCAAAAGATGGTGAAGAATAAAGTTGTCAGTAATTTTTCCCTAATTTACATGTTGCATGAACTTTTAAAGACAGATCTGCCATTACCCTACTGTCAATAATATGTGTACAGAGAGAAGGGGATGATCATTTCCATGGGTCTGTGACCCCCCAGAGTAAAAATAAAGACCAGATATGTTGCTTTCACCTCCAATCAGAAATTATTTGAATCTATTGCTGTGTTTAGTCTCAGACAAATGAATTTTTTTTCACAAAAATGACTCAAAAAAGTTGTGTGATTTTGAACTGGAACATTTCTGGTTCTGAATATGGCAGACAAAATCGGTCATTTAATATGACGAAGCAGGAAAAAGTATGGTAGAAAAGACAAAACTGTATATTAATTCCGCTTCCAGAAGCTTTTTAGGGTGGAATGGCATGCTCAAAAGCAAGCTAATAGAGGCCTAAAATTCACATGGCAAATGCATATCATCAGATCCCTTTCTATAACGAATACTGGTGTGCATTTATTTATAAAACACTGTGTGTGAATAATATTATCCAGGGCACTTTCTAAATCTCTCACATCATCCATAACCTGCGTTATTTACTGTTATCACCTAGACTAACACTACCTGTACTTAATCCACTATAGAATGAGAAAACTTGAATGTAGATGGTTGCACTGTGATTACATCTGCCTGAGAGATTACTATTTGCAGAACTGTACCAAGATCGGGACAGTTTTTTTCATGAGATACAACAATATAAATTTGTAGCAGTTGTTCTGTGAAAAATACAGGGAAGAATATACAAAAAATTCAGTTACAGAAGAAATACTGAAAATTATTAGGTAGAGATCATATGGAAATTACTGTCAGCTAGATGGCCCAAAGTGAAATGACCTAAGTAAATCATTGTAACAGCAGTATCTATACTGGTTAGAGACTGAAAGTTCACATGATTATTGTGATTACTAGTGATATATGGTACTTTCTTAATGGTGTTACAGTTCAAATGCCTTTAAAATATGCTGGGATGCTTACAGACATTGAAACAGGATATTGACTTTGTTAGATTCATGCCTTTTCTCTATTGCATTTGGCTAATGTGGCTTAAATTGATTTTTCAGTGTTCGGAATCTGCACACTCAATTTTCAATGGTAGATTTACTTACTTTTTGTTGTACTTTGAAAAAAGCCTAGACTTCAAAAAGGTTTAGTGTAGTCACATGGTAAAATCTGTGTGGCTCTCTACTGAACAGATTACATTAGTTATTAGCCATTCAACAAAAAAATTAAAAACAAGCAAGCAAAGCAAGCAAATCTACACGTTCCCAATGGTTTTTCAATTGTAATGTCTCCAAATATTGTATGTGTTGATTGACTGAGTCAAAGCTGTAATTTGCCATGACAAGTGCATCCCACACACCCCATCAGTGGCAGAGGTAAGTGCTCAATAAAATTTTTTACCTTACTCAGTTTGCACACCCACATCTGCCTGCACATAGAACAGAAACAACCAGATGGCTTTCTAGAAGACAGTGCACACAGGATTTCCTCGGTTCTCCCTAGCACAACACCTGCACTGGCTTATAAATACCCTCACAGGCTACAGGGGAAGCTCTGCAGGGTCAGGGTACAAGCACCACAGCGATGTTATCCTTGACACTAAAAGGCTGCCTGGAAGGACACTGTTGACATACTATTTGCAGGATGGCTCAGGCAATTTCCAGAATTGAAAAAGGGACATTTGTTTGGATCAGAAAGAGAGCTTATGGATATAAGCTGGTCAGTATTTTGTTCAGAATTAAGGTGCTAGTGTAGGTGACCTCTAAATGTATGAAGGTGCGCATCTCTGCCCAAAGGATCCTGCTGAATAAAGGGTGCCAGTGAGCAGCCCCTGAGCCTGAGGCCAAGGGGTGCGACTGCCCTGTATTCACACTGTTTAGGGATAACACCTTCTGCAGCTGCTGCTCATGTCCGAGTAACATAACCTCTGGATCTATTCTGGGCCCTGTGTCGCAGCTTTGCAGCCCAAAGTATTATGTGTGCTTTTCCAGCTCAAACTGTCTCAGAGAACATGAGAACTGTGCTGCAGGTCACTAGAAAGGTATGGCACAGAAAATGACCTCACATAATTAGTGACTGGGCTGTGGCATAAGAGAGCATGGGAGCCCTGGGGGTTCAAATTCTGCCTAGAGAGAGTTGAAGGAGTGTGGATAGTGTGGTAGAGGGAGCCAATCTCACTGTCTCCGTGCAGACTTGGAAGCAGTTCTTAGGGTGAGATGTAATTAGAAAGCCTTCTAGGCTGTGCCTTGGAAAGAAAAAGCCCTATCAGGTCATCAGCATGAACAAGCAAGGCTCTGTGTGTGCTATCACCTCTGACTGACCCAGATGCTTAGATCCTAATGACTTGTGTTGCAGCAGAATAATCACGTATGTCTGAAAAGGGGAAAGTGCTCTATACACTCTTCTCGATGACGCTGCTTCCTTCACACAGGATTACTGTTTTCCCCAAGCAGTGTTATCATATGTCTGAGTTTCCCAAGACCTTTCCCCCACATGATTTTGAAGTTTTCACTTAATTACTGAAATGCACACTGGTTGTGTCAGAGCAACTTTTCCATAGCTGCCAAGTATCTGCTGTTGTCATTCATATATCGACACATGGCAGTTCAGCTTACCTAAAATTGGAGTAAGCTGGATGTTTCCAGGCTATGCTGACTGTGCAACTCAAGCACTGAACCTGTTTGTGTACATAGAGCCTTCCTGACAGGCCCCAGCTTCCAGAAAGCCTTGGAAATTCCAGACAGAGCCACGGTAACCCTATTTTCAGAGAGATGGAATGGTGACTGATGAGCATGCCTAATGCCTTAATCTTTGCATATGTTGGCTTTTTTTCTGTTTATCTTGATGTAATTAACTCAAAAGTCCCCATATTAGTTCATTTAGCACCATGAGAATTGGTATCTTCCTCTCATATCAGTTGCAGCTGTCCTTTCCTGGTTTGACTCCAGTGCACACACTGTACTTCTTGCAGTGACTCACATGCTGTAAAATGTTTTAACCACATGAAAACTTGGAAATGACCTAGAGAAAGCACAGAGATGCAATCAGATATGCCAGTGGTAAATAATGTTCAACACAGACCAAAAGAGCACAGAAAGCCAAAAGGTTTCACTAACAGTGGGAATGGATGGGAGCAAGCTGAACTTTTCCTATTTATTAAGAAAAAATGACCTGACTCATATAGATCCTTCTATGTGCAAATTACTGTAGGAAGGAGTTGTAGTGAGGCAAATAATGTTCACGTGAGTTTGCATCATACCTCCTGTGAACCAAAGTCAGGGTTGAAATTAATTATAAAGCTGATTTTATTTCTTAGATTCTTAAAACTGCTGTTCATTATTCATAGGAAATAATATGCATTCCAGTGGCCCATGCGTCATCAAAAATTAATCTGCCAAATTTTGCCACTAATTTTTCTTGTCCGAAAATATCAATTGTATTGTCATATAACAATAGGCATTTGTTTAGAAACTGAGCTGTGGCAGGTGATGCATTTCTGCTTCAAATGGCAACAGTCTCTTCGCAGTCATTCAAATTTTCTT
Source organism: Gymnorhina tibicen (assembly GCA_013399875.1). Taxonomy (NCBI): domain Eukaryota; kingdom Metazoa; phylum Chordata; class Aves; order Passeriformes; family Artamidae; genus Gymnorhina; species Gymnorhina tibicen. The sequence continues at coordinate 135,585 of VXAZ01001320.1, forward strand.
GCAAATTCACATCTCGCATGTCTCAGTCTACTGCAGTGTGAAACCTCCTTACAAACTATAGAGGGCAGGTGAGGATTGTGGAGCTGTGGCTGGGCTTGTACACTCAAGTGTTTGAGTGCCCGATACGAGGTCTTTTCTTATATCTTATTTCCAAGACAGCTGTTTCTTCCAGATGGTGACTTGTCCTCTCTGCCTCTGGTGAGAGATGACTTCTTAGTTTTCAAATGCATTCAGGAGTTTATAATCCAAGATAAGAAAAAGGAAACACGGGTGAAAGTTGCTTAGTAGAGGGAGTCTAAAATCAAATATTAACAATGAAAGTTATGCAAAAGAAAGACTGTTGTTTAAGTTTCTACCTTTCTTTTGTTTTCCTGCCATCAGAGTTGAACTTGTGTCGACAATGCCCAAAGGTTCACTCTTGTCTATTGTATGTCATACATTTTGTCTTGCTCTCAATGCGGTGTACTGTGGGTTTAGGTGGTTTTTGGCCTTCAGATTTAAGGATTGCAAACCACAGAGCTCTACAAACAGATGAAATTAGAGTACTGAGTGGGAAAGCAGCAGTATGTGCACTGACTCTGCTTTTTCCAAATGGCTAATGACAATTATTTTGGAGTGATGCAAACATTGCATGGAGAGAAAGGGTGGAATCAGACCTATCATTCAGATATTGTATAATCATTTGGAAACATAGCATTTAACTCAGTAAATAACTTATTTACAATATAGTGCTGGGAAAAAAGAAAAAAAGAAAAACACAGATGTTTAGATCTCTTAGATACTACAGAAATTCTGATGCATAAACTAGCTAGTGCAGTGGGTGGAACAAAATCCCAAAAGAAAGGAAAAAAGATGTCAAAATATACAAAGGGATTTTTAGGCTGGTGTCATAGGGAAGGTGGTAATGGTGTTGGAATGCAGTTTTATCCATTTTCCTTCCACTGCATGGTGTCTTTTTAACAAAGACCATAGCCAGGAAAAATCTGCCTAGTTTGGAATTTTTTTTAAATCATTAACTGTATAAAAATTCCGTACATATAGAATATAAAAAGGACCATAACTAGGTAAGAGGAAAGATTTCCATCTACACTTTTGATTTTTTTTAAACTAAAGATTAAATTTGGAAAGTAAATCCTTTGTCCTTATTCTTTAACATACTTAAAAGGGAGAAGAAAAACAGGAAACTCTAATGAAAACTATTCTTGTGGAGCCTAGTCTTGGTTTTAAGATTTTTCAGCTATATAGAATGTTACCCAAGGTAGAAATTCTTATAAAAATGACTCAATTACTTAATTGATCAATTAGTTAAGTAATTCTATTTATTTTTCAAGTCAAATTATCAGATAACAGCCTAATTTTTATGAAAGCATGAACTAAATTACTATAATAAAAAACATGATTGGATTTCACAGTATCTTCACAGATACCACCTCACCTCACTAAATTTATCCTTAAAGGACGGTTTTTCATATCAAATGTGTGTCCATTTGGTGATTACTGGACACAAAATGTGGAAAAATTAATAGCTTTATTGTCTAACCATTTATTTACTGAAGGTGTTAAATTTCCATGAGTGAATTGTCAAAATCACAAGTGGACATATGAAATCTTCAGAAGCAGATGAGAACAAAGCTGGATTTTTTTCCCAGAGATTTCGTCTTATTACTGAAGCTGAGATGCCAAGATTGCACACATGTCCCTTCCAGACTTGGTACACATACAGAAAGCCCCAGTGCCTTTAGAAAAGAGATTTGGCAGCTGCTAATATGTTAATCAGTTGAGTATTGGATTAGCCCAGCCATTCCCTGGAGCGAGTGTATTACTGAGAACAGCAAGCCAATTGCCAACTTGCTTAATTTGCTTCTGCAAGAATTTCATAACCAGTGCTATTAATATTTATCTGGTTTTTCTCTCACAGAGATGATCCAGGCTGAAGGAATAGCTTTACTGATAATTTATGGACCTGAGACTATGGCCGTGTTTTACTAAACGTAATTTATTTGCAAGTCTCAAAATAGCGTTTTTACTCCTTAGCCTTTCCCCAAGAATTACAGGTAACACTTGATTTTTACCCTTTGAACTTATATTTTATATTTGGTCTTTGTGTTTAATGGTTTCTCTTCCTAGGAGTAAAAAAAAAATGGTGAACAATACCAACTAGAGCATTAGCAATGCCAACTATAAAATTAACCAAAACTACCATTTCTCTGGTTTAAAGATATATTAGAAATCATTTTTCATTCAAGAAGTATTCAGGCACTAGCCAAGGCAGCTTAATTTGTGCTGAACAGACAGGTGTACACAACATGGATGTTACAGCTCCTCACCAGTGTCTACTTCTACCCCAGGCTCTCAACCCATCTAGGAGTTTACACAGAAAATATTTTCTTTTCTTTCTATTGACATTTCACGAACACCACCTCTCTCTGTTGTTTTGTGGGAGTTTTTTTTCCCTTTAATGTCGAAAATTCACAAACTTTAGAGGCTGTACTGAATAGTACATGTGCATTATGGGACCACATCAGCCTTATGGCTCACAGATTAAACTGCAGGCATGCTGCCTACCTACAGAATTGACCAGCATGCATTTTTATATTTGGGGAAGAAGTTTCTTTCTTGAGACCATATCCTGTGCTCCTGCATCCAAAGGGAGCAGTAAGCTCTAAGCACAGCTGCAATTTGCTGTTTGCACACACAGTTTGGGAAAACTTGTACTTTTGTGATATTCTATTTTATTTCTGTGATATTGCCTATTCTGTGAGTAGAGTAAAATGTATCCCAAATACAGAGTTTGGCTTTGTTTAGAGTTTTTCCTGTCTGGAGAACAGGGGCTTTGCTTTTTTGTGACAGTAGACTGTTAATTTAGTTTATCTCATTTTAAGAACTCTAATGGTAATATTACCACTTTCCTCTAAAAACTGGGTAAAAAAATATCCCAGGAAAACACGATTGTTTATCCTGTTTCAGTAATTTCTGACTGTAATTAAAGGAATGAAAACCTTGAACTTGACAATGTTTTTAGTTATTTTTGTATCCTGAAGATACATAGTTTAATTTTTGTGTGTAGAACTGGATAAATTCTTCCTGCTTTTATTTTCTTATTCAGAAAGATTAGTTTGTCTCTGTTAGAGAAACCGTTGTGACAAGCCAGTGGAAAATTGCTTTAAATGATCAATGCAAAATTTTAGAGTAAACCCCATGCTACACTCTCTGTCCTTGGGATTTTCACTAGTGTAGAAATGTTACCTTCATTTATTATTTCTTGTGAGCAAGATAATATTTGGGTTTTTAGTTTTCTGAAGCACTTTCAGATTTTAAATAATCGTAGTAATGTCCAGTGTTGCTGGATGTATGCATGCATCTGATTTTGTTTACACAGAAACAAACCAGAATGTTTTTGAAATCCCTGAGATTGTTTCTGCATGGAAACAGGCCAGAAACAACTCGAGAGGTTGTCAAGATTGCTGATGGGGAGGGAAACAAAAGACTGTCTTTTTTAGTGTAGCTTTTAGCTGACTAGCTATGAGATGAGTCAAAATAAACTTCCAAATACTTGGGTACTTCCTTTGACATGTTCACTGTAGCATATAATTGAGCAGCAAAGTAATAAATTTCCTGGTTCCCAAACCATTGCAAAGTGTCTGTCTTTATGACAGACAGGAGTTAACAGTTCTTTCAACTGCAGCGATGGGCAGCAGGCCAAGATGTGGTGAAAGTGGGGAGGTACAGTTGAAGGCATAGAAATGTTCCTTTCTCCCCATGACAGATGACTGCAATGGATAGGGGCCCTTTTAACCTCCTCACCTGCATGTGGTGGAAGTGAAAGAAAACCCTACAAAATCTAGGTAATCATGACAAAGCCAGATGGTGCTGGCTAGTATCTGTGAATAAAAGTAATGCTGTAGTTGTTTGTTGCTGTAAATGATGTACTGTACGTGGATCCAACAAAAATTTGGTTTGAATTAGCAGTGTTTATCTAAAATGCAATGATTCATGGTGTTTACATCTGAGATAAGCAAGGAATCTTGCTTAAATGGTTGTATAATTTCTTATGGACGCTTGAGTGGCGAAAGTTGCCAAGATAATAAGGCTTTTATAAATGAAATAATGAGGAAATCTTTGCTAGGAAGTGCTTAATTCAATTGAGAAGCAGAATTCCTAATTGATACAGAAGCCTCAAAGCTCCCATAACAGATTATGTAAAACTGACACAACAAAAAACCAAAAACTGAAAGGGCAGCAGGGAAGGTTAGAAATGTACAGGCAAGTACTAATAGAGAATTAAGTTGTATATCTGACAGAGAGTGAGGGCTTAGAATGTTTTCTTTATAGTATCTGACTGACAAATTGAATTCCTAGAATGAAGATCTGTCAGGGAGAGAAGTACAGTCCTTGGGGATGGCCAGCCACATCATTGCTGAGCTGCTAATAGATTTGTGCCCAATGGCACAGAACCTGAGACACTGAAAATTGGCACGTCAGGAGGGAAAGGCTCTCTGTGTCTCCTTCTTATGTATCTTAATTAGGAAAGATCAGATTCTGTACTCTGTTCACACCAATCAGCATCATATTCCACAAGCAGATGCCAGGGGGGCTGCATGAGAATAAAGCTTCAGGCAATGAGCAGAACTGCTGAGCAGCATGGTGCTCTCTGTCATTACATCAGTTGTTGCAGAGGCAAAGACCAGGAAACGAATCCAAACGCAGTCAGCAGGAAGATGTGGTATTTAATGAATTTTTCACTTATATGTCTTAATTCCATAAGGATATTGGTCAGTACCCCATCCACGCCTCAGGGTGATTGCGTCAGGTGTTAAAACATCCATTCCACCAGTGTACCATAACAAGACTCAGACAAACACCAGGTGTTCAGATAGTTACAGAAAACATCTTATTGTCTTGACAGTTTGTGTGAGAAAGAAAAGATTCGCACAGAACACTGCAGGAAGCTGGAAAATCCTTCTAACAGGCTTTTCTGTAACCACAATCAGTAATGTAAAAAATTGTTTTACAGAGTATGCATTTGTTTTACCTTGTTGTCTATTGAAGCTTTTTTAATAAACCTGTACTTCTTGTTCAGACTACTCAAATTAAGCATGCCTGGATAAGTTTGCAGCAAAACTGTGAATGTGTTAACCCAAAAATTCCTTTGACAGTTTTCTATTTCAAATGAATGAATATAAAATGAGAGGTTATTTTTAAAGTATCACAGGGAGGTTCATTAGGCATGGCTCCACTCTTTAAGTGACAGACACAGATCACATCTAATCACCTCCATTTTTTCTCTCTACGTTGTTACTTCCAGCTGAGAGCAAGGGTGAACTCTAATAGTGCTGTCACCATAGACTGTGTCTCCTGAGCAGTTTGAGTTGCAAGTAAAAGTTATATAGTACCTGTCCAGTGAAAAATTCACTTTGTATTGTGGTCTGCCCCTAGTTTGAAACACTACCTGGAAGCTTGGTGACATACACTGTATCTTCAAAGAAACCACCAACCTAAGGCACCAAAAGATACTTAGAACTATTTTGCAGTAACATTGAGATGCTCTGGGTGATATGAAGAAAAATTGTGAAGGGCAAGGGGAGACTTTTTTTTTTTCAGTATTGAAAAGGGAGGGCAGCTATTTTAATTCTGATCTCAAAATGAAGTTAAAAGACATGGAAATTAGAAAATATCATGTCTCTCTTCAAAACAGGAAAGACAGATGTAAAGTCAGATTTTTGGAGGAGTAAAATACAGGTATGTCTCCAAATGTCACTGAGAGCCAGTGGGACTTGAATATTTAATTTCTGTGTCTGCTTCAGAAAATGCCTCCCTACATTATTTCCCTGTCTGTGTATGGCTATGACAGATACAAGCATCAAGACCAGAACTCTTGGAGACTGTGATCAGATTAGCTTTTTTTTTGCCAACATTTTACTGATAGTCTAGATCAAGGCTGTGCTGAGCTATGCGAAACCAAAGCAGAGACAAAGAACAGAGCTGTGACACCAAGGTGCTGGGTTAAAGATCTGCTGATCTTATGTGACTGGCAGGCCTCTCCTAAGGGGAAATGGAGAATTTGTCTCCCGAGAAATTTCTTGGCATACTGATGTCCTCCATGTGCCAAAGCTCACTCTACCTCTGCACCCACTCCAACCCCAAAAAACATAAAACATTCAAAATGTAAAATGTTCAGGGGAAAAAAAAAAAATTAAAAGGATGACCTCCAAGCACTTTTAAATCCCAAAGGAATTTTCATAGGCGCCAGTCTTTAAGTTTGTCAGTTTTGGAGACTCCAGAAAGGAACTACTCCTATTAACTCATAAAGTACGGACATACCCATACCAAAATGCCAGAATATGTTCTCCAATGTTCTATAGCAGAAGCAAATTTTTATTCAGCGTTCCAGGCATTTTATTTTGCTCTGGTCTGAATGGCACTGAGGCATTTTAGACGTATTGATTTACTGATTTATTTTCATTGTTCTTTCCTGTAATTAAGGGTCTTTTTTTTCATTCATGAGATAAAGGTAGTTCCTGTTATGGCAAAGCCTACAATCAAATAAGGAAAGAGTAATGGGGGAAAAAAAAATCTAGGAAGGCAGAGAATTTAGCTTTTTTTGCTTTGGACCCTCAGAACACATTCTAGAAACATACAGACAGATGAAAAACAAGTATTGAGAGGACTGAGTTCTACCCAGCCCCGGACAGAGACCTGAGCCAATAGTCAAGCCTTGCATTGTAACCAGAGATTCAGTACGTTTTGGCTCTGTCACATTTTGGCTCAGTGAATCCCAAGTTAAGGGAACACTGCTCTTTGTCCTTTGCTTCCCAGCTGCATGTATATCACTACACAGGCTCTACCCTGAGAAAACCTGACTGCCCGTAGCTGCCTAAAAAAGGCAAAGTTGTTTCTCAAATAGCTAGGCGACAAAGGAACTGAAGAGCTACAGATCAAGGTCAAAAATTCAGCTGCCACCAACTATGATTGTTTTCTGCACTGATACTGCACTGATACTCTCTCTCTCTCTTTTCCACTAAGGTACAATGGCATTTTTGCACCAGTAATTACACTGAACCTGGAGGGATGGTTGGTTGTGCATCCCTCTGTAAACACTAGTCTTTGAATCTCCCCGCTTCTTGTGGAAGGAGAAGAAAACCTATGAGGAAATGCAGGAATCTCACAACAATCAGGGTATTTAGCAGTTGGCATTGAGCCAAGATGCTGAGAGAAGCTGGTGCTGATACAGGTAGGGGCTGGGAGGTAGAAGAGATGTGAGCCTCAGATCTGACTCACTGCTAATGAATTTCTGAGACTTTGTGAAATTACTGATAGTGGAAGTATGCTCATGGCTGGAAAGCTCAAAGGTAGAAATTAACCACTCTCAAGTTTCTTGATAGTTTGCAGTGAACAGGACTCTTTTCTGTAGTAGAGTTGGGTTTACAGGAGCATATGTAGAATAACCTCAAGGACAATTGTGGAGAATTGTAGAGTGTCATAAATGGCGGATGCGTGTTTATAGATAAAACTTCAATCCTCCAAAACCTTAATAGAGAGATTTGAGGATTTACATTGCTTTGAAAGTATGAAGTTGACGGACCTTGGCTTGGAGTCACATAATTTAAGGTGATCCCTGAAGCATTGCTGCTGTCTCCTATAGCATTCCCTCTACAGCCTTACATGGATGGACATATTCAGACATGTTTGCAAACATGAATGAGGTGGATTTCCAACCAGACTACCTGTTGTCTCTTTGTGCATAGCCTTTGGATTAGTTGATTTATGGTATCTGGAATGGTTCTTCTCTCACAAACTTACTTGATGGACAACGAGATGGTTTCAGTAGGAGGGGAAGTAAATTTAGAGGTTAGGGTAAGGCCTTTCATGTTCAGCTCTAAAAACGTTACTTTGGCAAGTGCAGGTCTGAATTCTATTTCTGTATAATTATTTCAGGAAGCAATCACAAAGAACAATCTCACAGAAAATTCCCTGGTGTTAACTGTCTTTAGTGAATGAAGATCTGGTCAGGCACAGGGTCAGGTTGTATCTGAGAGAGCTTACCCAGCATCTCCTTGTTTGTCCTAAACACAGAAGTGGCTAGAAGCTGGAAATCAGTTAAAATCTACATACTTGGTTTTCCTGTGCAGTCTATGGTGTCTCTGAAAGATATTCTGCCAGCAATTTATCCAACGTCATTGAGTATAAAACTCTACAAGATAATTTTAGTAATATTCTAAGGCTGTGTGTTTTTGTCTGATTGGGTTGATAACTTGGCAAGCAGGTCAACACAAGTTAATGCTTGGGGTTTTATTCATTCAGGTTTCCTTTGTAAGTGAAAAGATATCTTGTATAATAATTGCTATGTTGCATCCATGTCTTTTTGTGCTTCTAAAGAACATTGGTAATTGTTCTCTTCCCTATGTTAGCACTAAAAATTAATAGAAGAAATGTAGGAGGTGTCAGATGCCGTAATTGACTTCTTTGGGGCTGTCGTTGTAAAGTTCATTTATCATACTCTGGAATATTAAGTTTGAAACTTTCACCGTTCTCTAACCTTTACAAATTCAAAGGGGTTGATATAATCTTTGAATAGATAAATCAAATAGAAGGTTAGCTTTTTGGATGCAGATTTCATTGCTCTTTATTCTGTTGCTGTTCAGACTCTTTTAGCTGTGGTGAAACTTCTCTATTTTGCCCTCCAATGGGTCCCAGCACACAAAGGAGTCATCAGGGAACAGGAGAATCACTAATTTATTTTCAAACTTAAACAAAAATGTTCTCCTCTAATAACAAGTGGAGAGAAGAAACAGCACTGAGAGGGCAGTGCTTACGGTACACTGCATTTTGCAAGAAGTGTTTAGAGTGCAAGTTTGGCAGGGAGACCTACTACATATATAGACACTGTGACAGGGTAGTCAGCTTTGATTAATGGAGGGCTCTAAGCTTAAGACATACTTTAGTTGGGATTTTTCTTAATACACATCTGTGGTCAGGTGATCATGAGAGAATCTAGGTTTGTTTGTTTAAGAGGTTCCAGCTCTTGCTGTTACAAGACTGAGAGCTCAAACTATGTGCACTCCAAAGGTTCAAAATAAAAGTTCACTACCTGACAGTCCTTAAATGTACTATTGCTTTTTAAGTCAAATGATTTTATGAATACATGGAGTTGATTATACTGGCTAAGTGTTTCATAGAAACCTTTATGATACTTGTAGGCTCTATTCCTTAGAAGACTGTCTATTGTGTATGATATAAACCACAACTGCCATTGAACACAAATGTTGCTGTGCATATATTTAATTTCTACTTCCAAAAGAGGCAAGTACAGCACAGAACAGCCAAGACTTTCAACCTTTCTCCTCCACTGCTGTCCCATGTATCACCTTAATTTGTCCATGAGGCAATGAGGGTGGTAGACAAGGCAAGCTGGTTGTTACCTCCTGCAATGTGACTGTGGCATCTCACCAGGAGTAAGTGTCACCCTTCCCTGAATGGTGTGGAAAGCCCACTGCCTGCCATGCAGTCCCAGTGCAGTGAGAGCTCTGCTCAACATCAGCTGAAACACAGCCTATGAGAAGCACAACACTGGTTCACCAGGTCGCTCCCTCCTTTGTATATGATCAGCACTGCATAGAGTCCAAATGAATCCTTTTCCCTTCTGTCTTCTCAAAAGGCATACTGGCATTTCCAAGCAAGTAGAAGCAACTTTATTTTTAAATGCTAGCAAGACTGCTTTTAAGAAAGATGTTTTTATTGAGTGCAGCTGGCACAGTGTGTCATCCAATGTTCTCTGGGAAGGATTTGCAGTAGGAACAAGCAAGCGCTGTCACCTATAGTTAAACTACAGTAAGGACTCTTAGCTATGTTAAATACAATATCTTATACAGAGAGTCTCTGGAGCAACATTAGAGATGTCCCTTGCACGTTTGTGCCTTTGACCCTTGCACAGCTTTGATAAAAGTTCAAGGTTATTTTGTGCAGCTTACCACACAGACAGTAGAGATACTCTCTGAGTGCCAAAAGCCGGGGCACTGCTGTTCCTAGGTAGCACACCTCATTCTAAAGAAAGGTAAATTTCCAGGACACAGCACCATAGGGACCTAGATGTTTGTGGGTCTATCCAGAGCTGGCTCAGGCTTGAGGCACAAGCCCTGGCAAGCCATAAGGTGCACTAATACATGAAGTAAAGAATAAACCCCAATTTTCTAAGAGTGTCATTAGATGATGACCCTAGTCACCACCTTTTTTGTCACATACAAATTCAGTGAAGAGAATGATTTCCACATAGCGGTTAAGCAAGACATCCATTTTCAGGAAAAGGTCCAGGACACAGAGATACCCAGCTGTGAGTGAGGTATCCTGAGCCCTGGAGAAACAAAATGCCTCTCCTCTGTGCAGAGCCTGGGCAGAATGTTCTTTATCTGAGCAAACCATAAGTCCCCTCACCCTTACAGTGTCCATTGTGAAACCCATTTTGAGATTCTGTCCAAGTTTTGCATGAAGTCCACCATAACAGCAGCGAATGGATTTTCCTTGGGAGGGTGAAGGGGGAAACCCACTAGGACACTGGCATTGCAAAGTATAACTTTCAGAAATGCTACATCAGGATCACACTACTTCATTCTGAAAGCATTTGTATCTACTTGAATGTACAGACATGAAATTCTCATCCTTTTTACCAGGCTATCTGTGTAAAGCTTTTTATAAATGTTCCTGTGAGACTGGGCAATGAAAAATATCTCTACATCACTTATTTCAAATTATATTGCTCTTGAAGCACTATTTAAAAAGAAATTAAATACATCCATGAAGTCAACTCAATACAGTATTTGTTTATCAGAAAACCTTTGATTACAGTCCCTCTAGAATAAGTCTGTTACAGCATATTTTGTGAGTCATAGTGGACTTTAGCCATTTCAGAATAATGGACAGAAATGATCCCAGGAAGCAAAAATAAATGGTCTGGCTGGTGGTGGCAAGACTTCTGTCCACAGATATTAACATTGTGAAATAAGGAGGAAACCTAAGGCAAGTGAGTTCAAAAGAAAATAGATCATTTCAGTGGCTGGGTGAAGTGTAAACAGTATGGCACATAGTCTGGGAGCAAGAGGAGATGAGGTGACTGAAAGAGTGCTCAGAAAAAAGGAGGCAGAGGTTATTTTAAGAAAAAAATCTGAAACTTTCCTTTCCATTTGAACAGTCAAATAAGGATATAGCTTAAATTAGCTGAGATTTTGTGGTTCCAAATGGCGTTTACTCTGATTTCATCTGTAAAGCTGAGGAACATTCCTGATCACCACTGGGTATTCCTGAGTCCATATATGTTCAGGAGATCCTGTCACTCGTATTCCATGGGTGCAAAGAGCAAATATGTGCTCAGCCTGTCTGTGCCTGAAAGTCTGCCAGAGGCACAGAGTCACCAGGAAGTGAGAGTCACTCTCAAAATAGCCTAGGGGAGAAATATGGGCATTTGAGTAACTTCACTCTTTTTTTGACCAGGTAGTTTTTTCTAGATGATCACAAAACCACGGTGTTTTCTTGCCATCCCCTTACTCAAATACTCTTTCTTACCTGATGCTGAATCTCTTGGTATAGTTAGTACTTAATCTGTGCTGGGCAAGGGCTTCCTGCTCAGCAGATACCATATGGGCTCAGCACAGCACATCCCGTCTTGGCATCCTGCAATAATAAGTTTTAGAGCTCAAGTGAGCTGGATTTTTTCTCATTAGAGGAGTCATTAAAAAAAAAAACAACAAAACAGTAAAGTTCTGCATGCCTGTATAAAAAGTGATACTTATTCACATTAGAAAAGAAACTGCCCCCTGGAAAATTTGAAATTAAATGTTGTTGATCCTGGCCCTGTTACAAACCTCTTGCTTTGAGAAATTAGCTGATTTATATTTTGTTTACCCTTGTGACATTTTTAATGTGGGTTAAGTATTCACCTCCCCAAAAATTCTGAAGGTTTACTTAAAAGATCTAATTCCAGGTGCTTCAGTTAACATTTAAAATGAAAATTCACAGGTTACATATTTTAATATGGAACCAAATATACTGCTGAAAATGCATAAAAAGATCAAAAATTTTAAAATCACACTAATTTGGTATTGGAGAAGTCTGGAGAATGTTAAAAAAGAAATAAAAGGAGAACAAGATAAACCACAAGACAGGACAGATGGTGGGGATTTTTCTTGCTCCTCCAGTTTCTAATGCTCTTATGTGAAACCTCATTAAAACATATGTACTTCCTTATATCACATTTTGTATTAATGTTGTTGTTTGTTTACTAAAGACTTGAATAAGAATATTGTAATTGGGAAATTTCTTCTTTTTAAATAAATAAAAGGGATGCAAAGAATGATCATGGATGAAAAAAGAGCAAGTAGGGTGCAAGACTGATACTCAATATGATACTCAATATGATACTCATATGATACTCAATGTGATAATCTCAATGTAATGTTATTTGCCTGACAGTCAGTTCTTTTCACTAGCCATACATATATCTAGTTCTCTCACAAGAAAAAAGTCCTGTGCAGTGGGAAGCCAGAAAACCAAGTAGAAGGTGGTCAGTCTGAAAGCCACACGCTAATCATGAAAACACTCTGATCATCATCATCAGAGATTAAAACTTTCTCGCAAGAGCTGTTTGTAGGAAAAATCTCACTTAGCCTTTGTGCCCCTGTGTTTGAAATCATGAAACAGAATGTTTCTGTGTTTTGCCATGGGACTGAAAAATGGCTAGTTATAATCATTGACATAACAGTTTCTGCTGCTTTAGCACATGATGTTCTTAACTGAAACAAAAAAATTTTGTTTACAATGCCTACAACAAAAAACCCTTATCATTGCTGTTCCAAGTTATTTTACTTCAGTGGTTGGGAGAGATCTATTTCAAATGGAAACTCTTCTCGGTTTTTATTTTGCCTTTTACTTTTTCATTTGTAAAATCAGAAGAACTGACATTGCTGTTAGCTAATGTGTTCTTAATAACAGTTATTGCCAAGAATTTCTTCCAGGGTACTTGAAACTGATGTTTCCAAAACAAAGGGAATTCAGATTGATAGTTGGGACGACAGAAAATAACGATTTCCTAGAACAAAAGCTTCCATGACGCTTTTCTAGCAGAAATCTTTTTTGTTCATTTTGCATCCTGATAATTTTCTTAACATCCTTGCTGTTAAGAAAGAAATTTAAAATGCGTATTAGCTTTTCTTTCAAGTTGTTATCTGCTGTCTCACTGTAGCTGATAGGCAGAACGTTTATGCAACCCAGCCAGAATGATTGCCTTGCCCAGCTCTTAGAAACCTGATGCGGAAAGAAGCTCTTTCTTAGACCCAGGGGAGATGTGAAAATACAGGGGAATATTTTATGTGTAATAGCAGAAGTATTAGATGACACGTTGTTAATCTGTTCATATCACAGTAATATCCTTTCATCAGATATATTTCAAACTGCCACTCTTTATGAAGAATTAAGTAACAGCACTAGATAATGTCTAGTTCTCATTGAGCTGACTAAAGACCTAGTATATGACTGACTAATTTTAATATTTCTGGGGTTTACGTGGATTAAACTCTATAGTCTGTACATTAAATTGCATCTTCCACATATAACAAAATTATCAGATAAGTCAAACTTCTTCATTTTTTAGAACTGATCTTTAATATCTGCCAAGAAACCTAACAAAAATATTTTGCCTACAAACACCAGATAATTTCCAGATGAATTTGATTTGCTGTGTTAAGCAAGATATAATAACTCATACAGTGTGGTACAGCTTAGGTATTTAGATCCGCAGTTCAGGACAGGTGTCTCGTTATTGAGAAAAATACCATGCAAAGATGGCTGTGTACTGTCTTATCACAATTACAGAGATGTTGGAAAACATCAGCAATAGGCTGAAGTTCAAGGTGCCTATTGATAATCTTTTCAATTAATAAATCATTACTCAAATAGAAAACTACACCTCCCCTTTTTGTTCTGAAACAGCTTTTTCTTTACACACTTTGATCTTTCATTTCTTTATCCATGACATTCTAATTGATATGATAATGAAGAAATAGCCTGATCAGCTGGTCACAAAACCATTTTCTTCAAGGGCAGCTCAGTGATAAAGCATGGGGAGTCTAGCTTCTGACAATAGAAAAGCTAAACTTGAGCAGGGACTGACTTCGACTACAAAGTGTTTTAGTGGGAATCTGTGAAACAAAAAATCGAGGAGTTTTTGAGTGATAGAATGGAAGTGTTACTGACAGAGCTGTGGAAAATCAGGGTAGGCTGAACTTGAATAACACATGCTTCCAGAACAAGGCAGAAAACCAGGCAGCCTCTTAGCAGAGTGTTTCCATCTCTAATGCATATACTTAGCCAGTGTTGTAGAACATTTATTTCTTCTAGCTATGTACTTACCCAGCCTAAAGTGAGTGCATAACTAACTCAGGAGCTGAGTTGAAGTTATATTAATACTTGTTTATAAAATGGTCTGAGATACTCAGAAGGGCGAAACTTTAGAAGAGCAAAGCATTTCTGTACATGAAGATGATTTGTGAAGCATTGTCTGCCTGCTTTGGTCTTGATACACTTCATGTCTGTAAACACCCACTGCAAACTATTTGAACCCCAGAAATAAACATTTTTCAGAGCAGCTGATGCAGTGTTTAGCAAAGTTTTACTTTGAAGATTAACAATGTCACATTATAAAATGTTAGCTTGTTAAAAGGGCCATGTGCCTGCTTCAAGCACTGGTTAGAGTCTTGGAAAGGAAGGGGATGAAAAATGAAGCACTCTGCCTCCTGTGCTTGCAACATCACATCACATCTCTCTGTGTTGCAAAGAAATGTTCAAATTAGCAGACCCTCCCTTGAAAGTAACAATGGCCACCAGAGCATTTTCTTTGGAGGGGACTGATGGCTGTTGCTTGCAACACATTGCTATGAGAAGTTTCCTGGCATCTTGGCATTACACATGGAATTCATCAGAATCCTCATGAGACAAGTATTACCTTGGTTAATGTGCAGCAGTCTGGAGGAGGACTTTAGACTTAAGTTACTAGAAGAGCTGAACACTTCTCCCAGAGTAGCAGTAGACCCTGTTCCATGCAGGGAGAGAACTGGACCGGTGGGAGTAGCTCTAAGGTTCAGTGATACCCCAGAGTAAAAGCTACATGGTCTTGGTATGGTCCTACTAAGAGATAACTGAATTTTTCTTTCACTTCCTCCTACTCCCAGCAAACCTTCGCCTGTCTGCTCATCTAGGAATACTTCTTCAAAAAGGGTGATCATATACCAGTCAAAATTACGTAGCTATTCTTTATTTCGTTTTCTTTTAAGGAAAACTTGAAAAAATAAGTTAATTTCTAAAATACTTAAGGAGTGTTCCTCAGAAGTATGGCCTCCAGCTAATAGGTAGTTCCTCAAACCTACATAGCCTTTCCCACAATAATCCCATTCATCTAAAAACTTCCGTCAACAAAACAAACAAATACCAAACAAAAACAAAACACACACCAAAAAACCAACCAACCAAACAGAACCAAAAAAAAACCCCAAACCAACAAACACAACAACAGCAACAAAACCCAAAGCCAGCCAACCAAACCACATAAACATAAGCGCCAGCCAAACAAAATCCCCCCAAGAAACCAACCAAACAAATTATGGTAATATCTGTTTATTTTTAAGGTTCAACCTTCTTTTCTTGGTGTCCATGAGGATTTCCTTTTGGCTTCAACAGGATTCCCCTTTGGGAAATCACCTGTCCTCTCAGGTTTTCAGAAGGTGTGCTCAAGGCTGCAGGAGGAAGAGGATACTTACATTTGCTGTTTGTCTTTGCTCATTCTCCAAACAGGAACAGGTTTTTCTCTCTCTGCAGATGCCTTCCATTGTAGAGGAAGGCCAGGACAAAGATACAGCTCCTCTGTCCATAAGTCTCTAACCAGCTGCTATTTAAAATAATTGTAATTCAAAGTTTCTAACCAAAATTCTGGTTGGGGGAGAGACTGAAAGCACCAATTTACTGTTTTCAGCCATGACTCCACTACAACAGAGCAAATCCACAGATCCCCACTGTTAAAGCAACAGGCTTTATTTCTATGGCATTGGTTTTTTTGGTCTAAAAACTCAGCTGAGTTGCCTTACACTTTAAAAACTGACAGAAGGAAACAGGATGTCCCTCATTTCTCTTGTCTGCAAAATAAGGCCTTTGCACAGTTAAAAAAAATTCAGCAAAAACCACAGACCACAGTTTTTAGTAGTGAATTACTGACCCAGAAAGTGTTTGCAGAGCTGACAGTGGTTTTTGTGTTAACAAATACTTTTATTATCAATTACTTCTATCTAAACTATGATTATATCTATGCTACATCTAAAAATCATGTTTCTACAGTGCCCATGAATTCTGCAAATGTTTGCAAGATATGCTTATCTGTGTGCACACAAGTGGGCTCAGGAAAAGCTATGATACTGGGGTTAAAGATAACACAGCAAGCAGTTGGATATTTGATTTTAAATTACAGTTGTAGTAGTTTGGCAGAGGCCTGAAGGATATTTTTATATGGTAGAGAAAACCCCATTAGTGGACTCATTAAACACACTGTTACCCACTGTGCTTAGCTTTAAATATGAAGTTATTTATTTTTAACATTACTTTTTGGCATCATAACAGTGTTTAAAGGATAACCTTCCAACATGGCAGGAAGGTGACTAGAGTTCTACTGTTTTCTCAAACCAAAGACTACACAGCTTCTAAGCACTGTCTTCTTTCTCCTCATCTCAGAGGTGAGAGCTGTATTTCCACCTTTCAGCTCATGGCACAGAGTTTGGAGACATTGAACATTATTACCCCTGTTAATAAGTGGGGTAAAAAGACACTCAGAGAAATAAAGCATCACGTACAAGGACAAATTGGTCAGATAATTATCTCTTTTCTGATACCTGACCTACGGTAAAGAGGGTGCATTGTGTCCTCTGTAAAAGCCCGTACTCAGGGCTGCACAAACTCTGCTCAGCCGATACCCGTCCATACATGCCGGGCGCTGCGGTGCGGCGCGGTGGCACACACCTGTAGTGCCAGCTGCCGGAGAGGCTGAGCCCGACGCGCGGCTGGGACCGGGAGGTCCGGGCTGCCGTGCGCTGTGCCGAGCGGGCGTCCGAGCTAAGGCCGCCGTCAGTACGGCGACCCACGGGGAGCTGCGGGACACCAGGCTGGCTAAGGAGGGGTGAACCGGCCCAGGTCGGAGACGGAGCCGGTCAAAGCTAGGCTATACCTTTTGCCCTATGAGGTGTCTCACAATTACAACAGTTTGAGGAATCATGGAGAGATCATTTCTCAAGATACATCCCAACATTTTAAGCAGATAGAACTGTTTGCATTTCATTTTTTTAGAGGCTCTGGTTTCAAACAAATAATCATGGTGCCCTTTTTTCCTGTTGTTATTATCCGTTTTACAAATCAAAGAGCCTGTTGGAGATGTTTGTCAGTTGTATCACTGCATGATTCTCAGACAGTAAGAGAAAATAAAGCTGTGAAAAGAGGGATGAAGAAGATTTAAAGAGGTCACCTTTCTGTTCCAAGCCAGGATCAACTGTTTCTAAACCATTCTTCACATAGTCATAAAGCATCCCTGATTCTAGTTTTTGACAGAGATATTTGGCAAACTCCTGAGATAACCTGTTCCTAGTTATCTGCACCATTATGAAATAAATCATGGTGTCTAGCTCAAATGTACCAGCTGGTAGTTTAAGCCCATTTTTTTTTTGCTCTATCCACAGTAGAAATTATTACCTCCCCTTTTGCAATATCCTTTTGCATATTTGAAAGCTGTTATCATGTCTCCCCACAATCTCTGTTCTTCTGTAAGAATAAAAAATGTCCTTTCCCCACAGGTCACATTCTCTAGACCTCTGACCTCCTTGTAGCTCTTCTCTGCACTCTCCACTTGATCTACATTTCTCTTGGGAAACAGCTGAGAACTTGTCTGCAGTCCATGAAGTGAAAGGATTATTCCCTCTCCCTCAAATATGAAAATTAACTGGATATGACAGTAAGTTTGGAGGGTTTTTTCTTCTTCGGGCAGAGTTTACGATCAGTGTTAAGAACAAATGCCTTGTCTGAAAACCTGCAGCCTATCATTCACTTCCCAGTTTTTCCTAGTGTACTTCCGTGTAGTATTTTGTAACTTACAAAAATCCATTTGTCAGAAACTGCTGTCAAATGTGAGTCCTCAGTACTCAGACAATTGAAACACTGACTAGTTTTAAATCCCAGACAGACTCTCTTGAAATCCTACCTCATATATAACTACACAGTGTGACAGTAAACCCATGATAAATACATTCTGGGCTTTCCAATTCTCACTAGCCTTTACCTAGCAAATACTGAATCTAAACATTTTTACTGATGTAGGTGGTTCAGATAGATCCTCCCTGAGGTAACAAAGCTTTCCTTTTCTCAGAAACTGTTATTTTTGTTACAGATAAAAATAAGACTTTTTTGATTGTTCTTGATGAATCTACACTACTCGTTATTTATTTCTGTGTAATCCTTGGGATGCTTACAATGGATCAACTTCTTATTTTAACATTTTCCAAAAAATTTATGTTAAGCTGGCTAGTCATCAGTGTCCTAGCTGCTCCCATCCCATTTTTCAAATTCATTTGCTCTTTTCCATCATCTGGAACCTCACCCAGTCGTAAATTGTGCCCTGGGATGATTTCACTCCCGCCCTACCCAATTCAAACATGTAGTCCATATAAATAGCCTCTTGTTTTACTGATCCAAGCTGACTTTTTCTCTCTTTGTCACTCATCCTAATGGCTTGAAAGAGTGTAGATTTAGATCAGATATTAGGAAGAAATTTTTTACTGTGCAAGTGGTGAGGCACTGGAACAGCTTGTCCAGAGAAGTTGTGGATGACCCATCCCCGGACAAGCATGCAAGGCCAGGTTACATGGAGCCCTGAGTAACATGACACAGTGGAAGGTTCCCTGCCCATGGCAGGGATGCTGGAACTAAATGATCTTTAAGGTTCCTTACTGCCCAAACCATTCTATGATTCTGTAATTCTATGTTCTTGTTTATGTCAGCTTTCTTAGTCTGACAGTCTTTGTACTGAAGGCATAGTACTCATTTGCCTTCATTGTGTTCACTGCTGTTTTCTTTCCCTTCTGAATTTTTCCTTACCAAAAATGTGGTTGCAAAAAATTCTTATATGTCTTTAAATATTTTGTGTTTGCTTTTGTCCCCACGTTTGAACTTTTTCCTGAAAAACATCCTCTTTTTTTCTGAAACATACTCTACAGTTATGTATTTATCCTGAGCTTTAGTTAAAAAGATATTCTTTTGCTATGCTTCCAATGTTTTATCTGTGACTGGTAGTTTTCATTTTCATTCTTAACTTTGTGAAAAAACACCAATCTCTCATTCGTATCTAGAAGTCTTGAGATGGAACCAGTTTATACATAATTAGTGTGCCTGCTGGTTCCTGACTTGCTTCCCTCTGCTGGGGTCTGATACCCCAATTAGGCAAAGTCATAAGAAGACTGCTTGCTTTACCCTTCTCCCCCTTCACCTTCCCCCACCCCAAAGACTTGCCAGTCCAGAGTCTCTTTTGCAATATTTCCTCCAATCCTTCCTAGAGTAGCAGGTGTCATGTCTTGACCATACTTTCCCTATTCTTAAATATCTGCTTGCAGTCTTGCTTTATTTCTGCAATCCACCAGCACAGGCTGATTCTGAAACAATAGAGTTAAGCAGGTGAGAAAGGAGCCCATCTGGAGGGTTCCAGTTCAACCTATTGTTAAAGAGCAAGGCCCACTTCAGTCAGATCTGTCTGTTTAGGGCCTTTTATAGTTATTTTAGCCTCAAGGAAGAGAGTTTCTGCAGCTTCTGTGGGCAGCTGGTACCAGCGCTTAACCACTCTTATCGTGAATTGCTTTTTCCTTATGTCTGGTTGGAATTTCTTTTTTTGCCATTTGTGTGTATGGCCTCTTGTCCTTTGTACAGATGAGAGCAGATAAGGCCTTATGAACTCTGTGCGTATTAAAAGTGTACAGCGAAGCTGAAAGGATATGAGAAATCCAGGCCTGGTCTGTGTGTACCTGTTAATGATCATGTCATCCCACTTTATACTGCTGATAATTCTGCCCAAAGTCATGGAGTTTTCAACCAACCCACCAATTTGGAAAAAACTAGAAAGGGAGGAGGCCTTCTGATACTTCTGGCTAGTACAAATACTGCTCTGAAGGTGTGATGCAGAAGGAAGGAAATAATCTTTCACTCTAACAGTGAAGATATGCAATTTTTCAGCTAAAGGTTTCCACAAAATTTTAAGCATGTGTAGCAACGAAACATAGAGAAGCATAGCAAAAACCCCATCAATCAACCAAACAAAAACTCCAACAAAAAAAAGTAAACAAATGAAACACATAAACAAAAACCCAACCAAACCCGTAAGCTGGTAATGTATCACACAGGTTGGATAATTTCTCTAGATATCTTATTTCAAATCTTTGACAAGAAACAAAGCTAGAACAAGTGAGATTCAAACAGTACAGTTAAAAAAAGAACTCAGCATGTGAGAAAGTAATGAGCCCACTCACCTTTTCCTGCTATGAGTTTTTTTCTCTTTGAGAGTCTGTTCCTTTTTTTTAATCTCCACACGTTTGAATAGAAGTACTGGTGATGAAGGCTGCTTTTGTTATTTGAGAGATGTTGAGCTTTAAAAAGTAGACTTCATGGCATTATGTCACAACTAAGGTTAGGTTAAGGGGATAGTCATGTTTTATGTTGAGGGACAGTGTATTAAGGGATAGCAGCTAGCACCTGGCAGGACAATGAGGATGAACCTCAGTAGCACTTCTCAGACACACTGTCCTTCTTGTCCCTCCACTGAAGACTACAAATGCCCTGCCCAGTAAACTGGTTTGTGATTTTGTGATTAATTTACTTGATGGTAGGTTGAAACACTGTATGCAAATATTAATGACTATTGATGAGTAGATCCAAGAGGCAGATAACACAGTGTCATTTTCTTCCAGCAAACACAGCAGGCTCTGGGGTGCTGCAGGAAGACAGTGATGGGCTTTTGTAAGAAAGTCTTTGAGAAATCTGATTACGTAGGCTTTCAGTTCGTTTCCTGTTTCAAAGAAAAGAGAGTCTCCTGTTGGCTGAAAGCTACCCCAGACATAAATTAGGATATTTCATGGATCCTTGGTTGTTTTGTAGCTGTTCAGCCCTGTTGCTTCACAACTTAGACTCTACAGCTCCATACATGGCAGAATAACTGTAGCTGCTGCCACAGAGTGCTCACTGGGGCACCACTGATGACTTATGAGCAGATTGAATGCAACTTCTGTGCACTAGGAAGCCTTAAGCATCAGACTGCTCCCTCAGGGACTATCATGTAATCCATAGCCCTTGCTGTGGAAAATAAATGAGTGAGTAAGGGCTGTTAGAATCCAGATCACAAAGTTTCCTTGGTTCCCACTTAGCCCACCCTGTCACGATGGGACCTCCAGGAGGACTGTTATCCACTTTCATCACTACCAGTGCCTGGGCTTTTTACTCTTCAGGGTGTATGCTGTATGTCTTGGAGCTCTTAGTTGTGAGGTGTTGTGCAGCAGGTGCTGCCAGGAATTTTTATTTGGAGTAAATCCCTAGTGACATCTCTGTAGGCCTTGTGTAGAATGCACTGGCTTTCAAGAAGATAAAGGGTAAAATAGCCATGGAATTTGGCTTAATTAAAGCATGTTGTTCAAGCTGCTCTGTACTACAAGCTTTTAAAATATGGGACTTCAGAGTATTTATATGACGCTAATAGGGTACTGTTTGGTAAAAAACAGACAAAGATTGGAATAAGAAATTCCCGTCTGATGCAAGTGGGTATAAAATGGTAATGTTCTGTGATTACTTTTCTTCTCTCTTTTTTTTTAATTGTGAAACTTACTGTTTGCTTCAGTAAGATCAAAGCACACGATTTTGATATTAGTACTGTTACCGATTATTTCAAATGCTCATTTGGGTCACATTCATGGAAAATTCTACAAACAACAAAAGCAATTTCATATTTTTTAAGGAAAGAATGTTTTAGACACATATACACAAGTTCAGTTAAATTTTAAATTGAAATAAGAGCACTTGGAATTGTTTACTCATGCCATGGTCTTGTTTTTAAAAGTCACCACAAAGGCTTAGGAGAATAATAAATAAGCGGAACAATAACTGTATCATCTGTAATCCCTCACAGGTAAATAGTAATCTAAAGAAATAAATAATTACAAGTTTTTACATTATACCAAAAACAGTTAACAGAGTAGATATTTCAGTACTCATCTTCTGCGTAAAGGTAAGGAAATATATAAAATATAAAAGGTTTCTGATCTTATCAAACTAAATATTATTAGTTAAAGCATCAGCTTGATATAACAAAACCCAATCCTGCTCTGCCTGGTAATTTTTTGCTAAGTGTATTTGATACCAAACTATCAAAATGTCAATAAACTTCTGAGCATTGCTACTCAGACTCCTGATATGTCACTGAAGACAGGCATGTTCAAATGTGTGGACGTGCACTTCTGCAAGCACAAAGATTCTTGTGGAAATGCAGTACTTAGTTTGACATTTTTCTCAAAACAAGGATTTCTGCCTCATTTCTATAAATACAGTTACATAGGCTTTCAGCTCATTTTCTGTTTCAAATAACATGTTGCTCCTTTCCTGCTGGAAATGGAAGATAGCTACTTAACTGCTTTGGAAAAGTGATTGTGTTCTTTTCTCTTATGCTGCATTTTCAACTGTGGCCATTATTCACGTTGTCCAAACATGCTGAAAAAGAGTTCTCAGTGTGTAGGTCTGTCCTTTATACTCAGGTGTAGCTGAATAATTTCCATTGTCTGTGGCATGGATTCACCCCAAAGCATTTCAGCTTGTACTGAACAGGATCGGGGTAACTATGATATTCCTATTCCTGCTTCCATCAGCACTGCTCCCACAGAAATTCTGAGAAATTCAGATTGCTGTTCAC
The DNA here is from genome assembly GCA_013399875.1 of Gymnorhina tibicen. Classification (NCBI taxonomy): domain Eukaryota; kingdom Metazoa; phylum Chordata; class Aves; order Passeriformes; family Artamidae; genus Gymnorhina; species Gymnorhina tibicen. The sequence continues at coordinate 158,590 of VXAZ01001320.1, forward strand.
TGATGTAATTCTCAAAGGATAGTGGATACGGAAATCATTCTTTGCACTCTCAGAACTATAAATAATGCAAAAAATCTACATGGAAACGAATCTAGTTTCTGGTTTTAGTTTGTAATGTTTTGTCCATACTTGCTTGTCTTTTCATTAACACAGAAATTTACTAGTAAAAGTCTGGCTACAGAGAAATGTTAAGAAGAAAAAAGAATAATAATACTAAAAAAAATGCTAAAGCCTTCAGGGGGATAGAGAAGCCATGACAGTCTTGAGAAAAAAAAAAAAAAGAGGAAAAAACTTCAAAAAGATGGAAGACAATCATTGGGGAGGGGGAAAAAAAAGGAAAAGACATTGTCTAGTAGAGAAAACTAAACACAAAGGAAGCTGCAAAGTTCAGGAAGGATTAAAAGGAGGTGAAGACTCCTTCAGCAAACAGAGTAGTTTGTGCAGACAGGAGAGTCATGGAGAAGATCTACTTTGGACAAAGATAAATGCATGAAAGAAGGAAAAAAAAAGCCAAAATCTTTGCCAAAATGTTGCTCAACTTCTTGTAATTTGGGGACTTGCAAAATACCATGTCAGCTGAACAACTCTTTTCTTTCCTCCAAGAACTGTGTACAGAAACCACAGCAAAAAGGAATGAACAGAGCTTAACTCTAGACTCTGGATGCAAATCAGGATGTGGTGAGGTCTGTTTATCAGAGTGTTGGGTGTCTGATCTCCTGTTACATTAAGGATATATTTGAAGTAGCTACCATGTAAGGATTGTGCAGTGACTCAAACAAAATGACCTTGGCCATCTCCGTTCCATTCCTCTTAGGCTTTGTCAAAAACTCCCTTTGTCCCATTTGGCACTTAGTGAAACCAGCTTGGGGTTGCATTTCCCATGTCAATCAAGTCTCCTGTGCTGTCAAATGTGGGCGAGTTGGTTTTGAGAAGGGCATTACCTGGAGCATAGATTGATACCTGCTCATTTTTCATGGACATATTGAAGGAGATGTAAGGAAGTAACAAGTGAAACTCCTGTTAGGTGAAGAGATCAGAGAAAGTACTGGTAACGTAACAATGATGATTCTCTTTCTTATTCTGAGCCTACTTATAAAACAAAGTAAAAACCTTTTCTGTGATTTGCTCTGCCTGTCCTTTTTGATCAAGATAATATCAGAATCAAGCACACTAAATAAAAATAAATGCTGTTTTCAGAGACCTGTGGGTGTTTTTTGAGAGCACTTCCTCTCCAGCTGAAGACCAAAGCTGTTATTTTTACCTAATGAACAGCACATTTAACAGGGGGATATATCTGGTTTGTGCAAAATGCTACCTGCCTTTTTTGTTAGAGAATCTCAAGAAAAAAATTCGGAATTCAAGTACAAAGAAACATGGATAAACTTGTTGATGTTTTAAGTACTAGGTGGAATAAAGGAAGAAACATAATTTAGCAAAAACTTTCAATTTTGTTGCTGCTTGGCTTACTGTTTTTTCTATAGTAAAGAAAAGGACAGTTCTGCCCTCTGCTTACTTAACACAAGAATCAGTTTACCTGGGGAGTTGGGTGGTTTCTGTCACAAAATTTCTGTCTAGATGTTCACACTGCTGTGAGCTCTGTAGTCTCAGAACTTCATCAAGCTAATCAAATTATCCCCAAAAATCCACCTTAGCAATAATTTACAGTATTGTCCTGGTTTTACACATATCACAGATTACATGATGTAGCCCAAATCATGCATCATGTCTGGAGGTGATCAAGAAGCAGATTCTGAGAGCCTTTGCTGTCGGTGTTTTGGCATAAATCAGTCATTCTACTCTTTCTCAGTGCAAAGTGTTTACTTGAAATAAACTGTAATAGCACACAGCACTCTTGACAAAATAGAGTCATTTTTATGAAAGCCATAGAGCAGGCACTGAAACATGAGGAACTGCAGATTGAGTCACTGTATCTGATATACTGTGAGTTCCTTGCACTGGAGGCTGATCCATGTGAAATTTACATTTACCAGCTAATCTATATGAGAGCAGACTGCAGTTTTATTAGTTTATAAATGAACAGTTTATTTTTTGGAAATTGGCAGCAGTGGGTCAGAATAGTAACAAATACGAGCGGATGCAATAGGGTTAGTAAACACTGTTATTTGGAGCTCATCTATTTCTGGGTATTTTTCTTTATATTACTGTCTCATAAGCAACAGAAAGACCCCACATAGGACTTGCAGAAAAAATCTCCCAGCAAGGAGGACACTGGTTTCTTCCTGGGGAATAGCTGAAATCTCTGCAGCTCATTCTGTAAGTAGCTGTTCACAACTCCCCATTTCTAATGGGGGGATGGAGGTGTTGCATAGAGACAGTCAGAGAGAGATAGGGAGAATATCTGTCTTGGTCTCTCAGGAATTCTCAGTCCTTCCTGTCTTCTTTATGTAACTCAGATTGGAACCTGATCTTCAGAGGGCCCAAACAACCCAGCATATTTATCTCTTCTCTGGTGATTTTGCAGAAAATGTCATGGAACTTATGGGTTAAGAATTGTTCTCTACATTTGAATGAGAGAGAGACTGAGATGCTATTGCTTTTCTCACATTTCAGTATGCAGGATGTTCCCACCATTTTTAAACCCTCTTTACCTGTCAAAAGATATTTGATAAATCTCTGGTGGATTAGGGCACCACAATCTACACAGGCAACTTTTTAAGTATTGTAGAGGGAAAAAGTCTTACATTCCCACGAGGAAAAAAGTTCTGATTGCTGAAGGATTAAAGAAGAATCTAGTCTGTAGAGCTGAGTGCACTGTCTTGGGAACCAAAGAGCAAACTGATGTAACTGTATGGACACTATATACCAGAGATTTTATAATGTGTGTGTGTGACTTAAAGTGCCACATAATATGCACTACCAGAAAAAGTTAACACTAAATATTCAATTAATTAGCTAACTGAGTGTCAAAAAAAAAAATAGGAAATCACCACTGAGCAGAGAGATGCCCCAAGTGTGAATAAAGAGTCAGGTATTAATTCCAGCCATACACCAGTGAGGTGGAAATATATATGGAAATCATAGAAAATAAACCAGGATTTTTCAACAGATCATCATCCATATTAGTGTGCTCATGAGGCTCCTTACAACTACTGTCCAGCCTGCTCTTAATATGGGCAATCTCCTCCCCTCAGCACATCTTCAGATTCAGCAGAAAACATGGTCCAGTGTTTCAAAAAGTTTGTGACTCTTGATCCTATCTAAAGACAATATGGAAAACAGATTATTCCCCTCCTGCTGGCTTTTCAGTATCTGCAGACTTAGTCCTCTGGTGTTCTCATTTCTAGACTGGATACTGTTGACACTTTAAATTTCTGTCCATGGGTCATATTTCTAGATAATTTTGTGTTCTAGTCTTTCTATTTTTCTTTGAATTTTCTTCACTTTCTTCACAGTGATTTGAAAAGGGGAAGAATGAGAAGGAAGAAGAAAATTCCCTGGATTTCCCTAATACAGACAAAATATTTAACAATTTAATGTGGAGTTTTACTAAGGCCAAATAAATTTGTTCCTGTTCATAGAGCCACCGTTTACCTTTTTCACAAGACTGTGACACCATTAATTCATGTCTATTTTTGCACTTTAATTCCAGACCCTTTTTTCTAGACTGTTCCCTAGACTACTACACTCCACCTTGAACTGGTACAGTGGATAGTCCTTGACAAGAGAAGTCTTGTATTTGGGCTAAGTTCATTGTGTCTGGCTTTGGTTGGTTTTTTGCTTCCTGTCACCCCCTCCCCACCCCCCCTGCCTCAGAACATAGTGCTTTAATTTACCAAGATAATTTTGCATTCTCAGACTGTCCTCAAATGCACTGGTAGTCCCTCTTGGCTGTATACATGGCCAGTGAGCTCTGGGCTTTATGAGATCTGGACTACAACAGAATAATTTATAAGGCAGAGCACAGTCTTAAATTCTTTGGAGTTTGTTTTTCTCTGTGATATGAACAAATAAAATGCACTCAGGACTTTTGCCTAGCATCAATGCTAACTGCACAGACTCCACATTACTAAACTTCAGTACACAGTACCTACATGCAAACTGTGTGTGTATTGCACCTAACTCTCTATTAGCTATAGATCTGGGGGTCATCTGTGATGGTAATCTTCATTTGACCCAGATTTGTGCCAGAGTAGTTCAATTGTCTGGATAGTAAGTCCCACTGCCTGGGCACCGTTTCTTGTTTTCTGTTTAATTTACTAGAACTGATTTTGTTAGCAGTTGGGCAAATATTAAGGTGTTGCCCAGGCATCTGAAAATTGATGGCAGGGTCCCTGCTGTGTGCAGGTCTATAAGCCCTGACACCTGTATTCGTAAAGAGCCATCAAGACTCTCTGGGAGAGATCCACTTTGACGCTGCAGAAAGGAAGTCTACCTGCCTGCTGACGTAAAGCAGTAAACTGCATTTTAGTTTTAATCTGAGCCAAAAGCTTTCCTGAGTTAGTGATTTAAAAATAGGCCAAAGTCTAACAGAAAGTTACAAGGAGAATGCCTCACTGATCCCAATTACAGCACGCGTGCAGATTATCATCACGCAGAGAAAGTGTTTCTGTTGTTCAAGAGTCTGTACCAAGAAAGGGCTGAACTCCCAAGTCCAATCAGAAAGAGTGTTTTCTGCTTTTGTTTATCTGGCTGGATACGTTGTTACAACTAGACCTACCACTTATTTCTAAAATACTATGTTAGTATTTGTCAGTTGAAGGGCAGCAAAATGTTTCTTCTTTCCCTTGTGACCAGTCATTCATCGAAACATTAAATGCAGTACAAGATTGGGCATGAACCTTCAGCACTGTATTTGGCACCAACAGGGCAGTTCCGTAATCTCCACTGCTGCTGTTTGCTAGCTCGTTAGAGACAGAGAACTGCTGTGTTTATCCAAGTTCTTGTCCTGGAGCCTACCCTAGAAAATTTCCGTTTGTGCAAATACCTATAGGCTAAACAAGGCAGCATTTGATAAACATGTATTTGTAGGCTACGCAAAAGCCTTTATCATCCACCTGCCACCATGGTGACCAGGGCCAAACTAGATTCTGAAAATACCACCCAGCAACCATGGTACCTTGAAAGTGCATTCAAGATTACAGCTTTTGAGAAGCACCGTGAACCATGTGCAGACCCAGAAAGCCCTAGTTATTTCCCTCAGCCTTAGCTAGATCCTTTCAGGAGTGTGCAATACAATGAATATCACAGACAATTTGAGTAGGCTGAGCATGGAGCACAACCACCAGTCAGCTCCATCACACACCCAGGAGTCAATATAGGGCTTCATGGCTGTTGTTGCTTGGCTAATCTCATGGAGAACAGAATTCTGAAAAGCTCTGTGTCTAAAGAAATGTAGGGGTGATGGTGGATAGTATCCAGTGGTCTCAGCCAAAACCACCATCAAGCTCTCTGGGACTGACAAATTCCACCTCTCCTACACATTGTATTTGGTGGGTATTTGTAAACTCCTCAACTCCAATCTTTACAGCAGGATTGTTCAGTGTTTTCTGCATAAATGATATTTTTTAGCTCTTCCAAACACTCTTTCTTTCCAGAGACCTAGGAGCTGAAGAACTCTGATGCTGAGGGACCATCCTTTTGCAAGAGGGTTAGCCAGGCCTCCAGGCTATGGGATGCCTGACTGCAAGCCACTATCAATATCTCCTCTTGCTATGAATTCAATTCCAACTGTTTTTCTCTTTAAATTAATGCTTTTACAGCTGTGATATAGTGATTTTTTTCAATTTTGGGTCAGTTCAAATTTCTTTCCTAGACAGAACAGGTAGGATGTTCAACAGGAAAAATTTAAGGAATCTAATTCTGCCACAATAGGGGGAGAAAATAAAGTTCTCATGAGGATGCTACTGCACATCCACCAGGACAGTGGGAGAATGTAAACCTGCCTCTCTACAACCTGTGTAAGTATCTAAATTCAGCTTTTTGACCAGACTGGGACTATCACCCATATGCTTCCCCATTTTGTGAGACAGTGTCCTCAGTTACCTAATTTTGGGATGTAGGTCAGGACACTGAAGTTTACAGAGTGGTGAAAGAGAACATAACAGTGCAGTACAGCAAAGGGACACTCACACAATTGCTGGGATGGGAAATAAGACAATAATGTCTTCAGAGTGTGTGCAAGCCTGCTAGGATACCTATACTTTGCTCCACACGGGAGGTTTTTTAAGGGCCTGGTAGCTTGCTTGGAGCCTGCTCTGGGTGGTCAAATCATTCTGTTCTAAGTGTTTTCTGTTGGTTTGCTTGGGTGATGGATTGTTTCAGTTTCACTGGATGTTACTGCGAAACAGCTGTTTTTTCCCACATGGTGTACAGGAAGTTCTGGAACGATCACATGAAATGTAGCTCATGCTATCTTAACACCTCAAACGTACACATACAGGCTAAGAACACAGTCTGGAGTGGAAGAAACACTGACTAGTGTCAAGAGTTGAACATTTGGATTCTGGGTTATTTGTTCTTTAGGATGTCAAAAAGTGTGAGATCTTACAAAACAATGCATTCGTTTTTTACTCTCTCAGTATCCTGCTGCTACTGTTTTTGATTGTAGTTTCTGGTTTTTTGTTTCTGTCTGGGGACCGATGTTTTGATTTCTTTCCCAAATAAAACTATGTGCTCTGTCCACCTCTGCTACTTACTTGTAAAGAAATCAAGAGACAGTGACATGCTGGACCAGACTCACATTGTAAAAAACATGTCAGGCTCTAAAGGAAAAAACCAAATATTAAAATAAAATTCATAGTTGACTCTTTTTTTTTTTCTGCCATGCTATTCATAACACATTAATAGCTTTGCAGAATATGCTCTGGAGTCTATTTTAAAATTAAATATTTTGATTGTCTCAACACATGATTACTCCAGGAGGATATATATAAAGCATTAAATATGCCATTAACACAGTATAATACAGGTTTTCCACATTTTTTGGTTGTTCCAGTAAACAAGTGGACCTTTATTTCACTGAAACTAAAGCAGACAGTGACAAATATGGGCTTGATTGCATAGTGCTTCTCATGTTCTGCCACTCTTCAGGGCCCTGCTTATGTCAAGGGGTTTTTTGTGCCCTCACAAAAAAGAAATGTGCAGAATACTTTACGTATTAGATGCAAGCATTTTCTCTCACTGTCTTGTCTGAAAGGTGAGAAACCATATGAATTCTTTTTGTCCGTTCCTCCTTTCTTTTACCTTTCTTCTTCCACTGCTCACAGCTTCCTGCTTATTATCTCAACTTCATTAGAGAAAGAGAATTCTTCACTATGTAAAAAAGAAGAAAATGTTCACAATAAGAAAGCTCTCTTCTAATCTGCGCCAGACTAAATTTCGGGCAACATTCCTAAACTGTGCGTTAAGTTCACTGTGTTTCTAAATCTGTATCAGCAGCCACTCTAATACAAAATCAACCACGTGCTCATTTCAGCTCATTAGCAGTTTCGTTTGTTTCCCAGGTGAAGTTTCATTTGTTCATTGTTATTTTCAGAGTGAACTGGAAAAGCATCCAAACAGACAGACGTTTCCATACGTCTCTCTTAGAGAGAATTGTAGATGATATCTGAGGCATGAAAAGTTTGCTTTAATCTGGAACATTAATTCTGATGCACTAACAATTGGATGCAGTTTGTTTTTCTGTTATAACCCCCAGAGCTACTTCAATGCACAATTAGGAGGAAAGGAACCTCAGCACAATAGCTGTACCACAGATAGCATGACAAGCAAAATTCAAACGTGTCGACACTTTTTATGTTGTCCTTTGTAACCAATAAAAGAGTATAACAACATGTAGAACAGGAACAAGGAACTAATTAATTTTAAATGAATGTATAGTGAGCTTTTTTTCATCTGTATCTTAGATATTAGTTAAATGAAAGAAAACAAAGAAAACTATATAAATTACTCTCTTAACTTTGATTCTCATCATGTACACACAGGTAGAGTGACTAGTTTATTTGCACACCTGTGTTGACAGTTGTAATTTACCTCAAAATACAGAAGTACTTGCAAATGAAATCTGTTAAATCAACGACTCAACACAAAGAGGTTTGCTGTTTGTTTGCTCATTTGTTTTAGTAGTACCTAAAACTGCCCTGATATTGTTGGTAGGGGGGTAAATTTTCATCTCTCATTTCAAGATAAGTGTATGTGAGAGCACTGCAGGCAAGAAGAGAGGCAGATATTATCCCTCTGGGTTTTGTAAGAAACTCCCTTCACATGTTTCTCCAGAGAAGGGGAGGAAGAGGGACTCCACCATTCAGAGATGTAAAAATAACATCTCTGTTATTGGGGCTGTTTCTATCGGTAGTGGAAAAGATATATTCCTCTTTGTAATGATTCTACTGAGATACCTTACAACCTGTGCTGCTTTTATTTATTTAGTATGCTTAAAGCAGTTGTCAGATTAGTTCTAAATTCCTAAGAATTTGCCAGGTACAAAAGACTAGGATTACTGAATTTGGGGTTTGTTTCCATTTCTTTCCCTGTTGCTCATCGTATAGAATATGGCCAGTAGCACAGCTCTAGTAGGTCACATTCCATTGCAAAAGTCCAAGATTTTGCGGACTTCTTTGTGAACTGATACAAATTTTGAGGTCTGGGGGTAGGGTTGAAATATTCCACATATTCTCTATGAGTACTTCGGAAATTTTTTTCTGGCTGCTGGAGTTGAGTGGCTTGTAAGTAACCTTTAACATAGCAGAGTTATCTGCAATTTTGAGGTCTAAACTTGGTGACTCTGATGGCACCTTCAGCTGTACATGCCAGAGCACAGATGTAAGCATGGGAATTGTAAGCATGGGAATTGTAAGCATGGGCTCCCACCATATGCAAAGGCATGGGCAGAAGTGGAGCAGTGCTTTGGGTGCTCAGGCCATCAGTTTCTCACCACTGAAATAAAGCATTTTGCATCTAATACTCTGGACAAGGATGCTCTGTTGGCTGTGCTGGGGCCAGAATGTCTGGGATGTATCCTGCCAGGCCTCACTGCCAGCGACAATGTCTGGAGCATCCCCTAACCTCCATTTCCCTTTCTCCTTCCATGTGGAAAAAAAAGGTTTGAATTTAGTCCCTGAAAGAGTCAGTTAAAGAGAAATTATTTGACATTTTAGAAAACTTTTTTTTTATTGTAGGCAATTTGTAGTGGAAATTTTTTTTCAACCCTGTGCTAATAAACTCACAAAAATTTGAAGCCAGACAAATGTGTATGTCTAGACTTCCAATGCATTTTCCCCTCTACAGTCACTTCATTTCTAGGCAGATGCTGCTCAAACAGGGTATGCTTGTGCATGCACATATAATGCTGTGTCACAATGCTATTTCCAGTGTAGTCAGTTGCCAGGGCCTGTGTTCTGACTCTTAAGTCCCTTCATCTGTGCTCAGAGCAGAGCATGCAGTCCTGCAACCTCAGAAGGTTTTGTCTGGACTGGGGAGGAAAAAGCCAAAGCATTCGGTCTGTTAGGAATGGCAGGCAGAGAGAAGGGCAATGGATGGGCCAGCTGGCCAATAGGTTTTTAGATAAATCAAATTTCTGCTCTGTGCTTAGGAACAGTTATTAATCCTGTCTCTGGGACTTGAATTTGCTGCCTTTTGACAGAACTGGGAAAAGCATTACTCTTGTCATCAGACCCGAGTATGTTTCAGATTTGTCAGAATATGTTATTTAATTCTTCTCCGAAACAGATTGAAGGCCCTAAAGAAAGAAGATATGTAGACTAGAAGAATTATAGAATTCTATTCAAGCAGCCATAAGTTATCTCATGCCAGGTATCTGGTTCCAGGCTGTCTCTGTGGTGAACGGAGGATAGCGAAAGCATTCTTTGAAACGGTGGGCAGTGGGAGTGGACAACCTTATCTCTCTTTACCAGAGAAAGTGGTGGGTCCGTCAGCATATTTAGCATGAATAGCCTCTGAAAACTGCTGCAGACCAGTCTGTACAGAAAAAAAATATCGTTAGTATCTTTAGTACAGATTTGTACTTGTTTCTACATCAGACCAGACAGAGAAAAAGAAAATTGGTTCCTAGCATTTTTATGCTCTGATAATTCTAAGCTTTTAATCACTAGAAAATCTAAAATAGTTTGGCTGCTTTCTCTTATTCTGTGGAGTCCCTTTTATTTACTTTGATAACTTGCTCCACTGACATTTGGCTTGCCAACCTCAGGGGCTGGTGGCTCAGGTCAACCCTGGCAGATGTGACCTTAAACCACTAGTCTAAAGGACTGAGGTGAATGCTCAGTGTGGTTCAGCTCCACACTGTTTTTAGGCTATGGTGCCTCTGGTTTTGCTATGTGATGTGGGTCTTTTTAATTGTTATTTCTACAATAAGGGGTACAGTTAAGTGTACATGCTAACTTGGTGTTTCACCTTGCTGCGGCGGTTTGATCAGAGGACACCACAAACCTTTTATTAATCTGTTAGTACCTGGTTAGGTTTGTTAACCTTTTGTAACACTACTTCATGACTTATTGTTTATGTCCTAGTTGATAATTTTGAATAAACTAGTGAGTGAAAATATGTCCTGTGCCTTTTACTGTAATGATTTTTCCTCACCACCCTCCTTATTGGCAGTTCTGATGAATAAATTTAATTTTGCCAGCCAAATAATCCCATTTATTTAAAATGGTCTGTTAGAATGTATGAAATTTCTTAAAAATAGTTTTTCTGTAAGATAATTAGAATTTTATGAGTTTACCTAAATACTAAATGCATTAAAGCAAGGGATTAATGCATTACAGGGATGTCCCCCAGACAGTGCAGTCATGTAGACAACAAACCCCTCTGTTTGTTCCATTCAGACCCGTCCAGCTGCAGGTCTCCAGTTGCACCTGACTGAAACGAGAGACGTACCATTTAAGAACGGGCTGAATAATATAAACCTCCTCAAGTAAGATAATTTAAGAGCATTATTTACATTACCAATGTACCTGAACTAAGCTCTCTACTTTGAACACCTGAAACTGAGAATAAAAGTCTATTTTTGGGTTCAGACTTGAGTGTTTCATTGCTGGTGGCAAGGTATGAAGTTAACTCCTTCCTTTTGCCTGTGGCTTGTGTCCTGCAAGTTAGACCCACTGGAATGGAATAGTTTCTGAAGAGAGTTTCTAATCTATATACTGTTATTCATCAGCTAAAAAAGGCTCCAGGATATTTCCTCTGAAACCTTTAAGTACTGGTTTCCACCCTTTTGTGGATCATTCTTAGGATTAGAACAAACATGTATTCAGAAACTCCTGGTATCTAAGCGTCTGGTATTTTAATACTTAAGATAAGTACTTTTCCATGGAAGAAGGAATGTCAAGTTTGTCCCCTGGAATCTACAGAAAAGGGTATGCAAAATAATGGGTTAGTTTCTTCCCACCATTGAATCAAAAGGCCTTTATAGTCATCATTTTTAGTCAAAGGCAAATACATGATTCATCATTTTCAGCTTCAAGAATATTTAAAATCCAAATATTTTCAATAACTACTTTCAGGTTCATGTTTGGCTACCTCTTTTGCTGTATCAACCTGCATCTCAGTCTCAGCAACATAAAGTTAGGACTAAATATTATGAAAAGTTTATATTTGGGCATTTCCAATTAAAAAAAAGCCAGGCAACGAAAAACATGGAATGGCTTTATTATGCGTTACTCCCTAAAGATAAATATTACTTAAATTCTTTGCCAGCTCCTTTGGCAGGTTAAGCTATTCCAAACAATAATAAATGCATGCCAGTAGCCTTCTGCTTTATTTGTGTTGAATTTCCATTTATTAAATATTTTTCCCAACAGTTTCTTTCTGAGAATACTTAAAATATCTTTAAATATATGGGACAGTCAATTGACAGCAGGTTGACGGAATCTATTTCACTGAGGGATGTATGACTATACTATTTCCAAGAAATTTGACACTTCAGTTAATGATGTGACTTGGTGTGCTTTTGAAGGGGTCAGTTCATTGAGAAAACAAGCATCTGAGTGTTTGTAAGTGCCACATGACAACACCCTGTCATACCTGTAACTTGCTAGAGGAGCAGGACAGAACAGATCTAAACAGGAGTTAACACAATTTTATATTCATTAGAAGGAAATACTTTACTATGATGCCGAGAACAAAGACACAGCCCATTTCACTACTGTAACACTCATCCTGATAGTGAATACAAGATTATATAGAGACAAGTCAGTAAGGTAAAGATACAGATGGAAAATGTAGTGGGTGGAAGCATATGCAGTGTCTGAATGAAAGAATGGAGAATGTTAAGGACGAGCATATATTTGTAAGCTATAAAATTATGTGATGAAATACGTACATGTTTATGGTCTGGCATCTGGCATATGTTGCATGGCTACCTTTGTTTTAAGAAACTCTACCAGACCTGTGTCAAGACAAGTCCCTCCCTATTAATAAGATCTGCAGTTCATAAAAAGACAGCTTACATGCTGCCAGTTCAAGTGCTCTGAGAAATGTCCTCCAAAATGTCAACAGTTCAGACTGCTGCCCTTGTGCCAGTGCCACTCGCGCTGGGGAAATCTTTTCCCATTTGTCTGGGCATGCCTGTGGCATGTTGTCAACTGCCAGCATCACAATCAAGTCATCAGGGACCTCATCCCAGAACCTGGACCCTCACCTGCCTGATGGGAATTTTCTCTTGGATTTTTACATAAATGTGAGAACAGGCATTAATAGCAACATTAATTCTAACTTGAGGCTTTGTCTCAGCTGTAAATATAAACTGTGCTGCATGGTTCAATCTGATTTAAAATATTCCTACATCACAACTTATATTCTCCCCCTCCACTGCTTTCCCACCAAGCTGCTTTTATGATCTCAGAATAAAACCCTGAGATTTTAAGAGGATTTATTCTTTCTTTGTACTTCATTCCTGGTATTAACTTGCCACTCCAACTCTTGGGTCAACATCCAAAGTAAAATTTAAGCCATCTCTCCTACCTCTGAGTGCAATCATCTATAAAAAGTATTTCCCTCCATACTAATGAATATGCTCCTCTAAGTTGTGATCTCGAAGTGGCATTTACTCTCTTTCATGCACAAAGAGCAAGTTCTACAACAGGATTTCAAGTAGCAAATTAATCTCTAAGGGGAGTGACTAATATTTATAATAGTTCATGTTTTCTTGAGAACTTTAGCTGTTTGGAGAAGGAAGGGTCACAAGGTTACATTTTTCTGCATTTCTCCCTCTTTAACTACTAGATAGAGTGTGTAATTTATGATTCATCTAAAAATGGACCTAGACCTTGCCTACAATCATTCCCTCTTGGGGGAGGTTTGGGACAGCCCAAAAAGTTATTTTCATCAACTCCTCCACTCTTTAAGATTCTGGTTTTTAAAAGTGCTGGAGCTAAAACCTTTCAGCATCATAATTCCAAAACTGAAATTGTAAGCAGTGCACTGTCCAAGCTTGATATGAACATGACATACATACCATGATTGAAGAGGAGCACCCAGGGAAATGAAATCTTGACATTTCTGGTCTCCCCTTAAATATCTTTATTAAAATAAAGCAAGGAAGAAGATTCAGTGTTCTGTAATAGACTTTTAGCAACTCATATGAGTATTTCTCCTGAGTTTAGGACAATGCAAAAAGCAAAACTACTATGTGTGATCTGAAAATAATCTTCGGTACAATAACGTATGTTCTTCCACCACACTCCGTAGTGCTGATCTGAAGACTTCTCCTAAGCCTTTGGATAAGGATGGGAATCATAGAGATCATTTTCTTGGAATCTGGATTAAGTCTGTAATCTTTTAATTGGTTTATAAAAGAGTACTGAAATAAGATGCAGTCACATCTTACCTTATTTCCTGAAACTGAGTGATAGCTCTTCTCAAAGTGTTATCCAAAATAAATTCCTTTTCCTTTAATCCATCAAAACAACATGGTCATTCATACTCTGTTCTGTCAGTCATTTGTATACCACTTCTCATGTTCTGTTTTACAAAAAAAACCAATTTATATAATTAAACTAAGAATACCTTTAGGCTTGAGTACACAGTGTGGGAGCAGGTCTGAACTGGAAATTTTGTTCCAGCATCTCTTTAAAAAGCAGTAATTGTAGTATCCTCATATGCCACTGAAGAAGCTGCTTGTTCTGCTGGCATGCCTATCACAGAGTTGAGGCACTGGAGGTTTTGCTGCTCTTTCCCTTGTCCTGAGGGGGTCCTCAAATCCTCTCATTTTTGCCCATTCCTGTTTACTCACCAGGACAATGTTTTCAGTCTCTTGTAAGTCTTTCTTTGTTTTCCCATGACCAGTAACTGCTTGAAAGAACTCTCCAACTTCATTAAACATAATTTCCTTTGTCCTCCTGATGATTCCCATCCAGCAGCAGAAGGGCACAAAACAGTAAAAGGTGAATATCTCACTCTTAGCTAAGCACTATGATTTACTTGCAAGTTTGGGATAAATCCCCCTTCTCTTGAACTGCTACCTCTGATATAGAGATGAGCAACTCACACACAGCTCTTTACAGTGCCTCTCTGTCAGATATGCATCAGCTTCAGCTTGTCTGTTCTTCCATTCTCCTCATTTAATTCCTTTTAATAGCACAGCACACCCTTCAACCATGGCTTTGGTCTTGAAAGAAATAAAAATCTTACATGATCTGACACCCAAGTGAGGAGATGATCCTGATAACAGGACTGCCTTGCACATAAAAGTCCAATAAAGCCAATGCATAAAGTGTGCTGGGGGTATGAATGCACAACACAATTTCTGTTTCATAGTTACCCCTTACACCATTACCCCTTTTCAACTATAGCCCAGTTCACACATTTTTCATAGCTGTACTTAAGGTACTTTTATAATCTTCATGTGAAATCAACCTCTCTGCTGGTGTTAGTTCATATTATGCTACTGACTTCTGTGATTCCTTCCAAGTAACACCTCTGATGATCTGTTGATAACCTCTCTTAAGTCAGAGGTTATCATCAGTCGTTTAGGTCTTGCATTTCTCTTCCACCCCAGCCCATCCCCCACCCTGGTTTTTTCCTTTGTTACATAACTGGTATCCTTCTTTGGAGAAGTTTTGTGTGCATTTTGTGTGCATACCCATCTTGTCTCTCTCCTCACTGGGGCTGTGTTGTCTCCTTGCCTTGCCTTGCCTTATAGGTTTCAAGGCAGGCCAGGGTTTCTGTGCTGTTGTGTGAATTTGTCCTGCCTCTGTCATGCCTTGCCCCAGGATTCACTGAACACACCCTCTGCCTGGATTGAGAGGTCTCCACTGGCAGGGTGGATCATGGCAGCATTCCATATGGCTTGTACTAACATATCCTTCTTGTAAGAGATGGGATTTTAGGGCTCTTTCTATTGTTTTTGTTCTTCTACCTTGTGCGAGGAGGCCAAGGTGGTGAAAGGACTCATTCTCTGTGCTGCATTACAGAAGCTGGCAGTAAAGGCAATGCTTAGCTGGTGTCATCAGAGTTGTGTGAGGGGGCTGCAAGTGCTCTGCATCACCTGCTAATGCCACCCAAAACTTAGAGTTCAGCTTTCAAAAGGAACAAAACCAGCCACAGGGGACTTCCAGGTGATGTAAGCATATGGGATTGTTTCGTGTCCTTAGGACAGCAGTGGATAATGAAGCACGAAATGGCTGCCAAAGGCTGCCAGAAAGGATGGTTCTCTTTACCAGCTGCCCAGTGTCACAAACTGTACTATGTATGGTCCCACTGCACAGAAGCTAAAGAGACAATTCAAAAATACTGTGCGCTTAATCGATACTAATGACATTCTCCTTAATCTAGTTACAGCTGTCTGTCTCTGTGCTTCCAGGCATAAAAATTTTCTCCTGAAGTTTAATGACTGAACAAAACAGCTTCTGGAGCTTGCTAAACTCTTTTGAAAAACTGATCTCTTTGCCTTCTGCCAAAGGCATGAGAGTGGGTGGAAATGGCCTTTGTCTGGTCCCAGTGGCTGGAACAAGACCACAAGAAAATTAGTCTTGAAAAATCACCTTCCCTTAATATGAAACTTTCCAATTCAACTTCATGTCGTCGCCTATTCATGAAGAATTTGGCAGGAGCGTACCAATCCAACCGGTATTGTTTTATAAAGCCAAGAAAAACAACCAATAAATTTGATAGTAGAGTCTTTGGCTAACCAAAACTATGGAAAATGAGGGTTAAATCTTCCTTTTCTTCTCCTTCCCTGCCACTCCCAGAAAGCTTTATGGCTCTAAAATGGATTTTCAGCAAAATTTAAGTTCCATAGTTCTAATCTGTGATTTTAATAGCCAACCCACTCAGCATTTGTAGTGCCTCTGAGCATGTACAGAACTGCCTTGTGTCTTGACAGGGCTGAGGTGGCTGGCACAACGATCATACCTCATCTCAGCCACATCCCAAACTTGGCCTCTTTCTTGCTGAGCTCCCCACAGGCCCAAACCCAGGCAGCTTTGCAAGGTGGCACCAAAGATGCACTGAGGCAATCAGGCTCTGCTACAAAATGTGTTGAAGGCAGTAATTTTCTTTTTTCCTGTTTTTTTTTTCCCCCTGGTACTCGCAAAGGAGAAGTACTCTTGGATCCCCTCCTCTTTTTTTATTTTTTGCCCTTTTTTTCATTCCTCAATAAGATAATAGTATAACAATTAAAGAATTCATGTAAGAAAGAGTGGAGGGACATAGATTTAACTACTCAGGGTGAAAGTATTAAATTCACATCTCCAAGTAGGACAAGACAAATGGTTTGAGAACTTGTATGTAGAAAGCAAATGCAAGAACCAACATTTCAAATTGTATTGGGTATTAGCCACAGTTTCCAGGAAACAAGAACCAAAAAATTTTTGTAGTAGTCACCCCTTTGTAGGGATAACTTCATGTCTTAAGGAGACAGATAAAGTGCTTGAAAATAAATCTTTTTCTTTGCTAATTACTGTCATTTCTCATAGAATGAAACCAAAAGAAAGTCACCAAAGAAAAATCAAATTTAAGTGTGTAGGAGCTGATATCTCTGACAGTCTTATTCTTCCCCTGCTTCTACTGAATTCTCATATTGTTTGTCTTAGTGAGGGAGTTGTAGTTGTATGGGAAAAGGCTTCATCAGTGCTTTGTTATTTTGGAAACTGAAAACTTTGAAGCAAAATACTTCCACTGAAAAGCAAGAATTTCTGTTTGGGAAGGCTGCCCAGTTGCCTGTTGTTCAAGTAATCTGCTTGTCCCATGCTTCAGGACTTATGCATCTCTTGGGAGGGGAGGGGATAAGACTTACAAGTAAACACAAGAAAGCAATGAAACAGGTAATAAATGCATCTTCTTGCATCCCCTTCGGTTGTCTTTCCAAACCCTATAGAGAGGTGGAGTGTTTCACCGCAAAACTCTGTAAACAGACTGCATCAGCCTACACCCTCTCAATTCCAGCTGCTGCTATGCAATGCTTGCTGCACAGCCCACCAAAAATCACAGAGGTCTTGATAAAATACATGCAATTTTTGTCTATCTCCCATTTCAGGTCAGAGTTGATTCTCACCTTTTGAGTATGGTCTGGGGAAGGCAATGGAGACGTGGAAGAAGATTTGTCCTGGTTTACGGTCAGAACATCAACGAGGACAGAGGAAACAAATTTGTTTCTTAGGCAGCAGGAAGCTTGAAAATAACCATGAAAAATGCCATAGTCACTTTAGTAATTTTCATAGTATTGGGCACACCTCTGTATTTTACAGAAGTTATTGCTTTTGCAGTATAAGCAAGTGAGGAGCTAAAGAAGAGTCATAGAAGATTTCCTAGTATAACAGCATTGCTAGAATTTTAACCTAGACTTCCCCAACAACTTGCCCCTTTTAATCCTGGAATACAATTGAGGCTTTGTGATTTATTTTGACAGACCTAGAGCTGACCTTCAGATATACAGTACTTGTCTTACTTGTTCCAGAGAGTATATCATTTTGTGTATCATTTTGATCAACACTCAAAATCCCCTTCAGAGCCAAGAAAATGACATTTACTGAGTCATAGCCCATCAAATATTTATGAACAATATCACATTAAATAAAAATAGAAAAAAAAAACTGTGTGAGAAAATAATGTTTAGATTTATTTCCCTCTGTTTAATTCCCATCTGAAGTGAGTTCTTCTGAATATCTACTTAAATACAAACCATGATTTTTTCCACACATAACAAGCCCATTTGAAAATGCTTATAGGACTTTGCAGTGTGCAGCATATGGGATGTTGAGATGTGCAAGGCAAAACTGATGACTAACACTGTAGGCATTATTTATTAACTTTAATTCATAATATCTCATATCCTTCTGTCAGCTCACTCCTCCTCCTCCTCCTTTATTATTACAGATGAATGAAAACTGCTGCTTCTGCATTCCTTTTAAACCATTAAAATATGTTAATTATTTACAGTAAGGTATCAGAATGAATAACGAGACTCCGTCCCTGAAGTTTTCAGCTTCCTGTTGCAGCAGTTTCTTTGCTTGGGTGTAGTTTAAAGCAAAACACATGAAATTATTCCAAAGAAGAAAACCCCCCACCTTTCTTCAGAATTTTACACAGCAAATCAGAGACCAGTCTTCTGAAACAATGTTACACTTGTGTATTCTAGGGTTAGGTGTCCAAATGTGTTTTCAAAAGCTGTTTTATCACAAGAATAAAAGTACAGGAAATGGGAAAGGATGAGCTTATGTTGCCTGGTGGCTGCTGAGACCACCTGCATGCCCTAGGCCAGGTCAGGATCTCTCATTACCTGGGAACTCATCACCTGGTCCTAGGCCAATACTTTTGCTCTAAAACTCAAAAAAAGGCTAATATAAAAAAAAAATAGTCACAGTGCTTTAATATTTTAAAAAAGAACAAGGCCTTACTGTCTTCATTTTGCAGTGGGGAAGATCCAGCTTCAGCTTTGGTTGTGGTCTATGGGAGTTTAAATCCATTGCCTGCATATCTCCCAGGACAGATGTTGGACTGTGGTCAAGGAGAAATATTTGTTACCTCTGACTCCCCTTGAGTATGTGTCATAGTGAACAAAGGGTTGGTGGTCCAAAATGTCAGAGAAGGAAGAGTGCGAGGCTGGCAGTGACCCTGCAGCTCCCTTGGGTGGTCAGGATGAGCAGTATGGGATTGCAGACCGTCCTGGAAGGGCTTTAGCACTCCCACGTGTGTTGTCTTGTTGTGATAAGGGATGACAAGGAGTCCCTAGACAGGTGCAAAGGAGAGCCCTTTATTGCAAAAACCTGGCCTTTTAAAGCCGTCAGTCAATTATCAGTTTACATTGTTTTAACGCACAACAAACCCAACTCAACCCACCACCACACACCACGATGTGAGCACGCAGCAGTCACGCAGCATGCCTCTCTGCCCCTATTCCAGCTGAGTCACTCTCCCACAGTCCTTTTCTACTTAGCCAAAGTAACGGGCCTGAGCAATGATTTTACGAAGCCTTCCCTCTACAAAGCTTTACTTATTGCTAACATTGTCTATCCTTTCAGTAACATGACAGCACAGTGAAGTGGCCATGGCTTCATCGACAAAGAGCATCAGTACCTCTTGCAGTGAGGGCAGCTGAGATCTATATGTTACCTGAATTAAGTGAAGCTTTTCAAGCCTCCTTGATCCCCCAGGCCAGATTCAGGTATTGCTGTGTAGATACAACCTGTGCACTCATTCCCCATAACAGAAGTATGTTATGTGTGTAAGAACCTCAAGACTAATCCTTTAAGGCTTAGACTTTTTGTAGATCACAGCTACTAGTTAGCAGTATTTAATTTCAGTGGATCAATATATATCCTTTTACAAACAACACAGCAGGGAAAACAAATGGTTCTTCTGTTGTTTCTGATACTTATAGTCATTCTAAAGGACTGCTTTTATCTCTTTAGAGTGAATAAACTAGAGCAAAAGAAATGGAATTTTTAGGAACTGAAAGTGCTGAATCAACTCTTTGATGCAGAATGACTGGTTCTTGTCAGTGTTGGCTGCTGACATGATTTTCTTTGCATGTGCATAGTGCAAGTTATGTAAGCATCAAGCAACAAAGATGGATGAGGATGTATTATATCCCCTTACAATTATATGGCAAGTGGTGAGGGATATGATTCATGTCTGTAAGGCACTAGATGCAACAAAGAAATTAAAAACAGACCTTCTGTATCTCTAACAGAGGAATCAAGGATTGAATCCTGCAGCTTTAAAAATATAATTATGTGCAGGTGTAAAAAAATCAGTTTAATAATAATTTTTTAAAAGTGTTATGGAAATTTCTGATTTGAAGGGATAGAAATTAAAGTTAGGAGAGGTTATTTTGCAGTAAAGCAATTTTGTGTTGTCTGTTGTAATCCCAGGAAGGAACTCCTACCTCAACCACCTACTTTGTGAGTTTCTTCAAGTACATCTCCAGCTGCAAAGCCAAGGACGTAGCCATATGCCTTAGAGTCATAGATTCACAAAACCAGGAGAACTCGGGTCCTGATTTGGAAAGAAATTCCCTCACACTTCCAAGTCAGTGAATTTCAGAAGAGGTTGTCTCCTCCAGTGCCCTGAGCAGTGCTGTTCCCATGGCGTGAAGCGTTCTGGCCGGAGGAGCAGACACATCCCTGCGCTGTGGGCCGACCCAGCCCACATCTATCACTGAGCAGGATGCACAGACATCCCCTGGCCTGAGCTACCTGCCTTCACCTGCAAAGGGACATGGTAGAGCTTGGCTGTGGATAACAGCTTTCCAAAACTTCAGTCTTGTGTTTTACATGAGCCTGAACCAAATGAGAGTTTTGAGGAGTGGAAGTATCAAGGGGAATAATTTCCAAAATGAGATAAATGCCACTTTTCTATCCTACACTTCATGTTAGCAGCAAGAGCTGGGCATAGATGTGGTTAAAAACTCCGAAGGAAGCTGCCATGACAATGTTTTCAGGCCCGTTAAATACAGGAAATATCAAAAATGTTTGGAGGACTCAGGGTGATGAGATTAGCACATTAGTTTTATCTCTTTGTAGAATTTGGAGGATTTGGGAAGGACTTTGTAGAGCTTATTGGGGAAAACCAAATCTCTAAACCTCAGGAAATCCCACTGTAGGTTCTCATGAGCTGAACTGCCAGGGCTGTCTGGCAGGAGAGAGTTATTATACATCTGGGAAGAGCATGTGATAGTTTCCAACTTCCTTCATAAAAACAACCAAAAATCTTTCACTTCACTACATGATTAGGAAACAAAACAGCTTCAACCATTAAATCCTTCCTTTCCATTGCTTTCTTATAGCAAATTTTGAGTAAATTTAACTACTAAAATTTTTGAGAAGTAGTTTGGGGAAGTCATAAGTATTCATTACACAATCCTTCCTTAAACAGAGTGCCCTTGGGAAAATGTATTGTCCAGAAACGAGAGGAAATATGTATAGCATTATATTGCAAATTTAATGTTTAGCTGAGTAAAATCAATTTTAAAACTATACATATTTGTGAATAATGTTTTTATCAGCAGGTACTGATATACTTCAGATTTCTGTGAGTCTAGCAAGTTAGTAGTCTGGTCAATCCATTTGTTTGTTTCCTATTTTATGGACAGTAGTTACCAGCCAACAGAAAATCAAAAAGTGCCTCTTTGATGATTTCATATGGTTTGGGGGTTTTTTTGACCAGGACAGCTTCCTCAAGTTCTGTGCCATAAATTCTGTACCAAAATGATTGAGTTCATCTGGTCTTCTGGTCACTGCACATCTTTGGTTACATTACATCATGTGACTACATGGATCAGAAGAAATAAGGGATGTTAGTTTCTGAGTTTTTTTGATGAGTCTTGTCAGGAGTATGGGTCAAAATCTCGAAAGGTTTAAAAATGTATTCTACAGATTGCTTAGTGTCTCTCATCATATCAGTTATGTCAGGTGGCACTTTACCTATGAAGTCGTCTATGGAGATGTAGAGCCCAAATAGCCATCAAGCCCCTGTTCAGAAAATCATTCAGAAACAAGGTGAACATGGGCCAGCTGGCAAATGAAGTACACATGCACTCAGAGCAAAGAAACTCCATGGCCCCAAATGTTTTTTAGGTCTGTTCATTTGCCTGTCCTGCTCCCTTTATTGTGTAAAGTTTTCTCATATCTGTGAGATCTTAGTGGGATTCTTTGTGTCAGTAAGAGTGCACTATAGCAGGGAAGTATTGCAAAATCTGTTCTCCTCCTGGGGGAAAGTGAAGAGGAGTGTGTTTGAGCCTGTGTGTTGGGAGCAAAGGGCAGGGAGGGAAGGGAAATCACCGCTTGCAAAATATCCAGAATTTAGATTTCCTCTTTTGCAACTTCTCCCTTCCAGTTAATTATATTATTTCTTGTGTGTACAATTTTTTATTATTTTTATTTTCATTGGACCTCTTTTCCATGTAATTTTTTCTTGAAAGTTAAAAAGACCTTGTGCCAAATTTTGAGTGAAGACAATTGAGTATGGAGCCACTGGATGGTTTACACTAACTAAAGATCTCTGTCCCTTTTAGGTTTAGGTTGCCCTCACTGTTCCACTAAAGCAAGTTTATTTCATCTGGGTGGATTCCCATGTTTCCAGCCAGGCACTTAAGCTTCACATGCTGAAGCAGAACTTAGGGCCTGAAGGGTAGGGGGGATATTTCACAAACAGGGACACATTTGCACAGGCCACTCACTTTTTGTTCTGGCAGTGCTCTCAGGTAATGTCACTGGGCAGGCATTCCTCCCCGGAGAGCTGGGAATTGCTATCCTGAAGCTTGTGGTGCTATAGCACGATTCAGATGTCATACCTCAACATTAACAGTTTAGCTGCATGATTTGAGGTTTAAAAATCTAATAGAAGAGATTGCTCAGTTCCCAAAGAAGAAATGGCTTAATAGCTTCAGGGTTAATAATGCGTTTGCCATTGGAAGAGTCTATGAATGAATGTGGCAAAGCAAGAGTGGCATAATTTAGAACAAGGGAAGGGTATAAACGATAATGAAAGAGGGAACTTCTCCAAAAGACATACTAGGCTGTTGGCTATAAGAATTTCAGTCACCTTTTCTAGAAGAGTTGGCACAAGCAGCAGCTTTTGTGCAGGTTTCCCCACACTGCTCCTTGGCCTTTGTGAATCTCTGCTCCTTGCAGAAGAGTTGTGCCAGCTGATGCTTTTCCTCTGGTGAACGTGCCTGACCTGTTCTTGCATTGGCTCTCAAAAGTTGCTTTTTGCAGCTCTGTAACAGTGAGGCAGAGTTGAGGATCCCTATGTTGTTTAAAAGCACTCTTTTCAAATTAATTAATTTGCAAAAAAAAAAAAAGCGTGTTCACTTTGCTTCCTCTATTACCATCAGCATATTCAGCCTCTGGAAATCTATTACCTTGCATGCGGGATAACTTCCTTTTCTTCATCAGCACTTCTACAACGTCCTCACTTCTCTCAACAGGAGAGTGGTGCTATGGGTCTGTTTTAAACAAACAAAACGTACTTACACTCTGAGCTACATCCGCATCTTTTGTGCATATGTTGCATTTGCGTACTTTTATATTTGCCTATTTCTCAGTTGCTTAAAAACTGATGTAAGAAACTAATTTAAGACTAGTGAAAAAAAAGGGGGCAGGCATTTACTCTTTTCTGTGTGTGAAGAAGGATCAATTGCCTGGGAACAGTCCATGAAACCACCTTAGTTGTACAGTGCTGATTTCTTTGTTAGAATATCCACTTATATTCGGCATATACTTTCATAGTAAAAGTAGCTGAAGATGGTACTGAGGAATCCTGTACCTGGCAATTACTGTTTTGGGGTTTTTTTTTACTGCTGCACAGTGGTTTCTGAATAGCTGAATGTTGTATCTTTTAAAAGTGCGTTTTTAAATTACATTTGTGTTCATCTACCAAGACAAATTCGTATCTACAAGAATTGCATCAGTATAGTAGTTTGGGAAAGTGACCACAATCATTCAAATAGGATGATTTTGTATTCATTCACTTATTAAGTCTTTCTAGCACCTGTACTAGTTTTTACTACCAAAATTTATTTACTGAAAAATGTCAGAGAAACATGGAGCTGAGTCTTTCATTGTAAATGAGTAGAAGCTTCTTGAGACAACTCAGGCCTGGTCCTTCAGAGATCACTATTGTTTCAGCAGACACATTTTGAGTTTTAAATAAATCTTAACATGGAAGGTTAAAGCCTCAAATAGAGCCCCCTTTTTTAAGCCTCAGATATGGCAAGAATTTTTGTCATTTGATTTGATCACACAGAGTCAAGGGTCCTTGTTATAATCATCCTGATTTTATATATTAGCCTGTAATCCTTTGCCAGGTTTGTAGGTTTCTGGTGCTGCCATTCTCAGCATGCAAGTGGCCTCTGCTCTGGGAGATGCTCCCCTGCAGTCAGATGCTCTTTGCTCCAGTGGTGGCTCTGACAAACTATTCAAGCTTTCCTCACAGTTCTGTTATTTTAGCTCTTAGGAAGAATGTAACACTGTGAACTGAAACACTTTATTGCACACAGGATGACCTTACCAAATTCTTCTGAATCCTTGCTCTCATGAGACTCTTAAAAAGATGTTTGTACTTCAGATGTTACAAGACACAAAGTCTTGTGTATTTTTTCTGCTTCTTTGCAGATTTTGTGCTAAGAGCTACTACTTTGTATTAGTATCATGATACACTATATAGTGGCTATACTTGTCCAATTTTCTACACTCTATTATAACTGGAAACAACTCTCTAATTTCTGGTGTGCCTCTTTTTTAACAAAAAAACCCCTAACCAAATAGCTTGTTAAACAAACATGTCACAACCTTGAACCTTGGTAATATTTTATCTCCATTTCTATCAGATGTCAACAAATTGAAAGGATCTTTACTACCTTCCTCACATTTGATCTCACCTCCCTTCAAAAAATCTCTAGAGGATAAGTTGCAGTGGATATTTTGTTCTACTTTAGGCTGTAATCTTCATACTTCAGAACCAGTCTTACTCATTTCCTTGAGTTTTCCAGGGAAAAATAAATCAGTGGAACATTAAAAAGAACTCTTTTTTTATGAAAATGTGCAATTTTTTGGGTAGAGAAGAACTATTAGTGAAATTGCCTTAAATTTGGCAACATCAGACAAAAATTAAAGGATATTTTAATTTTGTTTACACAAGCAGTTGTAAGTGATTCCCTTTTGTCTCCAAGTGGACTCCAAAACAGCACACTAGGTTTTTGGGACCAAGGTAGGTTTGTGTTCTGCTTTGGATTTGGCCTCTACCTTTTATACTGATCTTAGCTCAGGATGCCCAACCCACAGATAGAGATTGTAATGACTAATTTACACATAATCATTCAATTATGTGTAATCATTCTGTTTTCACACCACGTGGACATACGTACAAGATGAATGTACCTCCTACTGACGAAGCTCCCTATAATTTTGTAATTCATGCTGCAATTTACAGTACGTTGTTTATACCTAGAGGTCTATGACAGCTAAACATTAGGTTTGCAGAGAAACACTGAAAAAAGTGGAGTGTGTGAATTAGCAGCTATGCACTGACTTCCTGATTAATTAAAGCTTGCTCATACATTTTCCTGCAAATGAATCAAATCCCTTTTTACCTACTGATTAGCTTTGACCTGACTCTTCCACAACAATAAATCCATCATGCACTTTGACATTATAACTAGATACGTAGGATATTAACATCCTTCTGATTGTGTATATAATTTCTAGTTAGAAAAGCAAACCTTAAATTGAAGAATAAAATTGATTTTAAAAAAAATATGATTAGTATTTTTTCCAACACCAGTGTAACATGAGTGACAATATCATCCTTTATTTTGTCATACACCTTTTTAAAAACTTTTTTAGGAATTTAAGCCAATAGCAAAACTGGATAGATTCAGAGGTGTTACTGACTTTGGCACAAATTTCAGTCCCTGGTGAAACTTGATATTGCTTTATTTGCATACACAAGAAAAAAGAGACAGTGTCTGCTGAGTCAGGTCACTCCAGAAATTCCAGTGAGAGACATCATGAAAATAAGATCTAAACCAGCTGTTAGATAACCACACACAGAAACCTAAAGTCACCCTACCCTTCTCCAAGCATAGCCTTAGCATCCAAAGGCAGAGATATCTGTGACAACTTTGCAAGTTATAGTCCAGCAAGCTTCCTGTGGGCCTAAAAATTTGGAAATGAGAGAATAGTAGAAGTAGGATGTGTGCTCGAATAGCAAGACATTTTGAGAACTGGTTTCCCCCTAAGCCTCATAGCATATGTCTAGACAACACATCGCAGACAAGATGTTTCTTTGGCCAAGGAATAAAAAAAATATTTGGGCCCCATGTTCCCCTGCTTCAGCAGTGTAACCTGTAGTCCATTCCCTCACCTCTTCACCTCTCTCTTCATGGTTCCTTCTATTTGTCCAGTATGGGCAGCACTGGCAGAAGCTGCAAACCTTACAGAACATGGGAGGAAGCTCAAGAGACACTAGCAAATCTGCAAGGGCACAGTGGGAGGACAGGACAGAGCAGAGACCAAGACAGTCACCCCCACATCTCTCAGGGTGAAACTGCAGGTGTCTCTTTGGGTGTCTGGGAGGGATATCCTCCTCCGATCTGCTATGTGCCCATCACTGCCCCCGAGCATTTCTTGCAGGTGTCACTGAGCTGTGAGCCTCCCAGACAGAAAGGCAGAATCATAGAATGACAGACTACCTTGAGTTGGAAGAGAGCCATTAGGATCATCGAGTCCCTGCTTCTCTCTGGACTAGATGAAACTAGGAGTTTTACAGAAAGCATTGTCCGGATGCTCCTTGAATTCTGACAGGCTTGATGTCATGACCACTTCCCTGGGGAGGCTGTTCCAGGGACTAACCCTCCAAGTGAAGAACCTTTACCTAATACTCAACCTGAACTTTCCAGTGTATCTTCATTCCACTTGGCTGTGTCCTGCCGCTGGTCACCAGGGACAGGAGATCAGCACCTCCACTGACCCCCATGAAGAAGGCGTACCCTGCTGTGAGGTCCCCCCTCAGCCTTCTCCAAGATGATGAACCCAACTGACCTCGGCCTGTCCTCATTAAACTTGCCCTTGAGACCTTTCTCCATCTGGGTGACCCTCCTCTGGATATACTCCAGTAGTTTGATGTCTGTCCTCTAATGTAGTGCCGAAAACTGCACTTGCTCATGTTGAAATTGTTATGGTTGGTATTTTATAGCTCAGTAGTCTATATAGATCTCTCTATAAGGCATCTTTATCCTCAAGGGAGTCCACAGCTTCTCCTCATTTAGTATCATCAGCAAAGTTCCTTAATGTACATTTGACTTCTGTGTCCAGATCTTTTGCAAAAACATTAAAGAGCACCAGACCTAACACTGAGCCCTGGGGCACCCACTGCTGACTGTCCACCAGCCTGACCTAAGTCCATTTACTGTAACACTTTCAGCCAGACCCATCACCCTATTGTTCTCCCAACATATTATGGACATGTCTAGCCATTTGAAGGACAGTGTGTCCAGAAGGTTACTGTGAGAGATAGGATAGAAAGTTTTGCTAACTCCTAAAACCTCACAACTATGGATTTAACTGGGTCAACTAAATGGCTGACCCTTGTCATTAAAGAAAAATAAGTTGGTTAAGCAGGACTTCTTGCTCGTGACCCTGTGCTGGCTATGGCCACAAGCTGTCTTGCCTCTCAAGTATTTCTCAGTAACTCCTGGAATAACATTCTGCACAGTTTCACCAGGCACTGAAGTGAGACTGACAGGCTTGTAATTACCAGGATCTTCCTTCTTAACCTTCCTGAAAACAGGGACAACATTTGACAGTTTTCAGTCAACTGTGTGCTATCTAGATTTTTAAGGCCATTGCAAAATAACGGAGGGAGGTCCCATAATGAAGTTTTCCAGACCTTGCACCCCAGGATGAACACCATCAGAGCCCAAAGACCAATGTGCTCCAGCTGGAGCAGGTGATGGTATCTGTTTTGCACAGGAGCAATGATAAATGGTCTGAAGATATTGAAAGTCCTACTCATAAGGTTGCAATTGTTCACACAGGTTGTGTCATTGTTTGACAGGGATGGGAACATTAGGCATTTCTCTTCAACATTGCTGTAAAAAGAATTTCCACTCTTGACTAACAGCTGTGGCCATTCTGCTTATGCCACTAGTGCAGACTTGGGGCAATTCGTGTCACAGGAGCAGCTGAAAACCTCACACAGGCAATTATTGAGGCTGTAGATGGGAACAGAGGAGAGTTGGGGGTGAGTAGGATGTGTCTCTGCTGACTACCCATCACCTCTGAAGGAGATCACAGATTGTGCACAGGGTGGGTCTCTAAATGTGCAAGCAATAAATTAAAAGGTAAATCTTAATTAAACTTCTTTAACAACAAATGAAGGGAACTGCTGTTCCCTTACTCGCAGTTCTGGCAATTTAACAAAAACTTGAAAGCCTCTATTTTCATTTGGGAAGGATTAGGGAGAGACACAATTTGTTCATTCTTAGTTCTGTCAAGTTTTTGGGATAACACAGTTTTCTTGCATAAATAATTGACACATAGCAAGCTTAGAATGTGTCTTTATATCTCCCTTAAACTGTTTCTTCTTAATTGATGTAAAAGGTTGCTAATAATACCTTGAATGAACAAATGAACAAATATTATAAGGTTCATACATACTGGTAACTGGAAATATATATGTAACTGTAGCTTCAGGACATATTCTGTTTCGCTACACTTGGATTTCTGTGTATTTTAGTTATACTGGATGTATATAATAAAAATGGCTCTATGGCATGTCTTTCACCTGACTTACACAGAACAGGTTTTTCTCTGTTATTGGGACATCTGGGGTAAAATAGATAATTCTTTTTCCTTTATATACAATAGTTGTTCAGTGCCATCCTTAATAGTCTCTGTGCCAAAAAACATGCAATCTTGATTCTATGAGTTTTTTCTTCAAAGGTAAGTTTGCTGTGAAGTAAAGTACAGTGTGAGCCCTTTCTCACAGCTAGTCCTTTTCTGTTAGCCTGTTTTGATTATGAGACAAATTTAAAGTGCATTATTTGGATTGCTTTTGGGATATTGATAT
Source organism: Gymnorhina tibicen (assembly GCA_013399875.1). NCBI lineage: Eukaryota > Metazoa > Chordata > Aves > Passeriformes > Artamidae > Gymnorhina > Gymnorhina tibicen. The sequence continues at coordinate 187,576 of VXAZ01001320.1, forward strand.
CAGGTCAGATGCACATGTAGCCAAAATAGTAGCCACATAACTCTGAAAATATTCACTATTATTTTTGCATCATCAGCCCCAAGAACAGGCCCCACCTCATTTCAGCGGATTCCAGTTAATATTAATTTTTCTGAAAGTATATCTATAGGAGGAAAACCTATAATGAACAAACAGCCTTGAAACACAGAAAAGATTAAGCAAATAACTGGATTTATCAAAATCACGTTTTGTTTAGTTCCCAATATTGATTTTTTTCTACTTGAATTAACATATTTGATATTGTCTCATAATCCATAATATGGTTTATTTAATGCAAGGGCTCTCTAAGAGATAGAGTGTCAGGAAGAGACCGCAAATGTAATCTCATAGATTGGGGCTAAGAATGACCTTAATCTAATTGGGTCCTAAATCTCTTCTCCCGTAGCTAAAGAAAAGGCACCATAATATTGCTTTATTTGATTGCAAGGTCTTTGGAATCTTCGTCTGTGTTTGTACGCTGTCTAGTGCCATGGAGACTTCTCCCCAGTTAAGGCCTGTGAGTGCTGTTGCAATATAAATAAATGAGAAGAAGGGGAGTGAAACGACAAAAGAAGTTTCTATAGACATTCTGTATGCAAAGATGATGTTCTCTGCTTCCAGCAGAAAACTAATCCAGGTGGAAATATAGACATTTCCTCAGAAAATTTTAGTGCAGAGGAGCAATCATCCTTATGGCTGATCTTGCTTCAGAAGGGAACTAAAACAGAATAAGGCTGAGAAACTTGCTTTTAGCTGAGGAGACTCCAGGAATATATTTATGGTGTGAGCTTGCCCTTTAGTCTAAAACGCAATAAACAACCACATGAGAAATGGCAGAGTCAAGAAGGGTTTAAAGGCTGGAATTTATTAGAACAATGTTTCCTCATACCTAGCACTAAATTTTTGTCCTCTGAATGTTCATTTAATTTCCTTGTTGGACACAATGATAATTGCTCTCAAAAAACCCACCTGTCTCACCCTCTTGTCCTATTTGGCAATCTCCTGCAGATCCAAACCGTATATCCTTTGTCTGGAGTAGTGGACACACGGAAACATCCATCTGCAAGGGGCAAAATGGGACCACAGTGCATTCGTTCAGTTACTTTGAAAAACTGAGTGGCTGAACCAGAGTTGTGTGAACAAGGTTCAAGGTCTCAAAATAGAAAACTTGGAAATACACTTGTCAGCACCATGCTCTTGCTCCTGGGTTTCCTGTGTAGCTCTGGCTTCCACCCAGCCTTAAGAGCCTCCTGGACCAGAGACCTGAGCCAAGCATGGTGAGACAGCACAGCCAAGTAGCAAGGCTTTGACTTCCAAGGTCCCCTTGAAAGAACTCAGGGCACCTCTCCTAATGGGGATCCCATGGGAAAAGAAACAATTGATTTCACTTTGCGCTAAGCAGCCTCAAATAATCCTTGCAGGCATACCACACCACCAACTTTATTGAAACATCCCTTGCATTTCACAATCTCCTACCTCCAGGAGGCCTGAAGGAGCTCTCCAAAATCCACAGTGGGTGTGTGGCAGACTTTGCTTTAAAATTGGATTTGTTTTCACCCACAGACTTGCACTTCAATCCACACAGTAGGATCCCCTCCACTTTATTTCTTGTCATCTGTGGGTTGGACTTAGGACAGCTGCAAAGAAGTGCCGAAGCAGCTTCTCAGGTTGCAAATCACCTTTCGCCCAAACAAATAAATAGTTCAGCCATATTTATCACAGGGCCTTGTACAGAGCAAGAAAGGGACAAATTATTTTCCTCACACAGAGCCCCTCCAAATGCAAAGGCAATGTCACAACATAGTCCTGTGACACCTAGTTTACATTTTCATACCACTGTGTAAACATTCTCCTCCTCCCCATGTCCCTGTTGGGTAGGGAGTCGATGTTTAATTTCCGCTTCACAGCCAGGAAAGCTGGCACAGCCAGTGTGAGACAGCGAGGCACAGCTCTCAGTGGTTTTGGGAGAGAAAAAATTGCAGTTGTAGAAATGTTTCTTGGCAGGGAGCTCTGCAGAACATTTAGTCCAACCTACTGCTCTAAGTAGGATTGTTTCCAGCCCAGGATCTGCTCACTCATGGCTCTGTAAAGACTAAGTAACCACTGAGATCAGGATAAATTCTTCAAAATGTTTTAAGACATCAACAATCTATCATTTTGGACTGCTGGGGATTTTTTCTCCTAAATCACAGATACTTGTTTTAAAAATGCAGTGGCAACAATCAATCTTTATTTTGCTACCACACATCAAGAGAATTTTCAAATGTTATTATATGGTAGGTTAAATCCTATTTATTTTCTAGATGAACAAACATAGAAGCATGCAGAAGCACCTTTAGCAACCTCCCATAACCTGAGCACATAATTTCTTCTTACCCTAAACTTCATGCCAGGTTTAGAGATGTGAACAGTGAGAATCACTGTAAACACAAGTCTTCTCAGCCTAATGGAATATGACAGCTAATAATTTTCACTATTCACTTTTTTCTTCCAATATTACTTTGGTCAGTTATAAGCAATGTGTGTACTTTCAGACCAAAAGACTCACAGCAGATTCCACACTGACCGTGCAATATTTATTTTCTTGAGGAATTCCCTGAGCTTTTCATGAAAACAGGTCAATGAGTTGCTGTAAAGAAATCATGCCCTGGACCTGAAGTGACCAGTGCTGGGCATGGTTATCAGGAAAAGGATTATACATTATCTAAGACACAGAATTACTGTCCATAAATATATTTTTTGCTGTCAGTGAGATATCTGAATTGTTTTTCAGTCCTCTGCAGTCCTGCTGAACACGCCCCTTCACCCTTTCCCATTCCAAGAAGCTTGAAGCCAACAAACTTTTTTACAAGTTGCCTATTGCTCCTTTGAGAAATCAAGAATAATGATAGCAGTGGAGGAGCAGACAGGGTCATATCAGAGGTGGCAGGGTCAAGAAGACTGCTCCCTCTCACTGGACCTTCTGAAACCCTAACAGAGAAGATATTTCCATTAACCACAAGGAAGAGAAAGTAGAATTGACTTTTTGGCAGCCATGTAGCTGTGACCACAGGAGTGAAGGGGGCCAGGAAGCTGTTTGGATGGATGGATGCATGAATGCATGCATGCAGCCCAGACACACAAATCTTCAGATATAGAAAATGTGTCAAGAGGATTTTTGCTGTTCTAGATGTTAATTTGCAGTGCACATTGCCTCAGTTCCTTCTGTCTAGCTGTGTCTAACTACCTCACACTTCCTCTCCTACACGGACTTTATTATCACCTGTGAGACAAAATCTCTCCATTCACCTGAAATGGCTTTTATCTCACTGCTATCCCAGGTACCTTTGCAAAGCCAAACTTATTCAAGTGACAACATGGGCAGATTTAGCTCCATTTAGAATCCAAGGCATTCTTCATAATGGTTATTTTTCTGATAGACAACCTCTTGCTCCACATGTGGCCTTTAGTTATTGACAAATCCTTATTCAAACCTGCTTTACACTGATTTTACACTGTTTACACTATGCAAGTCAAATGAAGATTCCTGTGCCTCCATTTGGGTCTAACTCCACTGTCACTGAATTCAATATAGGAGGTCCTGCTTCATACTGCAATTACAATATGTCTCAGTCATGATTGTAAAATAATACTTTTTTGCTTGCTTGGCTAATTTACCTATGATCATTTTCAACTTCTAGAAAACAAAAGAGACAAAACAAAATAATTTATGGAAGTACATAAGGGTGAAAACTGTGACAAATTATAATTTCTGCGTCTGCAATCTGCTTACCTGCAGGTCTCTGTAAAGTCCACCTGATCAAGGGATGTTTCTGCATTTAGAAAGAGATGGAACTTCCTTTCATAAACAGGCATGAGAAAGTGTACAGGAAATAGCACCCAATTAAACTTTATGGCACTTACATAATGCTGAAGTATGCTACAGTAAGCTGACTAATAAATTACCAAGCCAAATAATACAAAGCACCATACAAATAAATGACGTCTCTTGCTGGATTCAGAAATGGTAGAATATTAACCATCTACAACCCCAATATAAAACTGAGCCAAAAAAACCCCTCAAGTATCAAGAATGGGAATAAGGAAGTTCACTGTTTTCTGTCTGACATGACGTTGCCCAGTTTTTGAGAGATGCTACGAAACAAAAGGTTGCATGAGTTTGACTACTCTCTGCTCTTTTGAAAATTGAAGTTTCTCCCACTGAAAACAGATATTTAAAAAAGAGCTCACATTAAAAGAAGAGGAACAGACATTGCAAGGGGAAAACTCTGCCACACTACAAGTAACATGATTTTCCAGAGCTGAACGCACAAGGACTGTGCATCTTTTGGGCAGGAACACACAGGACTTTTACAAAGCTGAAAGTTTCACTGTGTAATTAACATAGCTGCAGTGATCCACGAAACTATTCACTCAACAGGTCCAGTTTCTTCCAGGTAGATATCTTTAACCTTGCTGCCAATTCTTACTGGCCTCCTTTCTCCAACCCTTCTACTTTTTCACGACATGAGAGGATGGAGGAAAAGGGACGGGAAAGAAGAGATACAGCAAATAAGAAGGAAGGAAAAGTTTTAAACTGAATACCAAAACAAAATATGGTATTTTCATTAAAAAGTTTCCTGAAAAAAGTTAAACCACTCTGTCTTTCTACCCTACTTCCAAAATTAATTTCCTTTCAAAACCTTTAGAAAGTACTTTGACACATTCATTGTAGCTTTTTGTGCATGTGTTTGGAACAACTTTAGCTTCCATCTCTACCCACACTGAAGAGTGGAATAACAAAAATAAAATTAAAAATTAAATCCTATGGGTATGGACCATGAGATATCCTGACCCCTGGAGATGATGGGCCTTTGTCACTTAAATATTGTATTGAATTATAGTACCTCTTCAATAGGAAATATGGAGCTGAAGAAAAAGGCAAGAACAGACTTTCAGCATTTATACAGTGTCGAAATTTAGTTCTCACTTTCTTCTTTTTTCCAGACAAGAAGAAAATCAAAGCACACAGTTGCTGTAACCTTCATTTATGACAAAGACTGTTGCATTTTTCTCCTCTCATCCATTTCTACAGCAATGTTCTACAGAGAAGTTCTTACCATGCTGAGGGAGAAGTTCTTGATGTAACATAAACAAGTAAATTATCTTAGAAGTAAATTTCACTGTCACTGAAAATAAGGCACTGTATATCCCTGGAATCTGTGGAATGCAAATTGATTGTTGGGGTCTGGACTTCATAAAAAAATTGAATAGCATTCAAATCCATTTTCAGTCTGAGGGATTTTTCCTTGGTTTTTAGCTGAAATTTTTGATTCACTAATTACTGATTTTGCCTCTTAACTTTAATAATAATTCAACTAAGAAATCATAAAAACTGTTGTGTGTATACCCTTCACTATTGTGAAACATTCTGATATGGCTCATCTACAGGACATATTAAGATATTTATAATAAAAATTTAAAGAGGTCCAGAAAGTGACCCCAACACTGACCTATGTTCCTTGTGCTATTTAATCACATTCAAGTCTTCTGAGGTGGCCTTGTCCCAGGCCACTCTGTCTCCAAGGAGATCCTAGGTGAAAACGAAGGAGATAGACAAGATGGATACCACTACAGAAATGCACTTTGGACATGGTGCCATTGTACAGAGAGTAAAGGCCAGAAAATTATTCTTGGTAGTGGCTTCAGTAGAAGATAAGGGTACCTGAGAGGAGAAAGGGCTCTACAGGTAAGACTTCTGCAGACCTTTCTGCAGTTTGCTGTGTGATCACCCATCTCTTCTTTCAGGGCTGTGTAATTTCTTTTATACCTAAAACAAGTGCCATTTCTTCTGCTTCTCTTCTTAATCAGCCTCAAAGTTTGGAAGGCTGGCTCTGCTCTGAGATGATGAGTACTGTGACAGGTCAAATTCAGGGTACACTCCTGGCCAGGAGTGCATATGTCACTCTTTTAATCCTTAATGTTCTTCCTAATTAAACACCACGAAAAAGGCATATGGACTGTTTTAGACTAATGCATTCCATTCAAGAACTTCATTCCTAGAGTTGTCTTTGAACTGTGGTATTCAAATGGCTCCCCAAAACTATCCAAAGTCCTTCAGTCTTACATTAGATGAGCATTAAAGTTTTAATTAGGTTGGCTGATTTGTTGTGCTTCTTGTTTTTTTCCAATTTGCACCTAAGGCACTAAGATAATTATTTGGAGAACAGAAAGACTTGTAGAAGACACTGCTCTAGGGCATCTGGAGATGTGAAGCATTGTCTTGAATGATTGATTACCAGCAAAAAAACCCCAAAGTCATGGAGTATGTCCTGACAGAGAAAAACAGCTTTCAATTCAATTTTAGTGGATAATGTTACAAGGTAAAATAAAACAAATAATTTCCATGTGTGACAGCAGGATTTTTATGCTGTTAAAACACCTGCACAAATAAACATGTAACATTCTGATGATGTCTTCACTCCTTCCGTCAATACAAAGGATGCTGTCTGTTTGTCAGAACCACAAAAGTGCTGGGTGGAATTTTTAATATATTTTGCACTGGCTCATGTCTTTGCTCCTGGATGTCAAGGAGTATGTCACGGCTTTTGCTGACTGCAGTGGTACAGCTAGGCAGAACTTTCTGTACTTTAGAAAATCTCACCTGTTTCCCTCTCTCAGTATCTCTGAGGGACTGACAAGTTTTGGTATGCAAGTCAAAAAATATGTTTTCTGAAGCATAAAATTATTTTCAACAGGAAGCAAGAGATAGATGTAACCTGAAAATGTTTACATACAATCTGAGGAAAAAATTTGGTCTCCTTACTTGTGGTTTTAGAAGAAAAAAGTATTAAATTTACATTGTCATTTCATGCAGCACTATATTATCCACTAGTACACATAGTGCTTTTCCATAGTAGTCCATCTGTTTTTTTGATTGATGCGAATGTGAAACTGATTGAAAAAAGTCCAAGTTTCAGTTAAAAAGTCAGACAAAAATTCCAAATCTTTCTTGGTTTCAGATTAACCTGTGTAAAACCAGTAAGTTTCATGTGCTAATTGCCAAAATGCTGTGAATTAGTTTATAAATCTTAAAAACACTGTTCTCTTTGAAGCTTTCCAAGAAGTGCTTATTCATTGTAAACAAATAAGACCTGCAAATCTGAGACAGTCTCAACTGAATTTCAGTTTTTTATCAAACTGGAGAGAAGGAAAGACTTGCTTCTAACGTGAATGATATGAAAACTTAATAATTTATTTTGCTGTGTGGTACCTTGAATTCTTTGAAAGCACAGCATTTCAGTTCATATTCATTGCATATGCCATGTAAATTGGGAAGTTTATTGAATAAGCAAAATTTCACAAAGTTAAAAGATTAGCTTTACTAATCTTTACTGTCTTTATGATTTGGTACGTGAATTTTACACAGTGCCAATGGGAGGCAGCAGGCAATGAAAACCAGAAAATCTTAATATTAAAAAAAAAGACAGAGAGACATTAACAGTCTTGGATCTCCACCTAAGCCAACCATCTACATATGCAGAATGAGTCACCAGAACTGTCCAGACTCCTGATAGTCTCTTGGGCATGGTAGTCAGCTGTGTTCGGTATTTGATTGACTCAAACACATCAGATCACTGCTTTACATGCTTTCCTATTTTGTCAAGTGTTGCTTTTCCTATATCCTTTTTTCCCCGATGGTCAGTTTGGGAATTACTATTGTGTGGTGTTCACACACTGAGATAACACTTAGTCATCTCTGTGGTGGCATTCTTATAACTATGTGAATCTCGTTTCTGGGAATATAGTCATCTCCCTCAGCTCTTCAGATAACTGTGGAAAGCACACTAACTTGTTAAAGTTGGACTTTATTTGATTATTTTTTAGTTTATTTTTTTGACTTAATCTCTATTTTCGCAAGGTAATATGTTTGCTCCTACTTGTGCAATACAGACAAGTTCAGATGTCAGTGAAATTGTGCCCTGGATTTGGAAGTATTTATGTGTAAATCAGTTAAGTGTGGAAAACTAGGAATTTACTTATTTCTATTATTTACGATGCAATATGCACTTAAAAAAAAACCAACAACAACAATAACAAAAAACACTAATTTAGCTAATCACATATCTGAGGATGGAGGACTGGAGGATACCTGGTTATCTCCACAACTGCCTGAACAGTCACACACCAGACAGAGCCACATGCCAGGAACCACGTCCACCCCTGCTAATGACATTTAAGACCCAAAAGCTATAAGACATACACAAAGAGTTGGAGAGATTGAGAACTTTGTTTCTTTCTTTCTTCTGTTCAGTTACAGAAAGGAATTCATTACATTGAAATGCTCTCTGCCTTGAAGAATGAGATAGCAACACATCACTATCCCAGCAATTCAATGAAGAGTCCCAGTGGTGAGCTCTGTCATGCATACATAGATTTAGGCTTCTGCTGGGATCAGTGCTGTCTTGGACATCCAGACAGATTCAGAGGCCCAAGGGCAATATGTGTAAGAATAATCCTCATAAGGGAAAGAGTTATTTGGATGGAGAAAAATAAAATTGTGGTTTATCAGCAGAATGTAACAAGTCAGCCAAAAAATAAACCGAAACAAAATTGTTTTCTGTGTTCAAGGGAACTAACTAATTAAAGCATAACAGCTGGCTGATCTGAGACTACACAATGGAGTTTAACAACCTCTTAACATCCCAGAAGGGGAGCGTGTGGTCTGCTTTACTGAGGTGTTGAAGGTACTTCAGAGTAGGAAACTGATGCTCAGTATATTTGAAAACAAGATCAGTGATCTTAGCCAGGATTAAGAGTCCTGTAGCTTGTTCTGATAGTGACATTTATTTGCACGATTTCCTCTTATTCCCTTCCGGACTTGGCATTTCCAGCTTAAAATGCATAATAGAAGTAGATGTTTTGGCATCTCTTCAAACAAACCAGACATTTACAGATGTGTGTGAAGCATTCTGTGACATATGAAGCCAACATCTGTAAACATAACTGCATTGAGCATGATGGGAATTCAATCTGCTTACTCAGTCAGACATGATCCAGAGAAAAGCTGGGACTCGCCCAGAATCGTGGTGAAGAGTCAGTGTCAGAGTTCCCAGCACCTGAGTCATGTACTTAGCTGAGTCATCCACACCTCTGTCAGTGCACGGCCTCATCCACGATGCATCATGCCCTCTTCCTTTCACTCACTCTTGGTTTGCTTCTAATTTAAAATTAGTGATTCTAACATTTATCCTGGTCTCAGATTTATGCGTGCACATCTCTCAGCCAAGCTGGTTGTCTCCCTCTTTCTCCTCCTTTCCCACCATCCAGTCCCATCCAAGGTTTGTGTTAGTGACTCAGACCTTTGCCCCAGTTTCTGTAAGTGCAGACTTGGAGCACATCTCCTTTATTATCCATTACCAACGTTTTTGTCACTCTGCCTAGGAGGATGAGGACAGCAGAGCAACTCTAGACCCCTGTCCATGGAGGTAGACTACCATGCTTTTCAGTGATCAAAACAAATAAAAACTTTCCTGAGTCAAAAGCATTATATTGCTTTGTGTGATCAGGACAATAAGAAGTGTGTTTTCAGACAATGGTTGTCTTCATGAGTAAATTAACGCAAGGTACAGATAGCTTGATCATCGTTGTTTCACCTGGCCCCTCTCCACTCAAAATTCTGTTACTGTCAACTTTCACAGGGTTTACCTGTAAATAGAAAAATGTGTCTCTGCAGCTGGAGTCAGTCTTGTGATGCCACGGGTGAGAAAGAAAAGAGTGATGGTAGAAAAATTCTACGCTTCAAAAATAATCTTGTGACCTGCAAGCCATCTCCTGATGCAGGAGATGTTTTGCCATAGCTGTGCTATGGTTGACAGAATGTCAATGCCAACTCAGCTGCATTAGTTAGGGACCAGATCATATTCAGTGATCCATAGGCAGCCATGTACTCTGTATTTTAGAACCAAATACAGCAAGGAAGGTAGCAGTTATTCCAAGGAGTTAATTGACACCTGACACCTCTCTCTCTCTCTCTTTTTTTTTTTTTTTTNTTTTTTGAGTGTCATAGCTCTGTTTTGGGACAGCACTTGTTCAAAGTTGCCACGACTAACTCTTTTCTAACTCCTTTTTTTTTTGTAACACACCACCATTGCCTGTTTGGAATAATTATAATAAACATGTTTCAAAAACAGTCTTCTGCTTTGTTTGTTCCAAATAATTACAAGGGATAATTTAGCAGAGGCCTAAAGTTCTTAATACTCTCAGATTTAAAATTTATGCAACGAGGACTGCATTCACCTGCAGTATTTGTTACTCATCGCTTATACCCATGGTCACAATGTTAAAAAACCTGTCCTACTGTAATGTAACTACAATTCCTGATCCTTCATGAGAAAAATCTCAAGTTTTTACCTGTTTTTGACTGACTAACACTTAAACCAAAGGTGTTTGTATCTCTGTGTGAACATGCCCTAAACAAATGGACATGACTCTTAATGGGCAAAGAGCAAACACAGCTTTACAGAAGGAGAAAGAAAAACAAGCAACCTCTCAAGTTGCTCAGAAAATCTTTGGGAAAAATACAATAAAGGATATTTAATATATTGAAGTTCATGCAAATTAGTCTTTGACATGACTACCTGCTGAAACAGGATTATCCTTACTTATGAAACAAGCACAAGAATCATCAAAGTTTCCTCATGTCTGTCTGTGGTACCATTAACCTGTGGCAATTTTGATTTATAATTAAAAGTCCTAATATTCTCACATGAACAGTAATTTACTGGATGGAGCAATTTAGATTCTTGGAGGTCATAAAAACTTTGTCCAGTTAAGCAAAAGAAACAAATAGGTGGGGTAACTTTCAAGTATCCTGACGAGCAGGTCTGTGAGGCACCCAGCTGCTGCAGGGCACAGGCTAAACTGGAGGACTTGGAAATATTATCCCTGCACACTGAGCCACACTCTGTCAGGACTGGCACCAGGAACCACTGAGCACAGGGTTCCATCCAGTGCCAGCCCTGCTCTCAGCCTGAGACATTTGGCAGAGGCTGCACATTCAGCCACTCGGAGGCTGTGGCCCCAAATCCTCATGTGAAGGTTTGTGCTGATATTTTTCTTTCAAATGACTTCATGGGATGTGTTATTATGTTGGCAGACAGTCAGAAACAGCCTTTGCTTCATGTGATAGCAGGATCCTCACAACTCCTGGGGAACTGGGAAGCCTGATCCCATTGCCTTCCCAGCCTGGGGAGATTTAAGACCTTCTCTCTCCCCTCTACCTGATTGGGGTAGCTACTCCCACCATCTCTGCTGAATTCAGTAGCCATCGGATGTTACAGAAGCCAGCTTGGGATGCACCAAAACTCATTTTCTCACCTCCTGCTGCATGTTGAAACTCCAGCCTAAAAGCTCATGGATTTTGCCCCTCACTCTTCACAAGGGCACATGTTGGACAACTGTCTTCACGCTGTTTTTTAAATCCCCCTTAGGCTTAGGTACCTGCCTGTCCAGTGTGGGAGAGCCACGCAGAGGCTCAAGAACAGCACTGGAGGTACTTTGGGAAGGGCCAGGTTGTAAAAGGAAGCACTGTGTGAACTCAGGTCCTGGTACTGTTGAGTGTCCACTGAACAGAGGGGGACTGGGTGGTATTTCGTGAGATGATTCAGGTCCACCAAAGTCCTGTCTTGGATTTGTAAATGCTTAATTTGAGCCAGTACTGAATTCCCAGATTTTCTGTCAATAAAAAACATGGTTAAACCATAGCTTCAGTGCATCTAAAGATTATATATATGCCCAAATGGTTTGGCAGTATAAATAACTTTGATAAATCCAGGCCCTCCTAAACTGACCTTGCTAGCCTATACCGTCAAATAGTTTCATAAAGATATGTAAAGGCAATCACACTGAATTAAAACATCCCATTCATCTATAACACAGAACTTTCACATCTGCTATCACACTGACCTCTTCCCTAATATTACAAAACAATGAAAGGAATTGCTCTCATACCTTCCTCAGCAGCAAGGTAACAGTATTTGCCAGCTCTGTGTGCAGCTTTGTCAGACTGCAGCTTTTTTTTCCAACAAGCCTGCTGCTATCTCTTCTACCTGCCACGGGGAAAAATGCAATCACATAGCAAAATGGTAAAATATTTTCTAATTCTTTTCATCTTCAGAAGGAACATCAAATTAGAGGAAGGATGAAAGTTGTGAAGTTGCAGAAAGTCAACAGTTAGATAGTTGTTATTTCATTCACTTATTAACTTGAGCAAACCTTGTAACATTTACACTTGAAATGCATTTATATTTTATCATGAATTTCACTGTAGAGTATGGCATATTGCAGATGAGAGGTTCAGATAGATTAAGACCATGAAAATATATAAAATATAGGATGTACAACCCTTAATGTAAGGCTTAATTTGTAAGGGAGAGAACAAAATTATCAATGACTACAAATTACCTGCATGAAGAAATAAAAATCATTAGAAAAAATTTGGTTTTTTCATGTCAAAAGACAAGAACAATGCCTAAAGATGTGTCTCGGACAGGGCTGGGCATGGTTTCAGTGCTGATTAGGGAACGACTTGCACAGCTTCTCCTCCACTTTGCGATGACAGATTATACCGTGCGGTTGTTCTAAGGGGGATTTAGTCCTATTAGCCTTCTTCACTCTGCCTCATAAATCATTTACTGCTAGCAACAGATTTACTTAGCACATATCTCAGTGATTTAGTAAAGGTAATGAGCGATGAAATGGTTTGATTTGCAGCCAATCTACACTACTGGTATCTTTAAAGTGTTTCCAGCCTGGCCACTGTTGGAAGAGCACTTTGTACAGCAGTTATCAGAACAAAGCTGAACTTCCTCAGCCTGCTCAGGTCCTATTGCTCATGAGTTTCCTTCAGAAAAGTCTTCAATCTTTGCTTTGAAGCTTGCAAATCTACATATAAGTGGATCTGAATAAGTAAGTATATTGGCCCTGGCGAACTTCTTCACCCATTTTTGCTTTTTGAACATTAAATCAAGTGGCAAATAGCTTTATGGTTCATATTTTCAGATGTCACTCACACATTTATTTACATCATAAGGAAAATACATCAATTCTGGTCAGATAATATCTAGCAGTCTTATGAACCTCATACCTTCCTCCGGTAAAGCAGCCTGTGCAGTTGTGTCCTGGGAGTGTTCTCACACAGAAGTCTTGATTCCTTCCTGAGACAGAGAAATTAGATAATTAGAGAGGAATCTTTACCTGAAGCCTTTAAGTGACAGACCAAACTCTAGACAATAAGTTAACACAATGCTAGTTCTCACTGAGAGCAAAAGGAAGATGGTGGTGAGAAAGAACAACCAGCATGACCTTACCAAGGACAAATAGTGCCTGGCTAACCTGATAGCCTTCACACAGGGGACTCTGTGAGCAAGGGGAGAGCAGCAGGCATCAGTTAGCTGAAGTTTTTCAGTAATATCCTTGTAGCCAAAATGGGGACATATGGACCAGACGAGGTGACTACCCAGGTGGGTAGAAAATTGTCTGAACAGTGAGACTCAAAGTGTAGTGATCAGCGATTTGATGTCCGGGTGGTGACTCACCACTTGTGACTGGTCTTGCTTAGGAGCTAATGGGAGCACAATATTTCTGAGATTTTAAGAACAACTTGGGCCTAAGGACAGAAGACAACCTAGGCAAGGGTGGAAAGGACATCAAAAAGCACATCATGGTCAACACAATGGAGGGCAGGACTGTCTTTCAGAGGGGCCTTGACAGGCTGGAAAAATGGACAAACCAAAAGCTCATGATGTTCATCAAAAACAAATGCCAAGTCCTATCCTTGGAGTGGACTAGCCCCATGCAGCTCTGCACTCTGGAGGTTACCTGGCTGAAAAGGAGCTTTGAAGAAGAGAATCTGGGCAACCCTGATGGACAAGAGGTTTAGGATGGGACAGCAGTGTGCCAGTGGAGGATGGAAGATCTGCATACAGAGTTGTGTGAACAAGGACCAGCAGGCAGATCAAGGGAAGTAATTATTTGCTTTCCTGTAACACTCTTCAGGCCACACCTGTCCAGCTTTGATTTTCCCAGTAGATACTGATAGATCAGGACAAAACTGAGAAAATTCAGCAAAGGGCTACTAAGATGTTCAGAGCCTGGAACCCTTTGAGGGAGGGGAGGTGGGACAGTCTGGTCTAACTTCAATGAATTTGGAAAGGATATTGTACCAGACAACCTCCAGAGGTCCCTTCCAACCTAAATTGTTTTATGACGGAGACTGCAAGTCAAAAGAATCTCAGGGTTTTGTCTCATTACAAGTGATGTAAAAATGAAATGTAGCAAAAACAAAAAAACCTCACACCAACCAACAAACCAAAAAAAAATCAGGTTTTCTAAAGAGAAATTCCTCATGAAACACAGAACCGTTTGCATTCTTGTATGACTTTTGAGAAAAGTTGATGTCTAGCACTTTCATTCAGAACAGTCAGTGTACTGAATTTTATCCTCAGAGAGCAGTCACTCTGACTGAGCATGTGATGAAAACTCCTGTGATGAAAGATGCTCCTCAGCAGATTTTCTGGGGAGTGTAGCAGTCCATGCACATTCACAGCCCGGATGCCCTCCCATTGTTGGTACCATTGCTATTGCATTGTTGGTACCATTACTATTTTTTTCCAAAAGTCAATCAGTATTTAGTCTATTCTGCTGTTTTTCAGTGCAACGTTTAGAAAAATTCTTATATGCCTTCATTCACAATGCAATGAATTGTCCATGTTGTCACGTGGGGTACATAAGTGGTAACATAAATAAAGCAGACAGTGAAACCAGACATACTGAATATAATTGACCAATCAGTCTTATTGTAACAGCATTGCAACTGCTATAAGTTTTGTTCATTGTTTCTCCTACCTCATCACTTTTACTAAACATTCTAGTAATAGATAAAACATGAATCTGAAATGTCATGGGGTTGTCTGGGGCTCTTCAGCTCTATCTATTCATCTGCCTGAGAAATGTCCTACCCAAGGGCTATCAATTTCTTCTGGCACACAAGTGAAGGACACTCTCTGGTGATGTTGTACAAACCTGAAAAAAAATTATATTCCTGTGGTAACTGTAAAAAAATATGTGTGTATGTGTGTGAGAGCAAGAGGGACTGTCTTGCTAAACAAAGCACTCAGTTAAGAGCAAAATTCCTGAATTTCAGACACAGTGATGTCTTAGAGTGACAGTCTCAGAAATCTTTGTCAGGTACCCAGTTCTGTTGCTGGCCCAATGTCTCCTGGATAAATCCATTCAAGGCCTCAAAGAGGAGAAATGTTTCACTTTGGGATGCCTATTAAGCTTGAACATTAATTAAGTTCCAAGTACTTAGTGCTGTGGACACAACTTCAGTGTTAGAAATTAACAGAGCTGCAATTCTAAGCAACTAAAAATATTAAGGTCAAAACTAAGGCAATTGCAGAATTTTAAAAAAACCTAATTTAGACGACAATTAAATATAGAGTTTCCAGACCATGATGCCATATGTTGGCATCTAATTCAGTTTTAGTCTTACTTTGGGAATTTATGTCTTTTTTGGCATTGTGTAATTTAATGTCCAAGTTAATTTTGTCATGGAAAGTGAATGGAAAAACTGCTTTAAAAGTGCTGTTTAAATTTCTTGGAAAAATGATTTAACATTCACATAAGATGTACTTTAAATAATTTCTTTTGGGATTTAAAGAAGGATATACATACAGAGGGTCAGGGGGGAAGCTTAGCAGCATGCACAGGCAGAAAACCAGGAGCCTTGCTCAATCAAATGCCTTCAAGAGAGCAACATGTTGGCTTTGCTTCCAGATGTGAAGCTGAATCCATAACCTTATTAGGACCTAACCACATTTCAAGTTCCATTCCCGATGATCACGGATTAAGCTGATTACCTAAAAGATTGCAGCAACTATGGGCTTAAACAGACATTTATGTGTCTATTAACATCATTATAATTAGCTCTTTGTTCACAGATTACAAAATAATTCTAAACTAAGCTATGAAAATCATTTACATAGCTACTGTCCTTGCCTAGTGCTGTGTAACATTCCTGAACTGTGAGTGCATGTAAGAAAGAGCTTATATAATTTATTTTTTCATTCTTTTGGTACATACATATTTCCTATATGGTTTATCCTCATGTATAGAAACATAGGTGTAGTTTCTATACTCTAGATATTGTCATGTTGATAATGTGTTACACCCCTTTTACAATTTATGTAGATCATAGCTTACAACATCACGTAGACATGTACTGCAATAAGCAAGGCTTAAACCACCATAAATTTTGAATGGGTACTTGCAAAAAAATTATCTTGATTTTAAAAGTCTGCATAATATTTCAGCAGCTCCTGACCACAATTAGCTGCCTTGTTCTGGCATATGTGTCCCATATACCTAAAAGATATTACTCTTTTAAATCATGCCTTAATGGCCACAAACCCATGACAAAATCTTGCCCTCCATGTATGCAGGCAGAAGGTTGCTGTTAGTGTCGCTGATAGTGTTGCTGACAAAAGCTCTCAGCAAGCCCTGCACTCTTGAGGGGAGATGTTGTGGGGGCCACAAGACAGCTCATACGCAGAGTAATCCAGCCATGTTTGCCTCAGCAGATCTGGTGGGATCATCTTCTGTCACTGCCAAGAGTTCTGATTCCTCAGCAGCTTCTATGCCAGACCTACCATTTGTCTTGTGATGTAACCCTAGCTTGAGCAGCACAGTCAAGCTGCCCACCAGCTCCTCGTGACTCAGAAGCCATGACCCCTCTGAGACAGGGTGCATGACTGGCATGGTAGCACAGACACCACCCAGGGAGCTGCTGACCTGTGCCACCTCCTGCCTCCAAGTTGTGTCATCCTCAACCACCACTCGTCCTTCAGAACAGTCGTCCCTCCCCAAAGCAGTTATAAGACAAACACACAAGGGAATGATTTTCATTATAGAGTCACATCTTTGATTTGAAATTTTCTCTTTCCCACCCTGAATTAGAGCCACCAGAAATGAAGTCAAAGCAAGTATCACCTGGAAAAGAAGGATAAACTGAACTCTTACTGAGCTGATACTACTGCATGGGTTGGGGCTTTTTTACCTAGATTAAAATTTCTGAGTATATTAACAATGACTTCATCATGTGATGTTTGGAAAAACATTGTTTAAAGACCAGAGAGTGGAAGCTGAATTAGCGTGTTTAAATTCAGAATGTTTAATTTTAATCCAAGCATTCTATATGTTAATACTACATTCTTTGTATTCCTGAGGATTCTTTCCCTCCTTTTCCAGGAAAGTCCACCAATCCTCTTTTTTATATGCTTGAGCATGAGGCAGTGAGAGGAACAACTGCATCTCTTTCCAGGATGAACCACAGTCTTTGTGGTACTCACCTAGCTTTTCTTCAAGATCAGGGAGGCTTCTCTCCTTCACAGATATTTTTCAGGGAGCATCTTGGCACTGTCTTAGTTTGAAGCCTGGCCTGGGTTAGGACAGCCATTATACTCCTAATTTATTTGCATTTATGACAGAGTTCATATTGCTTGTCTCCAACAGCTGTAAACAGCAAGAGACTTCCTTCAGAACTGAGATTCTGGATTCCATGGTAATACCCTAAATGTCTTACCTGGGCCTCAGCATTTTCATCGTATGGGAGCTGGTTCTTGGTAATATGCAATCCCTGAGGGTGGCGTATATGCTTTTTTTGAAATGCACTATAAAATACCAGTGAGAACTGTCTTATCATATTTTTATGAATACAAATAGTCTGCAAAATGACATACAACACTGTGAGCAATGTCACCAGTAACTGGTGTCAGCCACAACTAAATGCAGAAATTAGTCTAAATGCAGTCTAGTGATGGAATTCCCTAGAGCCTGATGTTCACTAGATACCAGCATCTTTCCGAAAGCATAACTTAGTCAAATAACAGTATATTATCCTTCATACAGTCCTTCACAGTGGCTTACTCTTACCAGAAAGTGACTTGCAGTTCACATGGGCAGCAGCAGTTCCCAAATACATTTCTACTGGCCAGATGTCTCTCAGATAGATTTCTTTGTCTTTCACCGGTTAGCTCACAATGGCCAGTGGCTCATCTCAGCTCTTTACAGACTGAAATTATGTCTTCTTTTTCCTTTGGATGGACAAAATCAAATTTGTTTGATTTTGAGATGAAACTTTTTGAGGTTTATACAACACCTACAAAATATGTATTGAAATAAAACCGCTAAGTACTCACAGTTCCGTGGCTGAGCCCTAGGAAGGACTGTGGTATTCACTAAATGTATTAAAATACATTGCATATGTGATGCAGATCCATTTCAAAGTAGCATTGAATTAAAAAATATGTAGTCTAATCATTACTACTAATTACATAAATGCACATAGAGAAGGCTACAAATTACAGAGGGAAACCTTAATGCTCAAAGTAGCCCACAAGAGTATGTGGTTAGAAAGAGCCTCTGAGGTTTGATTCCCTTAATGTCTTAGAACTAGAGGATAAAAAGGAAATTATTCTGAAGTTCTTCTTCTTGTAACATGCTGTGTGAAGCAGCTGATGAGGCAGCAAGCCATAGCTGTGATCACACTGAATCCTGTATTCTTTTCTTATCTTTCTTTGGTATAGTGACCAAGGCCAACAGATTCAATGGGATTCAAAGAAAGAGCAATGATTTGTACCCAAGATCTGAACATCACCAACATCAGTTGAGGAGATTCATTTAAAAAAAATAGTTTCAAAAGCTGTTACCCACCACACCTGACAGTGTGAGGCCACTTTTCATTACAAAGGCAAACATGAACATTTTGTGGGGGCAGGGAGCCTTGCAGTTCTGAAACATTTGCTAACTGATGCATGCAAAGATGATAAATTACTCGAATCTCTGTGCGGATTGAATATTGATACCTTGTGCCCCTGGTCTGAAGACAGATACATCCATTAGCAAAGAGCATGAAGATAGAGTTGCCAAGATGGGGTCTGCCAAGGTCTTATTTGCCCTTCTGCTGTTTCAGTCAGAGGCCAACAGCTGTTGCCAGTGGAAAAGAACAAGAAAGAAAGCATGCAGTCCTTCCGTTGTGAGGTTTGGGGCTTTTTTGAGGGGAGTGAGGGGAATTAAGTCCTAGGAATTACAGAAATGTAGTATCTGACTAGGTTTAGGCACCTAATTTAGACTCCCAGGCTGGGAGGAAGTCTTGCCAGTTTCCTGGATCCCCTGTTGAATCAGGTCTCTCTGCTCGTGGAATACCATGGTGTACATGAGGACGGCAATATCCCCACTATGAGATGTTCAGCTGGAGCTTCACTACAATGCCATGGAACCTCCTGTTTACGTGATGACACCTGTACTGGAACATGCCTCTGGCATGAGACCCCTGAGAGCCATCATGCACGTCTAACACTATGCAGCTGCACCAGATCTTGGCTCTTACAGCTGAATCCACCTGAGACACCATGCTTCTCAGGTTATGGATCAAAAATCATCAGAAACACAAAAAATTATGTATACTGCCTGACTAAAATTGTGTGACTCCATGAAGAGCCTTCAAATTGTTGGAACATATTAGCAAAAAGCTTTCTTCTTTACAAGAGGGTGCTGAGCAGATGTCAATAATGGCGTGCAGGTTTAAGTGACCACTTCCTGTGGTTAACAGCTTCTGGTCTATTAAAAAGAATAGCAGTGCTAAAAAAAGTCATAAAGTAAACATCTTCTCATCACACTGTCATTATATTTGAGTAGTATCATCCCCATGTGGAAAAAGTTGATGACCAAAGCATTCGTATTTTGGCCAAATAGCTGAGTGGAAATTATGGACTAGGTTTGTGCTACCTGGATGGTGTTCACCCTTTCCTTAAAATAAAAAAGGTTTCAAAGTTTATAATTTTTAGTGATTAGGTTAAAATCCTAAGCCAAGATGCTGTAATACTTCATGATTGTGATGATAAGAGTAATTACTGAGCTTCTGCTGATTACTTGGTCTTAGAAATCACTAGAAAATTTGATGACATATGCTTTTACATTTTATTTTATTTTTTGCTGAATTTTAATATTTTGCCAAATCCCACATTTTGTAGAGGTGCCAGTGGATCACTACAGTTTTCAACTCAAAGCTCATTTTCATTGAAAAAGAAATTAAGAAAACAGTCCTCTTCAATTTAAAAAGGAGTGTTTCAACAGAATTCCTTTCCAAAATGCTTACATGGTTTCTTTTCTATTCTAAACCAGAATAAAAACAAATTTTGAAACATCAACATTTTATGTACTGGAACTGCTACCCACTGGCCAACTCCACTTTTTTATTGAATCCTTGTGTTCCACGTAATGAGAAAGCACTTTGTACTGTTTGTTCCCAAGTCAGACATGACAGAAAATGTGACTACTCTTTCAATTATGTATTTTTTATAGGCATTTTCTGTGGAGTTCAGAGATGAGAGAAATTCTTCTCTGGGTTGGATAACCAAAGTACAGTTTGGGAATTTTCAAAAAAATCCAAAAATCACAAAAAAACCCCAACCCTCCCCTGCAAAAAACCAAAAAACAAACAAACAAATAAAAAATGAAAAATAAAATAGTTCTGCAAGGATAGTGTTAATTACAATTTGCCTCATTTACTACTCCTTCTATTTGAGCATTAAGATTTTAGCCTGGTGAAAATATGGTTATAAGATCTACTTTAAAGTTTCGTATAGGTGATACAATTAAACATACATAAATTCATAATGTGTGGGGTTTTAAAAATGTTTTAATTCTTCTAGGACCTTCTTTAAAAGGTCCCACTTAAATCAAAATTTGAACATAACTTTTTATAGTATGCACATAAAACTGCATGTACATATTACCAAACTGCTTCTCACCACTCGGGGTTTTGTTTTAAAGATCTCTAGTTTGGGGACAGTTTAATAAACAAGGATTGGGAAATCCTAATTACGTCTGTATGTCATTTATGAAGTCAGTAGATCTACTTGTATAATGTTCGGCCTAATCATGTGAATTTCATTCTGCCCAAAGTATTGTGCTCATTTATATAACCACCCCATTCATTTCCTGTTTCTGTATTCAGTGTAGAAATAATGAAGCTCTTGAGACTGCTCAGCTTGGGCTCTTTCTTGTGATTGCCAATGAATGGATTTGGTTATGTAGATTTTTCTCATGCATATTTGCAGACAATTATAGCTCAGTGCTATACTTGTTTTATGGAGATGATTTCTTGTGGGTGACACATTTAGTTATCTGTAACATCGTTTTTATCACTCTATTTGAGTAAGAGCAATAACAGCAAGAAAACTTTAAATTCCTTTTGTTTTTAACTTTATTTAGGAATTGTGACAACCACGGCTTTTGTAGAGTCAAGGATTATAAACAATGGGGGATTTAGACCAACAGGAATTAAACAGAAATAAAATGCATCTTGTGAGCATTAGGTACTAGGATCAGATAAAAATATAGTTGTAGTAGTATAATTAATAACAGTGTCATAAAGTAAAACCATGCAAATGACATTTAACTGAAAAGATATGGTTTAAGAAAGTATTTAAAATTCAGTGGCAAATATTCCATTTAAGATATTAACTGTAAGCTCTCTGAAGTGGAATTATGGTATTCTAATGCATTGTTTAGTTTATGAGAAAATATAGAGCTTTAGCCTGCTGTTCAAAAAATTGAATTCAATGAGATGTTCACTTTCATTTTATATTCCATTTGTTTCATAGTCTGTGTTTTGTTTAACATGTTTAAAGGTAAAAAAGAAAGCGTGTATTCTAGTGAATCGTGGTCAAAATTGAAATTACAGGTGTTTTTTCAGGATGCAGAATTTCTGTAAATGAAATTATGTATCCCCACTGAAACGCCAGGGGTTTTTTTTTCATGTTTGGTTGGACAATTCTTTCCCACATTTCCAAAATAAATTAGCATACCCTATGAAATTGTATTTCCATAATGTTTTGTCATCCAGGAAACAAAAGGGCTGGGCTTATTTGAATAAATACAGGTTTCTCATTTCCCTAATTACTAACTGATGTTGTCCTCCCTCCATCATTAAAAATTAATTTCTGAAATCGTAATTAAATGACTAACAAATACAATGTTTTCTACTTAGTAAAGGAAATAACTAGATTATTTCCTAAATTTTATGCCATTGTGCTCCATAAACATTGTATGATCTCATGCTTCCCATTCTGGAATCAAAGCCTTCTTCACAGCTGTACATGTGAACAAAGGACAGAACTCTGCAGAACTTTTGTGTGGGGGACGTTTTATTGGCTAAACTTACAGACAAAAAATTGTTCAAAATACTTTTCATAATGATTTTGGTCGAAAAAAAGGGAACATGAAGGAGTTCCATGTCCATGAAGGAGGGAAGGCCATGACCAACAAGGGCCTTCTGCAACTGATCACCTAATATTTGATACAAAACTCCTGACAAGATGAGTTGTTACTGAAAAAAAATTTCATTTCTAATCAGTTGGTTACCAACAGGGAGTGTGATCATACCTTTTCTTCTTCTTTATATGAACTGTTATAGAAATTCATATATGCAAGAATGGTCATGATGTGTAAGCACTACTCAGGTATTGGTCAGCAGGTGTTGCAGAAAGCTTCTGTGACAGAAGGGAAACTCAATGGTGTGCATAATCTGAAACGCTGCTTCTCCCTAGTGTTAGAAGGTGAAGTGTTTAAGAAGTAAGTGCTATTGGCAGGCACTTTTATTTCCCTTCTGTGATTTGCAGAACAAGAAATGCTGAGGTCAATACCGGGAATCAGGTTCTGCTCTCTTGTTCAAGTTGCATTAACAACATTAAAGATTGAGAAAGAATGAAAGTTTTTAAGATGCATTAAACTTTCTTTCTTAAAATAGGGAATAATAGGGCTTGTTTTAAAGGACTACCTTAATGGACTACATTAAACAGTTTGAACCATCAGGAAGTGACTATTGCCTGAATACTATATAGAATACTATAGAATGCTATATATTCAATTTCTGTAGAAAATAATCTAAGTGCCTGTACGGATAACTCACGTGTTAGATGTTCTTCTTCAGAAAATAACTGATCTACACATGAATATACTATTTTAAGACATGTACACGTGCACACAAGCACATCAGAAGTTTTCTTTCTGAGAACTGACACTGAGGTAAAAAAAGAGTATAAAAATATGTTCAGTATAGTAAGTTAAAAAATAAGCAATAATATCACATCCAAGAAGGAAAAGAAAAAATTATATCTCATATCTTATGAACCACTTTTCAGCACGTAAACATCTGAAAGAGGTAACACACATCTCACCCACCTATCCCCATACAGGCAGCGTGGAAGCTCTGTTGGGGCAAGGTATAGCCTGTCCACTACCCGCCACAGCCATGCTTACTAATCTCTCTTTCTCCAGGAAAGCAGCAAAAGCTGGAGAGATGCAGTAGCCTCTCTCAGGGTAAAGCCACTCCCTGGGATGTGCCTGGAAAGAAGAACCCATTTTCTTGGACCCAGTGCATCATCAGACTGTGGAGCTAAGCATCATGGAGAGCAGGTGGCCGAAGGTAATGGGACAGGAAGTCTTTTCCCTGCACGACCATCGTGGTGATGAACCTAGCAAGAGACTAAAAGGATACCTAATGCAACTAATGAGCTCTCAGATTTCATTTTCCCACACTACTAGCACAGGTGAAAAATGAAGTGGATAAGCTGACCAGTATAAAAAAAGTCCAAATCTGTGAAAAAAAAGTCCAAATCTGCATATGATAAGACTCGATGGTTTGCTCACCAGGGCCTTCTGGAGTGATTTCCAGCAGGTCCTTTACACATTAATTATGAAGAAATTACCTATTGCAACAAAAGAAGAGACCAAAAGAAAGTAATCTGCTTAGAAATAAAAAGCAAAATAACATCACTGATGTCAAGGAAAGCTCAAAACGCTTCTCTGCTTTTTGCAAAAAAAGCTGACATCTGTGAAAAGCCTGAAATCTACCACTGACAAACTCCTGAGCTCAGTTTGAAGGATAGTAACACCTGATCAGAAAAGGTGGTTCAGAAGAGTCAAACATTGTTTGATATGTTCCTCTAACTTATCTACAGAGAACAGGCAGTAAATGAAGGGAGTAAGAGGTTATTTAGGTCTGTGTCTTACATGTGAAGTGCTTGGCAGAGATTTCTCAAGCTACTTCCAACCTGTGCTGGTAAATCTTCCCTGAGTAGTACAAAATCCCAGTTTATGTACGCCTGCAAAAAAGCCAATTTGTGCAGTTCTGTGCCCAGCCAAATAAATTGGGGGGTAGTCAAAGTTTGGGATGATATTACCTAGCCTTTAAAGAACAGGCACAGAAACATGAGATAATATCTATACTATTTCAAATCAAATGTGGTTTGCATGGTTAGATTAGGTTAGATTTCCCTACACTTCTAATACAGATGCATTCAAGGGGAGTGAGAGTAGGTGGGTCTCATTTGCAAACATCCCTTGGGGGAGGATGCAACCATCTGTAGTCAACCCAACAAAACAGATGCTTCTACTCCACGATTCACTTGACCTATTTCAGATTACTTATTTTAGGATTAATTATTTTTTTCCCAAATAAAAGTGCTTGGTTTCCTGCCGAGCATAGTCTAAACAGATTTAGAGGTACACAACTTTGCTGAATTTACCAATATATGGAAAATTAACCATTCCTTCTCCATCTTTTCAGAGTTTGTTGAGATCTAATAAAGGCTTTCGAGGAAGGCAACAGACATGGGTCTCAAAGAAACATGCTAGGATGATGAAAAGTTTCAAGGATTGTTCTGACCATGGAAGAGAAAGGGCTTACTTTATTTCAGCTATCAGTGTCTCAGCAAAGGTGAAGTCTTTTGGCCTCAGCAGAAAGAAATCCCTAATTAATAGAAAGGGAAACAGAGCCTGCCAAAAAGCTGGGCCAGAAAGCAGATGCAGGTTACTGGAAGATGCTATTGTAGGACCCCATGAACAAAAAAATTATTGAGGTTGTCTTATTGCCTCACACCCAAACTTATGCAAGCATTTCATTGCACTGTATTTTTGTCTAGTTGCCGGCTCCTCTTTCATGACTTGTTTGGATACCAGCACAGAGCACTGTGGTCTATCAGCAGGGCCTCCTGGCTCAGGTCGTGCAGACACAGCTGTGCGGTGGCCAGCCGGAGCCACGCCGCGCTTCCATGGAGCCGTTGGACACACAGCTGTGGTCTCTGCTGGCTGAAAGAGTCATGGCACCACACAGCTTTCCTGCAGGATTTTTGTGGCCTGTTTTGGGAAATCTGCTGTGATTTTCAGAGTTCCAATGCGATATAAAACCAAGTCAGTTTCATACAGTTTCAGGTTTCACTGCTAACCTTCTAGGCAACTCCCTGAGTAAGATGCAAGAAAACATTTCACGACCTTGATTTCTCATATGGTTGACTCATTATTTTACCTCCTGAAGTCAGCTCTTGATTTCTTAATATATTTTCCTTTCATCTTCTCCTCATGGCTGTCATATTGGTTAGAAGGTATTGCTGCTGTTAACACTGGGAGTAGTAGCCTTCCCTTTCTCAAGACAAATGGGAGATTTTGGGCAATGATCAGAATTATCACATGAATGTAACATATTTTAGTATGTTCCCGGACATATGCAAAAATAAGTAAATCTCTTTCACCCCTTATTTATAGACTCCACTATAAAAAATGCCAGAAGTCTGCTTATATGTGGGTGGCTACATGTTCTTCCTAGCATACACATTCAACACAGCTACAACTACACCAGAATTACTCTGGCCCTGTGTCTTCCATTTCACTTCTTCCACCTGAGGCATGTGGAACCACAGTCCCAGCTGCAGCATGACACCAGCTTCTTTCCAGTGCCCAAAGGACCGGTCAGAAGATAGGGGTGGCCTTCTTGTTTAAGTCCTAGCCTATTGTGGGACCACTCACATCACTTAATTTTCCTCCACATCAGCAGCATTCCTACCAAAAAGCTTTACCTTTTTTTTACAGCTTAAGTGACACGGTGTAATGACAGCACTTAAGAGCCATAGCCTCCCACACACCAGACACTGCACTAAGCAGAAGAAAAAGACGACCACCCACCCAGAAAGGTTTACAGCGACATGAGGTCTGGCTTGATGGTTTCTCTCAGAGAGAAAATAAAATACAATGGCCAGCTGTCTCTTCTGTTAACAGATCATGAAACTGGAAAAATATGAATTGTGTCCAGTGATTTTGTAGGCTTTAACTGTCCTCTTTGAGAAGAAGAACACCATTAGAAACACTAAAGTAAGAGATGGTGGATTCCCAGATCAGTGACTGGTATTTTCAGTTCAGTAGCTCTAATGAAAGAGGAGAAGGGTCTTGAAATTCTTCCCTCTAGTGTCTAAGTGACTGATCATATAAGATCTTTAGCTCCCTGAAAGCAGGCTCGTATTTCAGTACTTCCTCATAATGGTAGATGTGCCATTGCAGAAAAGTAGCTAATAAATCTTATTCTGAAGTTGAGCAATGATATTACTGTACAGAAGTAAATGTGTCATTTGGCAAGAGGGAACACAGGTTTTTATACTAATTGTCCACAGCCATTATTGCAGTGATTTTTCTACTTTGAAATGCCTGCATTGGTTTCAGTTTCAGTTAAGTTTAACACTTC
This sequence comes from Gymnorhina tibicen, assembly GCA_013399875.1. Lineage (NCBI taxonomy): Eukaryota > Metazoa > Chordata > Aves > Passeriformes > Artamidae > Gymnorhina > Gymnorhina tibicen. The sequence goes on from VXAZ01001320.1 coordinate 214,211, forward strand.
AACCAGTTGTGATTAAGGTGTCTAGAGAAGGACTTTGGCACCAAATATCTCAATTTGAACTTCAAACTGTTTATGACTTCTTTAAAACTAGAGAAAATTTTATTTCATGCATTACAGGAGTTATTAGCAATTAAACTAAACAGGCAGTGAGGGGATTTCAACAATGCAGTGCCAGGAACTTGTATGTGCCTCAAATACATCGAAGAGATTGCATGAGTGGAGTGGGAAATGGTCATTCACTGGAAATAAGTGGAAAGAGTTTTTCTCAAGAAAAAAAAGCCTTAGAAAGCCTTGAGAAAGGTCTGAGAGATAACAGTAAGTATACACCAGGGAGATTTTTCAGACACAGTATTTATTCTAAAAGAGGATAAGAAGATACAGAGATGGTATACCAGTTATGAAGTCAAGGTTGAACAGAACAACTCATAAACTTTCATGCAAAGTGTTCAAATATGCAATATTTTTCGGGATAAAAGACTTCTGCTGCTGAAAAAAGTAGCATTCATTTTGAAAAAAAAGAATGACCAGTGTTTTACTCAGCTATAGAACATCCTGAGTCAGAATAAAATTGCTTAGTATTATATATTTTTTTTAACCCTAAGTATGTGTAGGTGAGACTTTGAAGTATTATGTGCTATACAGTCCATGACCCAAAACACTAGATAAGGAGGATTTTCCTTTTCTTGTGGGCAGTTCCTAAATTCCTTTATCCTTTATTCATTTACTAACTGCCCTGTAATCTCAAGAACTCTGATGGCTTAGTAGCCAGTTATAATGAATGATGTAAGTTCACTGTGATGCAGACTTGGAAATTATTCAACAAGGTTTTATCCTTTTTACTTATTCTTTTTATAGATACACAGGTCCATTTTATAACTGTATTAAAGCACTCTGGGGCTTGCATTACCAAGTTGTTATAGCACTTGTCAAGTGCCTGACAATAGCCTGCTTCTCACTCTATCTTACAAAAAGAAAATATTTTGTGAAGATCACAGAGTGTATTCTTGGGTTTCTCTCTCTGTGGAAGTGCCACACATTTTTCAGAATGCCTTTCAAAGTGAGAATTCTACACAGTTACAAATTCCATTCAATTTCAACATGGCATTTTTTCCTCCAGGGTTTGGTCTAGGAGGCAAATTGAAGAGATCTACTTCTCAGCAAACAGAATTTTAATGAAAAATCCAAGCACATTAAGATCATGAATATGAGGTCATTTTTACAAAGGTTTGATGGATAATATCTATAATATATAATATTTATATATTATATATATTTATATAATTATATAATATATA